>VZRH01006610.1:260-17451 GCA_013397555.1 Urocynchramus pylzowi
CATGGTATAGTCAGCAACCTGCTGAGCTGTCCTTCCTCTGTCCATTTCTCTTCTTGCTGGATTTTGGGCAGTGGGGAGAAACAGTTTCAGCAGCACCGATCCGACCTTGTCCCGACAGCCCGGGGAGGTCGTGCTGTGCCTGGGAGGTGCCAGCTGCAGGGAGCCTGGCAGCCCCATCTCCCAGTGGGATCCACATGGGGTGTCCCCCGGGGGCTGCTGCAGGGGGCACTGGGGTGAGGGACAGGCTGAGGCAGCTGAAGAGCTGAGCTGAGGCCAGTCCAGCCCTCACCAGGCCCCTGCCCCTGATTTAAGGACAGGTTATCCCGTGAGGAATAACCTCAGAACAAACCCAGAGAGTCCTGCTGATTGCTCTGGAGATGGGATCCTGACTGGAATACCTAGCCAATGCAACATGAATTAACACACCCATCTCAGGTGTAATTCAGCCCTGACCCTGTACGAGCCAATGTCACTTCACAGTTCCCTCTTTGCAGACAAATCCTAAACGTGTGTGGATCCAGGGCTGTCCCTGCCATTCCTGGAGCTCTCCACTTCCTGCTTCTCCTGCTGCTTTCTGCAGCCAGCTGTACAAAACCCAAACAGGAATAATGGGTAAAACAAATATCTCCAGTTGAGGATTTTACTCCCAGGTTCAGTAGTAAATGGTAATTATTAGTCAGTATACCCAAACTATTTCATTTCCTTTATCAGGCCACACTGGAGGTAAAGCTTAACTTGGGAAATGGGTTGTGTATCTCATTCTGAACACAAGATGCCAAGGAAAACACTGGAGCACACCAACCATAACATCTGGACTGTCCTTTAGCAGCAGAGAATCCCTAGCAGGTTTGACTGCACACCCGAGCACCGCTGGTGCTGGGCAGAGTTCAGTTCTCATACCTTGGGATTTCTTCCTGTAACTTTCAGAGGAATTTTCCCCAAGTCCTCGTGTTCCTCCCATATGAAAGTGCATCTTTCCCTGCAAGAGAATCCAGGTGTCCAATACTCAAGCTCAGGGTCAAAAAGGTGTTTTATTATCCTGCTTTATTTTTTTTTTTTATTTTTAATGTGTGTCGTGGCCTTTTTCAAATTCAACCACTGCTTAGCTGTGTAATTTGAATGTTTCACTATCATTAATGCAGTAACTTCCCACTGAATGTGCACTTGCAGCAAACAGGCATGCAGAAACAGAGTAATTCTTGGTGAGGGCGCCACAAAGGCGTGGCTCTGTTGGCATGGCCCGGGGACCATGGAGCAGCGTGTGAGCAACGAGGTCCCCAAAAACTGTCCCTGCACCAGCACACGCTGGCTTGTGCCTTGAGCTGCTCCACGGGGATCTCTTGCCCTGGGAAGAGTCCCAGCTTTCCTGGGAGCTTTGCCCTGGCCGAGGGCCCCGCCCCAGCGCTGCTGTGTGGGCTGCGGCTCCTCAGCCTCCGGCAGATCCCAGGAACACCGGGGAAATAGCCATAAACCCTATTTAAATAGGGAGCTGGTGGGAGGGAGAGGGGAACATTTATTACCATCTAATCCCGCTCAGGTTTTCTACACCATATGTCTGAGCAGCAGAACATGTGAAATGTGTACTAATTACTCTGCCTGTGTCATGTGTGTATATTTTATATGCAGTCCCTGACCTTTTTGTTAATAACTTCACATTATATTCATTGACCTGAAACAAATTGAATTCAGTGGCACTCACTCCAGAATTGAATTACATAGTCTTCTTAATTGGTCTCTTATTTAAATGTGGAAAAGTAACAGTTTACCACCTGTAATTATTCTTTTCCTTAAGAAATTCCTGTGGAGAGCGTGTGTGTGTGCATGTCCGTGCCACACGTGCTGGGCTCCTGTCCGGGAGGAATTCCCTGGGGAGCCACAAGCCCAGCTGGCACCGCGGGGCAGGAAAAAAAAAAAAAAAAAAAACAAACCCTAAGAGTTCTGTCCATCCGAAGCACAACCTCTTGTAAAAGTGTGTGAAAGCCCCGGAAGGATCTCCTCTGCTGGGGGAAGGGGCAGCCCTGGGCCAGCAGCCCTACCCCGATGAGCCAGCATTCCCTGGCTTTGCCAGGTCCCACCCCGGAGAGCACAGAGAGTGGAGGTGGGAGCTCAGGGAATGCTGACCTGCCGTGGGAGAGAGCCCGGCTGGCTGCAACCTGCGCTCGGCTTTCATCCTTCCCAGGCTGAGTTAATTGCCGAGGCCGAGTTAATTGCCGAAGCCGCAAGGAGGAGACTTACTCTTTACTTACTATATTTAACTTAAAAATGCAAATGTTATTAGTGTCCCGATCAGCGATAAGAGTGCCTTTGTGCCAGGCTTTAACCTCCATTAGGGGGGATTAGGAGAACGTATCCACATTGGCATTTTCCAAGTGTCACTGTGACAGCACTTGCTGCACAAATGCCTGGCTGTCACACTGAGGTTTATCACCAGGTTTTTTCCTGCGAATGCAGACTAATAAGCCCAGAAATTACAATTGCCTCCCTGCCGAATCTGTGATAGGCGGAAATAATGATATCAGTGCCCTGCTAATCTCCTGCCTCCGCGCTTGGCACCAGCCTATTGAGTCACCTGTCATACGCCGCTTTGATGAGGCGAATTCAATCTCTCAGCTATAATGACAATGGAGCCATTTTAATGTTTGGAAATGATTATGTGAAGGTTTCTCTTTGCTCTGTCTTGGCAAGCAAACCAGGTCAGCGTTCCGGCTGTGTCTCCCGCCGCCGCTAACGACTTGGAAGGAGCCGGCCTGTATTAAGTGAATATGCCAAGTTATTAGAAAGGAGATGCCGAAGGCAGCTGGAGGGGGGAGACTCTTTTTATTTCCTTTTTCACAGCAAGCATGAGCCTGAGGAGATGCTTCACACACGTGAGCATCTCCCACGCACCCCTGGTGCCCGGCGGGCCACGAGAGCTCCATGCGCCGTGTGCTGGCAGCCACCAGCTCCTGGCCCCAAAATCCACCTGGAAACGGCTGGCTTTGCACAACAGGCCGCGTGGAGCTGGCTCACCGAGCCAGCCAAGCTCCCAAACCTGTTCCAAGCCCTCCAGCCTGCTGGTGGGTTGGGAAGGGGGCTGCTGGAGGGCTGCACCCGGGACCTGGCCGGGCGGCCGTGGAGAGAATCAGCGGTGCTGGATCCACGCCTGCCTGGGTGTCCGTGTCAGTTCACTTTGTGGCAGAGACACTGAATTTCTCCTCCTCTCAGATGTCTCTGTGTGTGAAACTAGGTCACACTCCACCTTCTAACAGGAGCTGAAACACTTGCTTTGTTTATTTGGATATAAAAGGAAAATGACTGTGTTTCCTCAGGCTGCCAGAGGTCCCAAATGCACGGAGGAAAGCGTCCTCCGTGAGGGTTTAAGTCACCTTGGAGAAGTGCAGGGTCTGTCAGAGCCCGCTGCTGGAATTCCATAGGTTGGGTACAGCCTGGGGACTCTCAGTGCTGCCCAGCCTTCCAGCTGGATGGCCTCTCCCTGGCATCTCTCTGCCAGGATCCTGTGGGTGTGGGTTTTAACCAATACGACATTAATATTCCAGGATCTTGACCAAGTCTTTGCTAGGGCAGGGGTAAAGCAGCAAAATTTCAGATGTCAAGCTTTTATTAAGGTGAGCGTTGAAGGCTGGCCCTGGATGGGTATCCTGGGCCACTCTTCAGTGGGTGAAAGGCAATTGTGGGGCTGGAGAGAGGACGGAGCAGAACCCAATTGACCCACACCGTGCAGGGAGCAGCGCTGAACCCCTTTCACCGAGGGTCCTTTCAAAGAAATCTTTTTTTATTAGAGCTGAGTGCTGAAATTATTTCAGGGAAGTGATTTATCTGTCTAATAACAACTGTGCCCATGTGAGTGACCGCCACAGAAAGAACGAAGGCAGCGGATTTGGAGATGGGCTGAGCAGGCGTCAAAGCAGCGGTGACACGGGCACACGGTGCTGTCCTCCTGTGTGTTGGGAGGGATGCTTCTGCTGGGAGCTTGGCTCTGGCCCTTCCACTGGGAACAGGATGGGTGATGGCACCGATGCTGGGGTGTCCTTTGGTTTTGGGTGGGTCCTCACCACCCTGGAAGAGCCCAGCTTGGGCCTGGGCGTCATCCTGCCCTGCCCGGCCGGTGCTGGCGTGGCAGGGAGCTGGGCACCGCCATCCCCACGCACCCCCACATCCATCTCCCCTAATTAAGGCAGCCAATCTAATTAGGGCGGTGCCCCGCGCAGCCGCCCCATGGGGGCGCATCAAAGCCAGCGCGGGGCTTGCGGCACGGGCAGCGCAATTACCCAAGTTAAGAAAACATCCCTGTAATTAGCCAGGCAACTCCGAGCACAAGGAATGGAAATTAGTCACAGGCAATAAATTAGTCGGTGCATATATTACGTGCAGGGAGCACCCCGGGGGCCTCCTGTTTTCAAAGCTTTGGTTTGCAGCCCCATGCCTCTCAATAAAGCATTCATCCCTAGGTGATTATGTGCCAGCAAAAGGAGTTTTTAACTGAATTACAAATTTTCTTTTCTAATTCTTTTGTAGGCAGAATTGGGATCCCTCACTTTTTTCTATCTTCTTTTTTTTTTTCTTTTTTTTTTTTTTTTTTTTTTTTCTTTTTTTTTTTTTTTTCTGAAGGTCCGGGGAGCAAAGCCACTTCCCTCCCCCTTCAGCTAATAATTAATTTTCAGCTTTTCAGGGTGCTTCAAGACCCTGCATTGTTTGCTTTAATTGGGAGCGGTAGTTAAGGAACTATTTCAGAATCCCTCCCCAATTCTGAACTATTTTAGCTGTCGTTTCTTTCCTGGGGGAAGAAAAGGGGAGGGCAAAGCAGGAAATTGGACTGTAGCAGCACATAACATTTGCATCAAAATAATACAGCCGGCAACAGAAAATCACAATCACATCACTCAGAAGGAAGGAACAGAATACAAATTAAAGGAATAATGTAAATTTTTTGCCATTAAGCTTCAATGACCATTTGAAATGGTGCAAGGCACAAAGGTTTTGATGAGCATCATCCAGTTTGATTATTCATACTTGTGCTTCTGCTTGAATTAAAGTAGGAGTGCTAGAGCCTGTTAGAGCAAAATATTTGAATTGGTAGTGAACTCTCACCTTTACTTGCATCCATTTACTTTTCAAATGAATACCAGATAAGTTAGTGCATTTTATAATCGGCCTGTTTTCCAGTGAGTGCTGTCATTACATACCAATTTCTTTTAGAAGTGCTTCCTAAGAAACATTAAATACTTACGAATAAGGATGTGTCCATCACCGGCAGCAGCCCTCTGTGAGCAGGCAGGTTGTGTGTCCTCCCTGCCAGGGCTGTGTGCGTGGCTTCTCCAGCCCCATCTGGGGCTGCCAGCGCTGTCTGACCCGGATAGGGAACTCCCTCTGGGCTACAGGCAGGGATCCAGCCCCTCTGCCCCACCAACAGAGGTGTTGGTGTGTGGGTGCTGCAGAGCCATGTTGAGGAGCATCCCTGCTGGCCTTTCCAGCAGCAGCCATGGGAGGAAAGAGCAGGGCTGGAGCTCTCCCTCAGCTCCCAGCCTGCAGCTTTCTCCCCTGAGCTATGGCTGCTTTATCCCGGCTCCAGCGCTCGCACACACAGATGGCTCGTGGAGAGGAAAAATGAGAGGAAAGACCAGGACTGGTGTGGGTTTTCAGGTGCTGCCCTGTGAATAATTATGGATGCTGGGAAAAAGCAAGGAGCATTAGGATGGGGTGGCAGGAACCAGCCTGGAGAAGCTTCCCTGGGGCCTGGTCTGACCAGCGCGAGTGGCTGGCAGGTTTGCTGGGTGCCTTGAGAGCAAAACTGTCCAGATGTTTGTCTGAGGAGATACCATGGGATTAATGGCCTCAAAAGTTGCAGCAGGAGAAATTTAGATTGGATATTGGGAAAAATTTCTCGTCCAGAAAGGCTGTTGGGCATTGGAACAGGCTGCCCAGGGTAGTGGGGAGGTCACCTTCCTGGAGGGATTTAACATGCATGGATGGGACACATGGGGACACGGGATAGTGGTGGCCTTGGCAGTGCTGGGGGAATGGTTGGACTTGATCTTAGAGGGCTTTTCCAACCTAAATGATCCTATGGGCTTCTGAAAAAGCCAAAAGGCAGAGTCAAAATCAATGCAGAGAATCCCAGAAAGATTTGGGTTGGAAGGACCTTAATGCTCGTCTCATTTCACCTTCCACGCAGGAAGGCAGGGACACCTTCCACCATCCCAGGCTGGTCCTAAGCCCCATCCAGCCTGGCCTTGGACACTGCCAGGGATCCAGGGGCAGCCACAGCTTCTCCGGGCAAAGCTGGTTTGCTAGGTAACAATTAGGTTATTCCTAATGAGCAAGGGGCTGGTGATGCCGCTCAGAGCCCTCCTCCAGCTCCACGAGCTTGGAGGTGTCAGCAGAGCTCCTGTGGGCTGGCAAACACCCGCTGCTGGACCAGCGGGAGCTGCGGGATGCCTCACCCTGCCCCGCTCTAGGGCTCGGTAAAATGCCTTTTATTAAGATGAGGGAGGGGGAAATCAATGCGACTACACATCAAACCCGAACAAACCTCCGGTTTAGCAATTCCCGAGCAATCCCTCAGGAGCCAATGAAGGCCGGGTTATTTAAATGAGAAAGGCCGGGATGAATGCCTGCCTTTGTCCGGGCTCTTCCCCAAGGTGATCTGGGTTAAACCCGTGCTCTCAGGGTTAATTATCAGCTGCTTTTCTTTAAAAAATGTTTTTTTCCTTATTGACACAGGGGGGTTGATTTATGTAATATCCATCATAATTCCCAGATTTCTGTAGATTACAAGGTTATCCCCACGCACCGCTCTGCTGGTGGAGGGGCTCCACGCTGGCCTCCTGCCTCGCTCCGGCCACCACCGCCCGCCCTCCCGCTCCCTGGCCCTCCTTAATTAGGGATGTTTAATGCAAGGGGCTCCGGGGTGCAATTAAAACCCAATAAAACAAAAAGGCGGCGTGGAAAAGCACAGCCCTGCTCTTTCCTTCCGTCTTCTCCCCCTCCCTGGTGTCCGTGATGCCTCTCCAGCCAACCAGGGATGGTTTTTGGGGACCACCAGCCCCAGCCCAGCAGAAGCCCAATCCCGCCCCACATGCCTATGGGGTCACAGCCTTGCACATAAGCCTGGAGGTGATGTGGGGCCTATCCTGTGCTCGTCAGTAGTTCCATAAACCAGCTGAAGAAGAGGCCGGATTGGCATCCAGCTCTCCAAAGCAGGTCTCCCAGTCCTGAATCCCTCAGTCCTGGGGAAAAGGAGCAGTGGCTGACCCCTCCAGTCCCAAGGCTGGAGATGCCCCTGAGGTGTCGAGGAGGTTTCCCTGTGCCCAGGCACAGGAGCAGGGCTGGGCTGGCAGGCGAGAGGGGACACGCCCAGCTCCCGACACATGCAGCACCTCAGAGACTTCGGGAAGGAGCGTTGCCTTGGGCCCGGCTGCTCCACCTTACTCATCTCTCCATACTTATTTTCCTCCCTCCCATCCTTGGGTTTTTTACTGCTTCCCCCCTGCCCAGTGCCTCCAAGCCCCGCTGCCTTTGCAGGCCCTTCTCCCCGTCCTTGTTTTCCGGCTGCTGGCCTGCGTGTGGGCAGCCACGGATTTCTGACAGCGCCAAGCGCATCCCTGCCGCAAACCACGGCTTTCAGGGATCATTCCACTCGACTGGCTGAGAAGAAAACTGCTCTGATAGAAACTATGTCATAATAGTTGGGAGCTGGATAACAACGCCCCGCTGCTGGGGCTGATCTATTCTCCTACGCCAGCGTGGGGAATTGGTCTCCACCAAAGCAGAAAATGGAGCTGGCTTTTCAGGAGGGTTTAAAATTAAGTGGCTCTGGAGTCACCAGATGATGGTTTCGGTAATATTTCTGTGGCCAGGCCAGCCCTTTCGTTCTGGGAGGTGCTGGTCTGCAAAGCAAACGTCCCACAGCATCAAAGCAGAGCTCCCCACCAAAGTTTAAGTTTGACTTTCAGCCCCCCACAGCAGCACTGCTGGGGATGGGAGGGTGCCGCTGCCTCTCAGGAGTGACTGGTGGGAGCTGGTGAAGTTTAAGAGCAGCAGCCAGAGCAATGATGAGAGGAATGACTGGATTGATGCTCTGGATTCACTCAGAAATCAAGAACGACCGCCTAGGTTTGCTTTGGAAAGGCAGAAATGAGGAGGCTGCTTGAGAGTGAGGGCTGGGCATCTCTGGCGATGGCGGGCAGAGGGACACAGGGTGACAGAGCCACCGCCGGAGTGGGGCTGGAATAACCCATGTCTGGCTGATGCACGTGGCACTGCACCCCAGCTGGCACCCTGGCAAGGGCCCCTGGGCAGTCTGAGGAATTAGTTTAACTCCGGGTCTCCAGTTTGGTTTTCCAGGGGAGGAGGTGCAGTCATCGCACAGCAACCACGGAGCTCACAGCAGGTCCCTTCCGGTGGCTCCCGGCAGTGTCCCGGCTGGAGGCTGCCTGGAAAGTGACGTTTTCCCGTGATCCGACGCCAGCCCACCCGGATGCCTCAGCCGTGCCCGCACTTGGGGGATGCTGCTCCCTTTTCCTGGCGCGCTTTGTGCAGCTGGAGTTGGCTGGTGCGATAAATGGACGCGGTTCAAAAACATGACTCCTCTGAACTTTTTAACCTTGCACGAAAGGGAGGAATTCTAAGAGCAATGGGTAAAATTCAATTAACTGAGATGACAGAAAATAATCTACTGAGCACGTACATCAGGCAATTGGAAGCTTTCATACCTTTCAAAAAGGAAATAACCTATTTCTTCCCTTGTTATCTAATGACACAGGAGTTTATTTCTCTGGAAGCAGTTACAAATCTACCTAATGGGGCCTAAATGCTGCTGCCAGGCAATTAGGGGTTCATTGTGTGGCTAATTCTCTCATTTCCGTGGCAGTGATTGCGTTGGCGGTGGCGGGCCAGCCGAGGTCCCTGGGCCGGCAGTGTTTGCCCCCTGGGCCACGTTTGCTCCTGTGTGGAGCACACCTCTGGCTCTGGGTGCTCCCGTGGCTCTGCCCAGGGCACTCCTGGCCTTGTCAGGCCCTGAGTTATTCAGCGTCTGATCCGTGCGTTATCCCGTCCCTCTGAGCTGATTGCGAAGGCTCCTGAGCAAGCTCTCTGCGCAGCCCGGGCAGCTTTTGGTTATGAATGAGTGCAGAGACACACACAGGGGCATTATTTATCTAAAATATATAAGCAGGAGGAATCTTCATCAATCACAGGCTGCTGTTATCCTGGGGTTCATGACAGCCATATCTTTTTTGTCCAAGGAAACCCAGAATACATTAAACACCCCAGGCCTTGGAAAGGGACCTTTCAAACCTGTACAATTGCTCTGTTTATCCCATTCCTTCAGCATTTAATATTTGAAGTCTGTTCTACACAATCAATCTTAAAATTACACGATTGATCTTCAAATTAGGATGTAAGCCAGAATTTATTGAGGGAAACTCCTCAATAGGAATACTGTTGTTTATGATCTGAGGAGTGGGGTGGTTAATCTTGGAGGGAGAGCCTTTGGAAAGCTGCTTTACATTGGGTGCTGGTCATGTCAGGCCTGTTGGGGAGCACTGGCAGGCATGAGGGAAAGGCTGTGCCTGGACCAGGATGCTGCAGGAGGCCTGGGATGCTGCAGGAGGCCTGGGATGCTGCAGGAGGCCTGGGATGCTGCAGGACATTGCTGCCCTGCCGTGGCACCTCACAAGATCATTCCAGAAGGCCCCTCCTTGGGCTGCACTAATCAAGGGCTGTGCCCAACAGTTTACTACAGCATTTAATTAAACAAATTTACCTTTTGAGGGAAAATCCTTCGCAAGCAATTTGGGTTCTGGTGTATCAGAGCCATTTTTGAGGTGACTAGTGCTTTTAACCACTGCCTAAAGTGCAGGCGGTGTTAATTAGCATATTTAGGATTAAGTAGATTTAGCATGCAGTAATCATTCCCTAATTCAGTAAGAACTATCTCTGGTGAATAGTGGACATTAATGACAGTTGCAAGAGCTTAGATATTACATAATCACTAATTACATTCTGCACAATTAGCGGAGACTCCTCAGCGTGAATGGCTAATGGCTGATTTGTGTCAGCAGCCTGTTCTGGCTGTACAGAAATATAAACAGTCTGCATAATGTTCTGAGGGAATTAGCATAGGGAAGGAGGTTATCTGTGGAGGTGGGAGGCCGGAGGAGCTCTGATAGATGGGCTGAGCCTGGAGCCAGCATCGTGCCTGGACACACACGTGACCTTCCTCACGGATGGCCTCAAAATGCCACCACACGCTTCGAGGCGCTCAGCTCCCGTGGGCAGAGGATAAATCTGGCACCCAGGGGCCCCTGAGGGAGTGGTGGGGCGTTCTACTGGGTGCTGGGCGAAGCGGTGCAGAGCTGGCACCCACAGCCAAGCCCTCGGTCCACAGAGGCCTCGTGCTCCATGCCAGGGAGCATCCAGGAGGGACCCACAGCCTGCCCGGGCAGGAGTAGGGCAGGAGCAGGGAGCGGCGATGTGCAGGTGCTGCTTGCTTTGTTTGGGGCTTTTTTTCCACCACTCTGTCTCTGAAAATAAAAATGCAATAGCGTCTTGCCCCGCCACATTTGGCATTTCCTCACCATTAACCATGTCCTAAAAGGATGAAAAAGCTGAGCTTTGCTTTCCACCCATTGTGCGTGTCAAAGCTGCCCCTCAGGAAGAGGGCCTTCCTTGGGCAAAGCTTCTGGGGATTTGGGCAACACTGAGGTGGCAGGCAGGGGAATCAATCCGTGCCCCATTAATTTTTAGTGATGGATTCTTACAAGCAAATTCAGGCTCCCGCATTTGTTGTGTGATTAAAATGAGGAATAGCGGTATTAAGCTGAGGGAATAGTTTTGGACAAATCCCAAGCTGGAGACCGGCACTGGGCCCCTATACCTTGAGGTATTGGGTATTTTAAATTAAGATTGCATGTGGTTTTAAAAGGCATTGTCAGAGCAAAAGCAATTTAACAAAAGGCAATGTATCTGACGGCGACTCTCCTGTCTGCCAAGTGCTCTTCTCTGCGAGCGCATTGTAGGGAAGCAGATTACATCTCCTGAATATTTTTGTCTGTTGCTCGGTTCATTTTCATAATAATAACTCGCATCCGTCTCCATCCTTTCATGTTGAAGGGTTGCAAACTATTACACAAACACACCCGCTCCTGATACAGCCACCTCCAGGGGACAGCCAGCAGCTTTCGGCAGCGGGGAGCGGGATGTGGCCGCCCCGGGGGGACCCCAGTGGCCTCTGGTCGGGGGCATGAGGGGTTTTGGGGAGCCCCTGCCTGCAGCACAGCCCACCTCGTACCTCCAGCACGGACCTGTCGGTGCGGGGCTGCTGGGGAAACGTGGGGCGGGCGAGTCCCGGTCCCGCCTGTGCCTGGGGGGACCTGCAGAGGACACGTGGGGCCCAGAGAAGCTGTGTCTGCCCCTGGATCCCTGGAGCATTCCAGGCCAGCTTGGACAGGGCCTGGAGCGACCTGGGATAGTGGGAGGTGCCCCTGCCCGTGGCAGGGGGTAGAATGAGATGGGCTTTAAGGTCTTTCCAAGCCAGGCCAGTCCGGGATTCTGTGTCTGAAGGAAAACACCTCAAAGCCCTAGAAGCCTCAGCAAGACTACTTCTGGCCCAGCACACAAGTGGCTGTGCCCCGTTCCACACCCCCAAGCAGGACTTGGGGAGGGTTTACAACATTTGCAATGCTGCTTCCCAGCTGCTGGGATGTTCAGAGTCGAGGCTGAACATACCAAGGGCTCTGGGTACCTTGTCTAGAAACCCCATTTTTTCATCCCTGTGGGGCCAGCAGCTGGGCTGGCACGAGGTAAGGAGAGCAGTGGTGGGGCTGAGGCCTGCAGGATTTGTCCTTAGCATGCCAGGGAGGAGCAGTTCAGCGGGGCAGAGGTGGCACGGAGAGCACCCTGTTCAGTCAGGGTCGCTCCAAGCCACTCTCCTCAGTGTCACCGGCGGCTTTTCCGTGGCAACGACCAAGCGCCCTCCCTGCCGCCGGCCTCGGAGCATCCCGGCTCCTCCGGCCTGCTGCCAAGGGCTGGAGACAAGTCTCAGGCCCCAGCACGGGGCAGCATTTCCCTAAGTGCTGTTTGCCGAGGCAGGTGCTATTCCTTACATTATCGCCAGGACATTTAAATCTCACTGATTGGCATTGTTGTCTCAAAGACAGTGTTTTTCCTGCTGAGAAACTGCATTAGATCGGCAAAACGGAGCTCATTTCCATTCACTCAGCAGTCTCTCTAGAAATGACATGCAGTGCTTGAAACTGTTTATTTCCAAATTCAGGCCTCCTCCGCATCAGTCATCAGCTTCAATTACCAGTTTTCCGGAGCCGAGCCATCAGGCAGTCTGACACGAGGGTCCAACCTAATTCCCACCTTCTCCAAAGTCAAGAGCATAATGTGCAGATGAAAAGGTGGAAAATAGCCTGGACTTCATTAGCATGCAGAGCCTGGCTGTTCATTTGCTTGCTGCGAATGGAAGTTCTGACACTCAGCGCCTTCTGCAATATGAGAAAAGTCCTCTTCAGAGTATATGATGTCCTCACCAGCCAGCAAAGGTCATCAAAAAGGCAGGCGCTGACCTTGCTCCCTGCTCTTCATGACTAGTTTATTGATTCCAGGAACACCTCATTACATGCCGGATCAACATATTATTGCCATGTTCAGCGGCTGAATTGTTTACAAGTGTCTTTATAACCAGCAGAAAGCCTTCCGGATGATGCATGACTACACTCATTTGGATGTGACCTGCCAATTAGATGTTATCCGATCCGGTGCCGTGTGTCCTGATCCCTGACCGGGCCCGCTGCCCTGCATCAGCACGGGCCCATTTACTACTTCTTTCGAACGGCTCTTTGGCAAAGTGTCCATTAGCCTGTCAGTCTGTAAATATTTTAGTTTTTTTTCTTTACCTCGGCAGCAGTGGAGGCGCCGCCGGCGCTCCCGCTCTGTCATTTGCTATGCATGAAGTTGATAATCAGCTGGGGGAGGCAAGGGGGTGTTTTATGGCAGCATCTGATGGCCCACCCCATTTGCAGTCAGCGTGCGTGGCCTGCGCTCCCGCGCCGCGTGCCACCCCGCCACAGGGACCCGGCATATTTTATTCTGGCGCCGGCACCGCGAGACTGCTGATTTATCAGTGGGGGGAAGGCAGGAGTGAACCCCCCTCGTGCTCAGCCTCCCCCTGCCCTGCCTCCAAAGGCCCCATAACTTACCACCCAGCAAATGCCTTCCCCCTTCTCCATCTTTCCGGCGCTTTGTGTTCTCCCTCGCTAATATATTGCACTGCGTTATTTATCCCGGCCCGCAGCCTGGGGTATTTACACACGCGGAGATGCCAGAACTTCAAAAACAAATCATGGGGCACGACTACTATTTTAATCTCCCAGTGCAGACACTTCTGTGGCTCCATAAAGAAAAGAGTGGCGCGGCAGCTTGACGAGCGAGTCCGTAAAGAGAGATCCTCTGTGCCAAAAAGCGGCGCTGGGATCGTAGCTTCCGGGCACCCGAAGTCTGCACGGGCTGGGGTTTTGATTTTTCTGCCTCAGCCTTTGGTGGTGGTAGGGTGGCTGAGATGCCAAAGGAAACTGCGTGCAGCCGTGGATGTGGCTGATGTGGCAGTGCCAGGATGTCCCTGGGGGCTGTGGCCTAGCTGGAATATGATAAAATGTTCACACACGTGGTGCTCTCTGCCCAGAGCTCTGCAAACATTAATCAAGTTGCCTGGTGCCCCTTGGAACTGTCAGTGCTGAAATCCCCTTGCTGGGGTTAAATCCAGGGACCAGAAGGGCTGAAGGGCTCCGAGGGTGAACCCACAGCCCCAAAAACACCACATCTCCAGCATCCTGCTCTCCAGAGCCAGCATTGCCTCTCCTCAATCCCAAAACCCACCGTGCCAGGCCCTGGGCTGCCAAACCACAGGAGTCTGTCAAGAGGGAGGGATGCCTGTGCTGGGTGACAGAAACAGCTGAGGGTTCAATTCCCTCCTTACAACATGAAGCGTTGGGAATTGGGGGCTGAAAAAGGGGGATTTGAATTCCTTAAAACAGCACAATTAGCTTCCAAAATAAAAACTGGAACGTGTTTGTTTAATTAGAGCTGAGGCAAAATACACACTCAGGTCAAACCTGCCTCGGGCTCCAGAGACAGCACAGTGCATTGATCTGAATTTTGGAAAGGAGGGGAAAAAAGCTTCCATTTCCTAGCAAATCCCTGGCTCTGGGCAGCCCTGGAGCTGCCGGTGCTGAATATTCAGAGGGCTGACTCCCCACGGTGAGCTTGGAGCCGGCACTGCAGCCAGGTAACAGCAGCACAGGCTGGCACAGCAGGAATGGAGCCTGGGGGCTCCAAATCCCAAAGGTGGGATCTCCACCGGGCCGCAGGGACCTCCTTCCACCGGGGGAGGTACCAGGTCTGGCTTGTCCCACAGTCCCACTGGGGGGTCTGGCCTTATTTTCACTGTGTTAAGCCTGCAGTGGTTTATCAAGCCCCAGACATCCCTCCAAATTTGGCACCTCATCCCTTCGCTTCTGTTTGTGTCCCTGTTACTGGATTTCTGTTCGTGATGTAAATTCTCCTTTTAAATGGGAGAAAAAAATCAGCTCTTTATGACAGCAGACATGGAAGTTGTCTAAGTATGGAGAATTGCATTAACCTTTCCTTTAGCTTGGAGAACTTCATAATCTTTTAAAAATCGACTTTTTGTTAATTTTGGAATGATGCTTAATGCCTGAGGGAAGTGAGGAGCAGTGGCATCGCCAGTGGAGCTCTTTGCCTCTCTAACTTAAGGTCGGGCTTGCAAGTGCTGCAGGACCCACGGCCCATGCAGATATGGAATCATGGAATTGTGAAGGTTGGAAAAGCCCTGTAAGATCACTGAGTTCAAGCATTCCTCCAGCACTGCCAAGGCCATCACTAAATGGTGTCCCCAGGTGCCACACCCAGACATCTTTTAAACCCCTCCAGGGGTGGGCACTCAACCACTGCCCAGCTCCAGGGCAGGAGCAGCCAAGCGCCACGTCCTTCCCATACAGCCCATTCATGGGGGTGAATTAAACTGGTGGTGCTTGACCAGCCTGGAGCTGGACTTCTGCATCCATGAAGAAGCCACCTCAATTTTATTGTAAGATTGGGTTTCCCTGGGAGAAAATCAGGATATCCTTCCTGGGCTGAAATTTGGATTTAGGAGGGCAACTGTCAGCCGTTCTTCCCTGGAGACTGGGGCAAGGAGACAGCCAGGAGAGCTCAGCCCCATTCCAGGGGCTTGTGTAGGGAAGGAAGCAGCTGAAGGGCTGTCGATGCTGCACCGAGTGAGAGCAGCTCATGGGGCCACAGGCCTCACATGGATCCACCTGGAGCCCGGAGCTGGGGGACAGAACCCGGCCCCACGGCACGTGTGAACCTCTCTGGGTGGTGGGTACACCCCAGGCAGGGTGGGCTCCTATGAATTACTACTAATAACTTATTTCCCATCTCGTTCTTGATGGGATTGTGTTGCCAAGGGCTGCTGATATTTTAGGGATAGGCAGGGGGAATCTCTGTCCGCGCAGTCAAATCCCCGGGCCGGGGCTCCGAAGCCGCCGGCACAGCCCTCGCCGAGTGTTTCCAAACTGAATAGTCATTGGTTTGGCAGATAATTCAGAAACTATTTGTATGAGCTGTTTATCAAATTATTAACTGCACAGATGTTGTTTGGTTGAAGAGCAGCTGAACCTTCTCTCTGCCAGCCGGGGAGACAAAGGTCTGCAGGAATAATTGGAGATGTGCATGGAATATTAAATTAATTTACTGCTCTTAATTCTTATGCAAATCCTGACCTCTGATAGAGCCTATCAATTACCCTGCACACAGGGAAAAGAAAGGAGAACAGTTTCTTTCTTTTCTTTCCCCCCCTCTCCTTTTTTCCCTGTTGTTCTCCAGTTTGGGGTTTTGTTTCTTTGTTGTTGTTGGTTTTTTTTCCCTTTTGAAAGGGAACTTGGGAAAGGAAATATTTGTGGGAGGAAAAAAGGCCATTTATTTGTGGTGCAAAGGGCCAGGATTATTTAATTGAATGTCCTGGTTGCAGCAATGTCCCCTGGGAGACAGGGTGCAGTTTCTAACATTGTGGGGTGCTCAGGGGAGGCCTGGGAATGTAGGCCAGAGCCGGGCTGGAATAGCTCCACATGCTTCCCCAGGAGGGGCCCCACTCTGCCAGCACCATGGTGGGCTGAAGTGGGAAAGGACTGGAGGCCCGGGCTGATCCCAGCCGGGTTTTGGTGGGGTTGGGGGTAGGAAGGGGCCCCTGGCTCTGCTGGAATCCAGCTGGGGTTCAGGTGGGTTATCAGGGAGGGCTTCCTGCCCCAATAGCAGGGCTGATTCTGCCAGTAATTACCAGGGAAGAAGAAAGGGAATTTGTTGTGAGATCCCAGGTAAAATGAAGCAGGATTTAATTGGTCCTCGTTAAACAGAGCTGGGTTTCCAATATGGAGAAGGGCCTCGTCCAGGCAGTGTTTAATTGGGGCTGTGGATGTGCTGCTCAGCCGGTGCTTAAAGGCAGACGCCAGGCCCCGTTCTTTCATCCCATTTTCTAATAAGGGTAAATAAACAGGATGAATAATGCCATCGGTCTCTCCCTCGACCCCTGTGAGACCCCAGCAATGCACAGCAGTGCTGTTCACCCCAGAGCTGCTCCCTGGGATCCACGAATCCAATACAAGCAGGATCCCTCGGCACGGAGCACCCGATGGGCTCCGTTAGCAGAACCCCCAGGTCCAGCTACGGAGCAGGCTGGGCAATTCTTTGGTTAGTGGCTGTCAGAGGGGAGCCTGAGGAGGGGATGGGGGCAGGAGGGGAAAGGAGGGAGAAAAGAACGGAAAATAAAATGATGTCTTTCCTTTCTATTTTCCCTCTTTCATTTTTTTCCCCCCGTAAATCCTGGGAAGCGCTGGGAGACTGCACTCCCCCTCCCACGCTGCCCACTCGGGTAATTTCATTTATCCTGCAAATCTAATTAGCAATCCGTGGCTGACATTAATACAGATCTAATGAGGCCGGCGATGACCAGATTATCAGGCGGGCGCTGACAAAGCCTTAAAGGCACATCCAGCCCTGCAGCCAGTGGGACCCGGCAGGGGGAAAACTGCTTTAAACGGGTAGAAGGAAAAGAAAAGGAAAAAGAAAAAAAAAAAAAAGGAAAGGGGGAAAGAAAGAAAGAAAAAAAAAT
>VZRH01006610.1:18396-30465 GCA_013397555.1 Urocynchramus pylzowi
CCGACGGGGGAGCCGAGCCAGGTAAGGGACCTGCGGGGGGACGGGGAGTGGGAACGCGGGCCCTTCCCTGCCCGGCGGGCAGCCGCTCTCCGAGCGGACTCTTCTGCATCGCTTCACCCCAGCCCGGGCTGTCGGGGCCGGGGCGACCTCCCGCGACCCCGGTCCAGCTCCGCCGCGCTCGGTCACCGCTGCCTGCGGTCCCTGCCGCCTGCGGTCACCACTGCCTGCCGTCACCGATGCCTGCGGTCCCTGCCGCCTGCGGTCCCTGCCGCCTGCGGTCACCGCCGCGCTCGGTCACCGATGCCTGCGGTCACCGATGCCTGCGGTCACCGCTGCCTGCGGTCACCACTGCCTGCGGTCCCTGCCGCCTGCGGTCACCACTGCCTGCCGTCACCGATGCCTGCGGTACCTGCCGCCTGCGGTCGGTCCCGTTTGCCCGGAGCCGCTGGAAGCGCAGCCACTCCGGGGGTGGTTTCACTCCGGATCCCCGGGTAGCGGATGGAGCGGCGGCCCCCGCTCTCCGCGGCGCTGCCCGATGGTAAAATCGCCGGGATTCAATGGCTTGAGGGAAACGACGGGGGAAAATCCGAGGGGGCAGAAGGCGGTGAGGGGCATTCGGGAGCGAACCAGCGGCATCTTCTTGGGCGGGGGTCGCCGGGGCGGGGTCCGGGCTCGCTCCGTGGCCGCTGCGGCAGCGGCGACCGAACGCTCCGGGTGAGGCAGCCCAAGGCGAGCGGCGGCCCCGCAGCTGCTCCCCAAATTCCATGGGGGGGTGGCTGGGGTTCCGCCGGGAGCTGCGGGTTCTGGGACGGGGCTTTTCCCCTTTCCGCCTTTCTTTGTCAGCCTTTCGTCCGGGCGGGCAGCGCGTCCCCGGCGCTTCGGGCACTGAGAACAAACGCGCTCCTCCTGCAAAAGAAATAATGCGAGTGTTGAGGGAGAGAGACTCCGGGCTGGGGCGCTCAGGAGTGCCCCGGCTGGGGCAGCTCTGTGCTCCTGGGGGCCAGGGTTTGCCCTGGAGCCGTAACAGCGGGAGGTGGCTGTGCTGAACTAGCGGGGACACTGCGGGGAGCAGCAGCAGGAGGAGAATGCTCGGGGTCGGGCGCCGCTCTCGGGTCAGGTCCTGATGAGAACAGGGCACAGGTCACCCCCCGGGCCGCCAGGAGAGGCTGGTGTGGTTTGTGTGTCCACAAATGGGCAAAGCATTTGGAACCTGAAGCCTGGAAGTGAGCCCCGGCCTTTGCCCACCTGTGTGTCCACCCCATGCTGCCTCGCAGGTACGTTAGAAACGCGTTTTTGAGCATGGTCAAAACGCGCTGTTGGAGGATTTTTCCGTCTCTGCTCAAGCCTTTTTGCCAGCTTCAGCCTCAGGTTTCTATTTCTGTTTGGCATGTTCTGAATGGAGTGCAGGGCCCAGGGGTGCTGAGCTCCGAGCAGACACAGTTTAATTAATTGAATAGTCCCGTGCTTGTTCTCCCGCTTTTTACAAGCAAATGAACAGTTGATGTGTGTGGATCCTCTCATTCACCACCAGAACAATCCTCTGCACAGGACAGGGAAAATGCCTAATCAGTCACAGCAAACCAGCAGGGTGATTCGGGGTGGGAAGTGAAAAATACCATGTCCACTCAAACCTGTATTTCACAGACCTGGAGGCCCAGGAGAGGCAGGGTGCAGGACTTGCCCCAGGTGAGACCTGGGCTGGCTGCACAGGCAGCGCTTCCTCAAAGGCAAGCCAGCTTCCCCAGCGCTCCCAGATCCAGGCACTCAGCTCCAGACCTGTGGCAGAAGTGAGAGTGGAACAGAGGCAGCAGCCAAGCCGTGCCCAGGCAGGAGCCTGGGGTCCCCTACGGCGCGAGCTCGGAGCTCCACGCTTGCTCTCCTCCCGCATGACCCTTTTGCTGATCCGCTTACTTTTATTTCCCAGAGTCGCTGCTGACCCGCAGGTGTTCCTGCTGAGACGCAGACGTGGTGGGCAGTGTTTGAATGCTGGGGTGTGAGGAGGCCAGGGATCCTCCAGGGACCCCGTGTTTGTCTGTGTTTCTGTCCCAGGAGCCGCGCCCCACTGCCCGTGCCGCCAGATCCCGGTTCCTGGCCCCACAAACCACGCAGCTCGCCCAAGTGCCTCCCTTTGTTTCAAACTCTTGGAGCCTGGAGCACTTGTTGAACCTGAGGATGAGTGCATCAAAGTGGCTGACAATTAGGAAATAAACAAATATCATTTGAGGCCTTTTTGGGCGGAATCCAGTCATACGTAGATGGGCTCGTTGCTGTTGTTGTCATATTGAATATTCCTCATAGTTGGGATATTTGTGCTGTGCAGCAGCATCCTCGGCACAGCAAACATTGCATTATCTCGCTGTGCAAAGGCTTCATTAATCAAACCAGACAATGGGCCAGACACATCCCTTTGAGCCTGGTGCTGGGATCCTCCAGGCTTTTCACCTTGTCCAAACGCTCCATCCCTGTCAATGCAGGCAGCAGCTCTTCAAAACCGATGGCTCTGAACTGTGGGACTGACAGGAAAACATCTAATTCAGTTAAGAGGATTCCCCAGTTATTTTATATTCTCCCTTTAATTTTTTCATGGCTTGTAGAAGCTAAACTTTTTCAGTCTTTCCGTCTGTCCATGAGATCAATCCAGTCATTTGTTAAAACACTAATGAAAGAGCCTGATAGATCTGTGTCCTTTAAAGCAGCAGCAGTAGCAAGCACTGAGATCGAGCAGGATGCAGCGGCCTGGCCAAGCCGTGGCCCCGCTGGCAGCAGCTGCAGAGTGGACAGCAAAGGGAACAGCTTGGTCGTGAAGGTGCTGTTGTCCTGAAAGAGGATCCTGTCAAAAGCATGCCTTGGTGCAGGGGACAGCATGCCAAAGGCGAGGTAGGGCCAGGTGTGGGTGCAGTGTCCCCTTTTCCTCTCTGCAGCGCCGTGTGCTCCGGGCGCAGAGCTGGCAGCAGGGCAGTCGGGCACAGGGAGTGCTGAGAGCCCCCAGAGGGATGGTCTCCATCCCACTCCTGTGAGGAGGGGAGCTCGTGGTTCCTGTGGCAGGCTTTGCCTTGAGCTGGGCTCTGTCTCCTTGGGTCAGGCTGCTGTGCAGCAGCATCCCCGGCACGGCAAACATTGCAGTACCCTGATGCCCCCAGCCATGGGACCCCAGCGGGCACTTGTGACACTGAGCTTGGCTGTGTGTCGTGAGCCATTTCTCCTGCTTGCAGTCTGGTTACTGCAGGCCTGAAGGACATACTCCAAAATGAGCCAAAATGCCCTCTTCTGAACAGAAACACACCAGAGCTGGTTCAGCTTGAGGAACAGAAGCTGAAGGAGCCATTGCGCAGGGGGCTCACGAGTGTGAGGTGTAGATGCTTTCAGGGAAGATGAGAGTTGAGTCCTTTGGCTGTGAGTGGTCGGGTTCGAATTCAGCCTCTGGGCTCACATCTCAGAAATTCAGTTCTCATTTTTCCAGGGACAGGGAAACTCAACACTGTCAATCTCCTCTTTCCTCTTCAGACAGCAGCAGACACTTGAATGGAGACTCCTCATCACACACGTACAGCCTGGTCACACGAGCGACTGAGACCTGAAATCTCCCTGACATCCTCTCTGGATGCTTGGCCTTGGAACAGCCTCATTCGTGCCACACCTGCTCCCTTCTGCTCGTGGAGCCTTCTATGCTGCACAGGACACTGGAAAAGCACTTGGAGATGGCTGAAGAAGGAAGGGGGCTTCCTGGAAAATGGTCTCTAAACCAGGCCCTTTCCTGTGCAGTGGCTTTTTTGGGACTCATTAAATCAGTGGTATGTGCTTATATCTCAGTTCTCCAGGATTAATTCAAAATCCACGGACAGTGACATGCCTAGGGGCTTTTCAATTATGTCACTTGGCTTTGGCTAAGGCCCTTACATTTGTAATAAACATGACATGCTTTTAACTGCTGCGGTCTCCAGGTTTTTGTGTACTCAGCCATTGTGTTCTGCGTTCCAGGCTCCTGCTGGAGGAACTCTGTCACCTTCCCCAAGGCAGCAGATCTGAGTGCACCAGACGTGGTGTGCGCTGCTTGTGCATCAGACACGAGAAATAACAAGTTTCAAGGAACTGTGCCACTTAATAAAAGCATTTTATTACATTTAAATGTATTAAAATGTGAACATTAAACTCAACGCACTAATTACTGTTCCCAGGCATTGCCACTGACAGGAAATGGATCCTCACAATTGCTCTGCTGAGATCGCTCACTGCTGTTACTGCTCTTTGGTTCCTGGTGTGTTATTAGTGCTCTGCATTTGGGACTTGAGTCATTAACAAAAAAGACTTGGGCATTATGTAAATTCCATATGTTTTCACACAGCTACCAGGGCCTGTGTTATATGTCTCACTGACAAAAACAAAAGCAAATTCATTTGGCTCTGCCCTGGCTCTGCCCTGACCAAAAAAAGAGGGATCTCAGGGGTCACCCAGGCACAGAGAGGGAAAACCTCTTCCTAACACATCTCTGTGTTTCTGCAAATCCCTTTCCAGGGCAATTTGTCCCCCCCAACTTGCTGCATGTCCCATGACACCCTACCACGGACACCAACAATTCCTGCTCTGTAAGGAGTTTCCCACTTTTCTGGGAGCGAAGGGCTTCCCATCCCTGCAGCAGGCATGTGCAGCACGTGGATCCATTGCCCTGGAAAACTGGGAAAGCCTGCCAGGGGTCTCTGGCAGGTGAGAGGCCTGTGGCCAAGTGCTCAGCTCCACAAGGCCAATTCCGTGCCTTCTGGCATATGGTTACGTCCCAGAGGAAAGGGGGATGCTAAAGGACACGTGGCTGCCTCCCTAAATGAAAAAGAGTGTAAAGCTGTTCAGATTAGTGCACATCAATCCCTGTGCTGGAACCAGGAGATGCTTTGGTTTGGCAGCTACTGGGGACAAAGCCACCACTTCATTCAAAGTGTATTTAATGCGGCAGAAGGAGGCGGCTTCCTTTGACAGGTTTACAGCTCTTACCAGATTACATCAAAATTAAATTAAAACAATCTAAAAGAAGTGTGAAGTACTGCAGGGAGAACACAAATAAAATGCTCCTCTTTGTAGGCTTTCAGGGAAGGGACCACATTCCTTATCAGGAATGGGAGGATGGAGATTATTCTTGAGTCAGTTATGAGCCATGGGGCTGTGGTGAGCACCGAGACGTGGAACAAAGTGGGAAATACATCAGGGGGACCAGGCTAAGGCTCCTTATTTTCTTATTTTTTGTTAAATAAAGAGCAGGATGTTGAACCCTGCTGCAGTTCAAAACCCTCAAGCCCCACCCCGAGGTCCATGGTGAAAAAAAAAACCTCCCAGGGCTGCCCAGGAGATAAACTGTGCAGCCCGATTCCACCAAACCCTCCAAACCAGAATAAGGCTTCCAGTTTTTTCAGTTTGGGAATGAGGCTTCCAGTAGGCTCAGGATTTCAGACAGTGCTGGAAGCGCTTGGAAGTTTTGTACTGTTTTAGGTGTTCATTAAGCCAGCAAAAATATTTCCAAAAGCAGGCCCAGATTTCACCTGTGGGCTCTTGTGAAGGTGTGAGGGAGACCTCCAAAACACATCTTTGCTTTCAGTAAACAGAAGAAGGGGGGAGAACAGTCATCATAACAAGTGCTTTTTATGGAAATGCAGTACTAAAAGGCTCCCAAATCCTCTGCTGGGCATTCCTGGAGCAGGAAAGCTCTGACTCAAGCCAATGTTCTCCGTACTTTGTTGAGCTGGATATTTAGACAGACTCGCAGGGTCTGAGCCAGGCTAATTTGGGGGCAGCTGGGTGCCACTACATCCATTTCACTGAGATTTTCACTCTGCGTTTAAATCCATGAAGCTGAGCTGGAGGCTGCAGATGTTGGAAACACCAGGAATGCTGCTGGATCACCAAACCCAGTCTAGGAACCCCAAAAACTCACGATCCCCCCAAGGCCAGGGCATGTCCCCAGCCGGAGCCTCCAGCTCCAGCTGAGCTTTCATGTGTCTGTTCTCGGCCAGAAGTTCTAACGAAGCGTAATTACTGTGATGATCTCGCACTAATTGTACTCTGATTGCCATCCTAATTATGCTTAAGCATTTCACTGCTCTCCACAATTTTGTCTATTGATGTATCGCTTCTCCTTCATTTCAATTATTCCCGTGGTATTCAGATTTTATTGGGGCCCTGGAATTTAAGCGCTCATTTGGCAACTTCCTTTCAAAGGGATTGAAGTTTTTATCTGGAAATGAAAGGCAGGAGTTCTGTTTTCATTCTCCAGCTGGAGATGTAAATGCAGGGCTGGAGATGGCTGTGGCTGGGACTTCTCCCATATGAATTTTGGAGAGGCGACAGCACCAGAGGGACACTCTGAGGCACCAGTGGCACTCCAGAGGACGAGGAAATCAGGGGGTATTTTCTTGAAAACCATGGTGTACAATAAACTCGGCAAAGCCAACTGTAATTGTTCAGCAACTCCCAGTCATTTTTTAGATTGTCGCTTTGCAAATTTCCCCTTTTTCCAGCGACATGGATCCTGCGTCATCCCAGGTGCCCTCCAGCACCAAGCTGGGGGGCTCAACTGGAAGAACAGCAACAACTGCCGTTATAACGTGGTGGTGAGAGATGGGCTGACGAGAAATAATTATTTAAANGCAGGCCGCGCCCGCCCGTCCCCATGGCAACGCGAGGCGGCACTTCCGGGGTCCCGCGCGGGGCACGGCGGGAGCTGCACGTGGGCCCCGGCGGAAACCGCGCGGGGCCAGCGGGATCGGGAACGGCACCGGGATCGGGAACGACACCGGGATCGGGGCCACTGGGACTGCCCCCGGGCACCGGCGCCCCCGCGACCGCCCCGCGCCAGGTGAGCCGGGTCCGCCCCGGGGTGATTTGGGTTCGGTTCCCGCCCCGGGCGGGCGGATGCTTTTCCCCCCTTGTTCTCATCCGTCTCCTTCTTCTTTTTCCCTTCGATATCTCAGTTCTGTAGGGGCTGGGAAGTCAGTCACCAAAGATTCAGCTCCTGATGGATGGAGCGCCCCGGGACGTGTAACTAGGCTTTAAATCTCCTGCAGACTCTCCCGGTTTATTTCCCGGCGCTGGTCCCTTGTCCAGCCTGCTCACGGCAGTGCCCGTGTGCCCGGGGCGCTGCAGCCTCGGCGGGGTTTGTTTCGCTGTGCCCGCCCCAGCAGACCTTCCTTTGGTATCCCTGCCTGCCTGAGTGGCTGCTGCAGGCTGGCCGGTGCGGTGCTGGAAAACCTCGCTGGTGGGGAGGGAATGGGCTTTGGGGGGCTGAGGAACACAGCGTGCTCCCTGCGGGATGGGGGAGTGGGAAATGGGATCAGAGGCAGCGGCTGTTCGCATCCATCGGCTTCTTCATCCCTTAGGATATCGGTGTTCTCCACTGAGGCAGGAGAATTACTTGGAGAAGTGTAAAAACAAGATCTTGAATTCTGTGTTTGCTTGGCTGTCTGTCGCGTAAGAGGAAATTGAAGGGATGAGATCCAGATGGAGCGTGGCTGTTAAATTGTGCACATGACACGCAACCCTAATCCTGCTCCAGGCGCTGGCAGGATCACACGGATCACGCCTTGATCTCCCAGGCAGAGCAGCAGGAAGGGTTCTTCCTCTCTCCCTTCTCTGCAGGGAAGCTGCGAGGGGGTGTCTGTGGGTGTAGGGAGAGCCCAAATCCAGGAAAAAGTGTGCCAAGACGTGTTGGGATGTGTGATGTCCCCTTTGCTGCCACACCTTGCTGCCTAATGACAACCTGGTGCTGTTCCCAAAGAGGCACCTGGCTTTGCTTGTGGCAGGGTTTGCAGTGAGAATCTGCTGCAAGCCTCTCTTGGTTATTTTCAGTTTTTCCCTCGGGGCAGGGTTGTTCATCCTCAGGTGCAGTTTGGAACTATTCAGTAAAGGCAGCTTTACTCTGTTCCCAAAAGCACCTTCCCTGTGGGATGTGGGTGAGGTGTGGGTGACTTTGTGGTTTGGCATGTGTCCGTCCCGTGCCTGGTGTCCTGGCACTGCTCCGGGCAGTTCTGAGGGCTCCACAGGCTCTCAGCACCACCAGGATTCCTGCTGGATGCTTGTTCCTGCAGCAGTGCTGCACGTGGGGCTCACCTCCCTCTAGATGGATGTGGCTTGGATGCCAGGAGGGAAATATGAAATATATTTCAAGTTCTGTTCCTAAATGAAATGCTTGGCTGGCATTTGGGCTCTGTGAGCTGGGAGGGGTTTTGGAAGTGTGTTCTAATCCATCCCTGTGGCACTTTCAGGGGAGCTGTCCTGGGAACAGCTCCAGCCAAGCATTTCTTGCATGGAAGGGGGTCTGCTGTGGGATTGTGGGGCAAGAAGGGGAGGGATGGGCTTGGGAGCTGCCCATCCTGGGGTTCAGAGGCCTTCCTGGGCTGTCCCTGGTCTCTGGCTGTTTTGGTGGGTCCCATGTGGATGTTCAGGCATCTCTTCCCTTGCCAGCAGCCCTGTTCCAGTGAGGAACAGAGAGAGGGGTGGAAGTTTGGAGTTGTACAGAGCTGGGCTGGCAGATGTCTGTAACTCCTAGCAAATCTGACCTCTCTGCTCAGCAAGGGCTGTGCTCTGCAAAACCCCTTAGTTCTGGCATTTGGAGACCTCAGATGGTGAAATACTTTTGTCTCACGGTGTGTTGTTTTCTTCCAGTGAAGCCAGAAGGCTGGAATTAGGAAGGCAGAGAATGGAATACACAATGGCTGATCCACACCTGTAAGCCTGTTTAAAAGCTTCTTAGGGGCTGTTTTATTTTAGTTACCTAGCTTTAGTTATCTTGGAATGCCTTTAGAATGTTGTCTTGAAGGTTTTTCAGTAATAATACATTTATATTCATGCTAAGTGTAATGCAAAATTCATGTCTTCAAGTTATTGATGAAATAGCTACAGCAGTACATACATCCTCATTCTGTGGATACCTAAATCTTGGGAATAACCAGTATGCCAGTTGGCTTTATCCTATTTTTACAAAATCACCACAGCTTAGTCCATGCTGGAGAATCCCAGGTCTTTAGAAAGTTGAAAGCCTTAAGAAGCCCTAGGGGATATTCCAGGTTCTGGTTCTGCTCTTTGGATTCTTTCTGCAGCATCTATTTAATGTAAATTGCATGAACAATCTGTACAAAAAAAAAACCAAAAAAAACCAAAAAAACAAAAAAACCCAACAAATCCAAACCCTAAAAAGCAAACCAAAGAAAAAAAAAATCCAGAAGTCCCAACAACCAGACAGGACTGAGAAGTGTCATCCAATGTTCTATTCCTTTCCTCAAAGGTGTTTTGTGAAGCTCCAGGGACTGAGTGTGGGGTGCTGTGGGAACCCCTCTTCTGAAAGGGGCAGAAAATGCAGATACAAATTAAAGAAAAAATGTCTGGACAGGTGGGGCAGCATCACATGTACTTTGTTTCCTGGTTTTATTGGATTTGGTTTAATCTAACAGGTTTAGAGCTGCAGTTTCTCTGAACAGCTTGGGGGCTTTGGGTGGCAGTTTCCCTCCTGGCTGAAGTGGAGCTGTGAGCCAGGGCCATCTTTGGGTGCCCATTTCCCTGTGTGGGCATTAATGCCATGTGGCTGCCCTGGAGGCACATCAGAAAAGAGGTCTGGCTGGAAGGGAATCTGGTTTGTAGGTGGGAGAGAGCTGGGTTAGATGGATTTCCAGTGCCCCTCTTGGTGGAACTATGGATTTAGGCAGCTGTGAAACCTCAGCTTCGCTGTTCCCTCCTGGGTGACTTTCAGAACACATTCCTCTGCTAGTTTTCATTTTGATTTAATGGGATAGGAGTGACTAGCACATAATCCATTTAAAACACAGTTACAGGAGATGTTTAATGTGTGTTTACCCTTTGGAACACCAAAGCCCCTGTGTACATCTGCAGATAAGTGGCACATATGTATTTATATAAATGTAGGTGTGCAGAAGAACGAGTCTTCTCCTTTTTGGTGTCTGGGGCAGCTCCCCCTCAGTGTTGGTCTGAGGCAGAGTGATTGTGAGGGATTCTTTTGGTTTATTTTCACACCTTTAAGTGCCTGTTCTTTGCCCTGCAGAGTGAGGCAGAAGCTGCAGAGGCACCTGGAGGTGGTGTTGGCACGGCAGCAGCTGGCCCTGCACCGGAACCAGGCCCTGCGCCAGGAATTCCTGCAGCTGGAGGCTCACATGGGAACCACAGGCTGGGAGAGCATCTGGAAGATGGAAGTAACTTCCTATAAGACTTGGTCATGGGTGTTTGCTGTTGTTATGCAGGAATCTCCTGGTATGTCCTAGAGCTGGAAGCAAACTTGAGCAGGTTGTAGGATAGACAGGTCTGAAGTACCCCAGATTCAACAGATGCTGTAAGAAAAAGCCAAGCCCTGAGGTTTCTTGAATCACATTATTATTATTATTATTATTATTATTATTATTATTATTATTATTATTATTATTATTATTATTGTAGTGGTGGTGGTGGTGTTGTTGTCTTTGTTGTTGTTTTTCCCTAAAGTACTCTTTGGGATGTTGCGAAGCAATGATTCCAGATTTTTAAAAATGAAATTGCAACGTCTGCTTATGCCACTGATGCATGGAGCCAGGTTTTTGAGGGAGCACAGTCTGGGAGGGAAATGAGTTCATTCCTGCTTTCTAAGAACAGTGGCACTCCTCAGAAACATATGGCTGTGTTTATTCCTCACACAGCAGCAGCCCAGGTAGCGCCTGTTGGATCTGGTGACATTCCCAGAACATCTTGTCCTGGCTGCAGTGCAGCAGCCCAGAATTCAGAGCCTGTCCCTGGGGTGTGTGATTCCCTGCCTCTGATTTTAACTTGTTACTTGAAGCAGAGCAGGAGGGGGGCTGTGCTGCAGTGCCAGCTTTCCCCTGCTGTTTTGAAGGGGTTTTTCCTCCTCAGTAGCCCTGGTGCACACCAGTCTGCCCAGTGGTCAGGGCTGGTGGTTCTGACACCTGCTATCAGTCCCAGTCCCAGTGCCACAGGTCAAGCTGCACGTGGGGTTTTTGTTCAGTCCTTCCATTTTGGTGTTCCTGTGCCATCCATTTTATCTTTTCCAAGTTACAGTTACTTTTCGGAGCTGCTGAACAAATGACATCTCCTCCGTGTTAGTTATGGAAAGCAGCAGAGTTATGGAGCATGCAATCATTTAATCTATCATGGGAGCACACAGAAAGAAATTATTGCTGTTTTATTCCTTTTTTTTCCATAGAGAATGCCCTTTAGGAGTGCTTTATCACAACTCTCTGCACATTTATTACGTGGCTGTAGCTCACAAAATTCCTTTTGTTTCTGAAAGATGCACTTTTGCTCCCTGCGTTTGGTCAGTAATTTTTAGGAGTATAAATAAATTCACTTCAGCTTTCAGCAAAATCCAAGAGTTACATCTGAGTTTCTTTTGAGCATCTCGACTCCTCGTGTGGGGAGGTTTTGTTCCCTAAAATTCCACGTTCGCGGTTTCCCAGGCAGCTCTTACCTGGGAGCCGAGTGCTCTGCTGGAGTGAAGGGCGGAGGCGGGCGGGTTAATTGTGTGAAGGATTCATTCCCACACCCGTTCCCTGGTGCAGCACGGGTCCTGCAGCGCTTTCAGCCCCGGTGTGATGCTGCTGCTGGGGCTGCAGTTGGGATTAACTCCAGCTCTGCTCCCAGCGGTGCTCCAATAAACCCCGGAGTGCGGCAAGCCGTGTTTGGAGCAGCCAGCACGGAGCCTTCCCTGCCGGGCTGCTCTCTGGAATGTCTGCCAGGGATAGTTCCTCACAGGCACTCGTAAGATGGGGCGTGAAAAACACATTGTGGAGCTCCTTTCATCCCAAAGCGGCCGAGTCATTGTCTAGGGGCGGCAGCAGTAGTGCTACAGGTGCTGGTTGGGATGCAATAAATACAATAAATGTGAGCCAACAACTTATTGCTGTTCTGTGGGATTCTAAATTATGGGGATGAATAAATGCGTATGAAAGCCCTGCAGCAGATTGTGTACAGGCCACGCTGCTTGGGCAGGGGAGCGGAAAAATGAGCAAATGAGATCCCTGCTTTTAAATATAGTCTGAGTTAAAAAGGCTGTGGGGGCTTTGCATTTAAAGGTGCATGTTTTGCAGAGTGGTG
>VZRH01006610.1:30496-57899 GCA_013397555.1 Urocynchramus pylzowi
TTGGGGGGGGGGTTGTTCGGCCTCCAGTTTTGTGTGACGGATTTGTTCCCTTTTAGGAACGGTACGGAAGGGAAATTAAAAAGCTGTTATCCCTTGGAGAGGGCAGCTCGTCAGCAGGCGGTGACAAGGAGGAAGTACCCAGCCAGCAGGTAATGGGGGGAAAATGGGCTTTATTCCAACGGCGTGGTGCTCTCCTCGGAGCTGCACAGCCTTTCTGTGGCACGTGCAGTGTGAAATTGTGTGTAGCACCTGAGAGGAGGAGAACCGCCTGGGTAAAAAGTGCAACAGTTTCATCCAGAGAGCCGGAATTAAAAAAAAACCCCTCTGTTTGCGCACGTCTTCTTGTTGGCTTTTATAATTCCTGTGCTGGATGGTGTGGAGATGGTCGTGACCGAGGAGGAAATGTTCCTAATGAGGGATATTTGCAGAACTGCAGCCCAGGAGCCGTGTGCTGTGTTTATAATTTTGTGTGTTTTGACCTTTCCTCAGAAGGAGCAGAAGGAGATTGCATATCTAAGGAACAGACAAAAAGACTGACAAGGAATACTTAAATATCTGCTGCCATATATCTGCAGTAATGCAGGCTCCTAATCCCTCCTCCTATCTCCATATAAATGATACAGTTCAAGACCAGAGCTGTTTTCTCCACTAAAAGCAGCAAAGCTCTTTTAGATGAAATGTCTAAAAACATCTTGTAATAACTTGGAGCATGCTGGCAAGAGTAGTCACTTGTGACTGTGTGTGGAAGCCCCTCAGCCAGGCGGCGCCGGAATAGGCAGGATGGGAGCATCACTCCATTATTCCGAGGAGCCGGCAGCACCCGCGTCCCTTAGGCTACAGCATTCATTAAGGAAAGCTTACTGGGCTGAAAGCTGGGAACAGATGATAACGGGATATGATTTTCATATTTAATGCATTCCTTGGAAGAGTGTGTGTGCTGCAGATTGATAGAAGAATCAACTGCTACTTTACTAAAAGACTTTCTAGTTTGCCCTATAGCTACCGATGGAATCATTCAGCCAAGAAATTAACTTTTTCCCCTTTTACCTGCTTTATGTATCTGCTAAGCAGGCTGCTGGCTGCCAGGGAATGTTATTATGCAGTTAAATGTTTGGTATTTAAGACTCTTATCAGAAAAGAAACAGAGGCCACACTATTTTGTTTTTATAGTGGGAGGAAGGTTTTTGGTTTCCTTTCTTCAGTGCATTAGCAGTCGTTAATCTGAGTTTATAGGAAGTTTTCCCCATAGATTAAAAAGTTAAAAACCTTGAATTTAGAGCATTCTTTAAACTGTAATACACAAAGCAGTGAAGCCTAGCAGCCTTGACCTATATAGGCAGGCCTGTGGCAGGGTGCAAATTGGGGTTTGAACTGGGAGGTGTTGTGGGGAAAGGTGAGTTTATTTTGGAATGTGAGCTGTCCAATTAGGGCAGGCAGTGTGGGAGATGGGATTTCCAGCTGATGGAAAAGTTGTCATCAGTACTAGAGCATCAAAGGCTTGTGCTGTGACTTGAGGGTTGAAAAACTGTGGGGAGGTTTTGGGCATTATGACAGTGTGGTGTGTACCCAAAAATTTCAATTTGTGTGTAATAATGGAGTGGATTGTAGAGTCCTTTGTCCCCTGTCCTCTTCTTCCTCCTCCTCATCTCCCTCCTAAAAAACAAAGGTAACTTCAGCTACATTGTGCATTTTTGCCATGTCCCTGGGGTGTGTTTCAGCTTTTAATTCTGTTTTTTTTCACTTCAAATCAAAGTCCTTCTGTCCAAAACACAGCAGTTTGTTTCTCAGTGATGTGGCACCGAGTCAGTCACAGAGAGAGTGTGCAGTCAGCACACGGGATGTCCAGGATACAGCTGGTGGAACTGGTTTTATTTCCCAGCACTGGAATTGGGATGGCTTCCTTCAGGTTGGTTGGGATGCAGTGACTGTGTGATGACTCCCTCAGTGACATATTGGGGGCCTTGGGGACCCAGGAGGACAATCCCAGAACCAGCCTTCTACAGATGGGCAGTATCCCAGTGCTGAAACACCTTCAGGAATGTCTGTCACATTCCTGAGCCATGGGAAATGTGCCCTTTTGGGCTCCCAGTATCAAGGGGAGTCCTTAAGTTCAGAAGTCCCACACTGAAGAGCTCCTTCCTGGCTGGCAGAGCTGTACAGCTCAGGCTCCTGGATCCTCTGTGAAGTCCTCTGGGAAGACTTCCTCTGGGAAGTCAGCTTAGAAGCTCTTCCTTGGAGCCTTCTGAAGATTTTGGACTTGTGCATGGGAACCTCCCAGGAACACCTGTGGGTGGCAGAGTCCCTTCCCAGGGAAAGGGATGGATAGGAATGTGTGCTGTGCCTGTGCCTGTGCCTGTTTGAAATCCATTTGTTTTGGAGCACTGCATCCAGGAGCTGCCAAAGGCATGCAGGACTGGCAGGAGGCATTTGAAAGCACCAAATCCCACACCTGAGAAGTAATTAGGAAGAACCTGAGAGCAGTGGTGATGGAATAAGCTGTGAACTTAATCTGAGTGGCAAACCTTTGCTACTGCTTAAAATGACTTCATGGCTTTTTGTTCTGCTCCTTGTTACATGGAATTTGAGCTTTTTTAAGGAACCTTAGTCCCAGAGCAGACAAGATGCCTTTGTTTCCTTTCAGCTGGGCTTGGCAGCTGACTTGGTGTGGGAAGAAGAGGTCAGGCAGTGAAAGAGAGGGGAGAGGTGTGGAGGTGACTGTAAATTGTGCTGCTGGAATTTGGGGCTGGAGAGGAAGCCCTGCTCAGTGTGAACAGTGGCATTAGGATGGCTAATTTTGGCTTTGCACAAACTGGCCATGACCCTACAGCAGTCGTAGTGGCAGCAGCCACTCCTCCTAAATTGTCCTGATTGAGTAGGTTTGCAGAGGAAAAGAGACCAGTGTTAAGACAAAGGGATTTAGCAGCAGAGTGGTTGTATCCTGGAGCTGGTTTTGTGCAAGTTCAACAGTCCTTGGAGGAAAGTGCCATTCAAAATGTGTCTGCTCCGTGTCACCTGGTGGGAAAGGCCATGTCACTGCCATGGGAAGAGCAGGAGGGAGAGAGTGAAACTGAGTTTTGCCTTGTTCCGTGGTGTGAGGGAAGCTGGATCTGCTGAGTGATTCACACATGGAACACAATGGTCCCTCTGGTCTCTGGGCCTTGTGGGCAACTCTAAATGTGTTGCTTTGGTCCAGGGTCTCCAAACCTGTGCAGGATCCTAATCCCAAAGGTTTGACTGGTTGTAAAATCCACCATTTAGATGGGTTTGAGTCCTTTTGTGTGTGGGTCCCTTTTGGCTGGGCTGGGGGTGCAGGCAGCTTCTGCCACTGGATGTTTTGGCTCATGGAGCTTTCATGCAGGCCTGGGCCCTCATTTCATACTGGGATGCACGGACTGTGTGCCAGGGGTCGTGTAATATTAATGCCACAGCAAAGTCTTGAATTCTGTGACACTTTCCAGAGCCCAGCATGCCACCCTCGAGAAGCTCTGTGTGTCACACACAGTTTGTCTCCTGTTTGTCTCCTTCAGCCATGTCCCACTGTGTGTTTCAGGTGCTGCAGGCTGGAGGACAGGTGGGAATTGGCAGCAATACAGCCGTGCCAGCAGAACTGGGCTATCCAGCAGCAGCCTTGCTGGGCTGCCCCACATCAGCTGCCTCAGCCACAGGAGGTTTGGGCTCTCAGCAGGAGCCCCCTCTGCACTCCCCAGCCCCTGATGGGCTCAGTCCCGAGACTGGCAGCGGTGCTGCAGAGAGTGAGGAGGGAGCAGCGGGACACAGGGACCTGGCTGCCAGTGAGGAAGGCTCTGAGCAGCTCACCTCATCTTCTGGTGCCAGAGCAGCCCTCCCAAGCCCAGGAAGTGTTCCAGGTATGGCAGTGGTATGTGTCCCTGTCTGCCTCCACCCCAGCCAGAGTCTGCCCACAGCTGCTGTTTCTCCTGCACCTCTGGCACTGGGCTTGGAGCGTGGTGGCTCTTACTCCTTTTTTCTCTCTTTGTTCCTTTCTTCCTTTTGACTCTGTTTCCTCCCAGGCTGCTCAACAGGACAGGGAAAGATGGATGGGGGCTGATCCTGGTCAGGGGCACTGTGAGGGAAGATTTCCTCACTGCTGTGCCCACAGAGGCCCTGGCATAGTCTGAGCCTCATCTGAACAGGTGAAATGTGAACCTGCTTCCCCAGAGGAGTCACTTCTGGGTCAGGCTGATTCCCTCAGAGCTGGTGCACGATAGCTGATTGATTCCCCTGGAGCTGATTTGGTCAGGTAGCTGGTCTCTGTGCCGAGGTGTTTTTTGAGAAGTGGCAGGTTTGTTCCCAAACCCCAAAGGCTGCAGCCTCTCCGGACTCCCCCTTGTGAGAGGAGCGTGGAAGGACAGGAGCTGAGGGCAGGGAAGCCCGACAGACAAGAGGAGCAGAGGGATGGATGGATGGGTGGATGGATGGATGGATGGATGGATGGATGGATGGATGGATGGATGGATGGATGGATGGATGGATGGATGGATGGATGGATGGATGCTCTCGATGCTCTCTCACACAGGGTGAACAATGTGGGTAAGCTTAGTTTCAGTCCCGACACTGTGAGTTACTCCATGATCCTGCTAATGTTTTGAGAAGAATAATTACAATTTTTATATATTTGATTTATTATTTTTTATTGTTATTACAGGGGCAGAGCCTAGCCTGAGCAGCTGGTGGGCTCACAGGGAGGGGAGCAGTGCCAAGCTCCCGGTCCACGCTGGTGCTGAGGAGGAGGAGAGGCCAAGCATTCCCAGCACGCAGCAGGAGCAGGGCAGGGATGCCCCGGAGTGCTCCCTGCTGCCCCCTCCAAACCCTCCTGTGGCCCAGGAGGAGCCCTTGGACAGCTCAGCACCACACAGGTACCACCTCCCTGTTTCCTGGATCAGCTGGGCTGGTCAGGGCACCAAAGCTCACACCAAGTTCTCCCCTGTCCTTTTGGTACCTTGTACCTGTGCTGGGCATTCAGGGCCTTCGGGCACCTCACTGGGCTCAGAACTGGCAAGCAAAGGATTTGTTACTAAAATGCAGATGATGTTCTTTAAATGTACAGAAATCTTACTCCAGTCACTCTACTTAGTAAAACTTCCACAGGTTGAACATTTTGTTTGGAAATAGAGTAAGAGAGGACAAAGGACAGTGGGCTGCAGACACAGGAGCTGTCCTCTGCTGCAGGATTTTGTAGCCAGCACATGCAGTGCCAGAGCATCGGCCTAAATCCGTCCTGGCACGATTTTTGGCCCTGCAGCATAGACAGGGAAGTGCATCCCTGCCCACGGTGAGATGGTCCCTGGAGCTGGCCCAGGTCACCTGGGAGGGCTGGCCCAGGTCACCCAGGAGGGCTGGCAGGTCTGTAGTGGGATGTGTCATGCAAAGGAAACAGCGCTTTTATCCCTGGAGAACTGCAGAAGGAGTTCTCTTCTGCTAGTTGGTTGGGTTTTCCCATCTTGGTTGTTTGCCGTGTTTGAATCTGTTAATGTCTGTTCCTGGGCATGTTGTGGTGGTGCTGATGTCAGTGCTGGTTTGGGTGTTGACACCTGAGCAGAAACTGGGGGCCATGGGCAGAAACTTCTGTAACTTTATCCTTTCCTATTTGCATCGGGCTGTTGCTCACTATGGAAACATCATCTGATTTACATGTAAAAAGCTTTCCCCCAGTCCTCCCTTTGTATCCCACCTGTTAATCACAGCAGAGAGCACCGAGTGCCTGTCTCTGTGAGGAGTCAGAGCCGACCCGAGCCCAGCAGTTTAACCTTGTGTTCCCTCCCCGGCAAGGCCTTGCTGTGCAGTGCCTGATGAGACGTGGAGCAGCTCTTGAGGCCACGGGGAAATTATACACAAGGTTTGAGCGCCTGCATTGTCCCCGGCGCACGGCTGGAACCGCGGCACAGAGCTCTCCTCCCCTTGTGCCAAGCTGAATGCCTCTGCTTCTCAAGGCCATGGAAGTGGGATCACCACTGCTTGCTGGTGCTGCAGAAAAGATAGAGGTTTTAATTTGCTTCACCTGAAAATGAAGAGGCAGATCCACCAGCAGGAGCCGTTCCCGTGTTGTGTTCACAGCCAGGTGGGCTTTCCAAGGCACCTGGAGTGCAGCGTGCACACTTGAGCCTTGCAGAATTAATTGGCCAAAAATCTTGCAAGTGATTAGTATGTGAATTTCAATTGTACACGTTACACAAAGTATGGGAATGCAGCTTCCTCTGCTCTGTCACACCATGGATTCACGACATGTCATGTCCTTCCAGTCCCTGTGGTTTTCTCTTGTGAAATTCCTATGCTGGCTGAAGAAATGTGCTGAAATTCGCCAAATTCTGTGTATTTGTTGCCTTAAGTTGAAACACATGTAACTTGGACTCTCCCACTGCCACAGTGTCACTGTGGCATTAGAAGGAAGCATTGTTCATACACTTCTGGTGAATTATCTGAAATGAGTACAAGGGATGGTGTTGAAAGGAGCAGAGACCATGGCTGACTCCAGAGGCAAACCCATCCTTGTTGAGTGCCAGGAAGCCACAAGGTTTTATCTTTGGAGCAAATGCCTCTCCTGTCTTACTGCAGAGATGCCAGCCTCTGTTTTTAAAGGAGTTTTGGGTTTTTTCCCGTGCAGTGAAGTGTTTGCAGCCAAGGAAGGGAGATGTTGTTGGGAAAGGTGATTGAGCAGAAGGTTTTCATCTTGTTGCAGGTCACAGTAGAGTGCTGCAGCTTTGCTGCCTCACTTACCAGAACTGGTGATTGTTGGGCAGGAACGTCAGTGTTGCTACGATCAGAGGCCACTCTCCTGCCTTCTCACACCCAGCCCCACGGGAAGAGCCTGGGATGGGTTTCCTATCAGCAGCCCCCCGGCACCACGGGGGGCTCATGAAGGCTCCTGGTGTCCCCTCCCGTGTAGCTGCTGATCCAAGGGGAAAGGCTCTGTGTCCTCTAACCATTCCCTGCAGCACCCAGCCCTTTCTTTGAGGGCTTAAACCCGTGGGGCAGGAGGCGGGGGGAGAGGGTCTCTGAGAATTAGTGTGGAGAAAGATGATGACTATTTTAAGGCCTGAGCTGAGGGGGTGGAAAAAGGCAGAGCTAATGCCTGTGCTGCTTCAGCTGCATTGAGGAGGACTTAGCACAGATGGATTGTGCATTACAAAATGTAACACATAATTCAAGCTGTCAGCTTAATCAGACTGTTTCCAGGAAGCAACCTGTAAAAGAGAAGGACCTCTTGTTTGCTGACCTCTGATCCATAGCCTGCTGCAGATTGTCATACATTTTGTTTTTCTTTATGTTGGTGTCCCTTCCTTCCCCTTCCCTTTTTATTATTGTATCCCTCTCGAGTGGCACCCTGGAAGGACCACCCAGCGGGAGGAAAACAATGGGAAACGAGCCGGCCTCTGGAATACAGGGTTTGTAAGGCTGGGGGAAAAGAGAAAGCACTGTTTAACTGCCTATGTGATCTCCCGGGCATTGTTTTGCTTATTAAATGTCTAGGAAACTCGACTAAAGACACATCAGCCCCCACTTAATTGTTCACTGTTGCCCAACACTCGGAGGGAAAACACAGCTTTGGGCACAGCTCAGCAAGAGTGTGCAAATGCTGCAAGTTTTTGTGCACAGAGTTTCTCCCTGGAGGCAGAGTAAGCCAGGGTTAACTGTGGAAACACGTCAGCTCCTGCATGTGCGGGAAAGGAAGAAAGAAAACTCTCTTTTGCCCCAGCTGCGGTGTTCATTGCTGGCAAGACCTGGGCTGGGAGCCCCACAAAGAGGCAGCCGGGGACCTGAATAGCCATTTACACCTCTGTCCCGGGATTAGCCTGCGGCTTTGTTTCAGTGGTTAAGTCCTCATTTGCATCATTATAGAGGTGCAGCTTCATCAAAACCCCTCTGAGGATCCAGGGCTGTCCCCATACCTGTAGGTGGTCAGCAGATTTGTTTCGCTTGTGGAGGTGAAGGAATTAAAGTGCTCGGCACAGGGGTAATTTCCATGCAGCGGCTCAGCCCGGGCTGATTTTTGGATGGTTTGTTTGCTCATGTGCTTTCCGCCCCGCACCACCCCACCTTCCTACAGGGCTCGGGAACGTGGTTCTTGCCGTTCGCTTTGGAAAGCTCGGACGAGACTGTTTATTTTCCCAAGGGGTGCGATGGGAATGCGCTGACGAGCCCTGTCACACGTCGTCGGTCGCTCCCACGCTGTCTGTCCATCCGCAGGCCCGGCGGGATGCTGCAGCTCCTGGAGGGCCTGGTGGAGGGGACGGGCCCCGGCCCCGGGTAACAAATGGCCCGTGCCAGAAAAACACAGTAAATGGAGCAGGAGAGCAAAGGGAATCCCCAGAACTCTGGTGTTGCCAAAACCAGTGGCAGAGAGCCCTCGCTGTCCTTCCTCAGCCTCTGGGCCCCTAGGTGCAGAACTGGGAATTGTTGGTAACTTTATTGACAATGATGCACAGCCTGCACAGACTGAGATTCTTGTACGTGGTCGATGATTGGAGGATTCCTCGGGAATTAGGGAAGAGGAGCCCCAAACAGGCCTGCTGCCCTCCAGTTTGCCTCTGGAGGCGACTGCACCGAGGGGAGGTGCTCAGCTCCCTCGCCCTGGGAGGCTACACCTGGTCCATTCCAAGTGCTGAGCCTGCCCTGTCCCACATGTGTCACAGAGCACCACGGATGTTTGTTTGTCTCTCTGGCCGTCCCCTGGCTGTCCTGTCTCCAGGCTGGGATGGGCTGTGCTCACGGGGCTTGTCCCCCCTGCTTTGTGTTGCAGTGCTTGTGCTGGGGCCAGCGGGCTGGCTCAGGGTGACCTCGAGGTGATGGAAGCCACGGTGCTCCGGCAGCTCCAGGCCGTGTCCCGGTGCACGCGGAGCGGGAGCCTCCCGCCGGAGAGCGCTGGCGAGGCTGCGAGCAGAGTGGGGCACGAGGAGCACACCAGGTACGGGGGCGTAGAACCCACCAGGGCTGAGGAACATCTTTGTCCCTGCTGCCCCGGATCCCTGCTGCCCCTCTGGCACCGAGGCAGCCAGGCCCGCACGGGCAAACGGAGCCTTGTGGCACTCGCAGTGGGAGCATTCGGGAGTTCGTTTAATTCCCTCCCATTCCCCACCGGTGGCTCCTGCTCCACAGGGCAGCCCCGGGGTCCCCCCAGCTGATCTGGTCCACAGTGTCTCCCACTCTCTGGCAGGCAGGGAATTGCAGGAACTCCAGACGCCTCTCAGCCAGCCATTCCCAGGATCTGAAAGTAAGGCCGACAAATGTAATTCTGAGAAGGAAATTATTCTGTTTGAGACAGAAGATGCACGTGGCCTTTGAAAGCAATAAAGTGCAGTTATTCAAAATGGGCTTTTTTTTCCCGTGCATATGCCACAAGGACAAGTGAGAATTACTTTTTTTTTTTTCAGGTCTCTTTAACCCAGGAATGAAAACAATTTCCATTCTGTCTTGCTTAGCTTCTGTCTAGACCTCCCTCCCCCCGTCGCAGGCTCCGCAGTGCTCAAGTACTGGCAGGATCGGGGCACTTGTGAGCGCTGCAGAAGGGTCTCTCTGCAGTACCTGCCTCTCTTGTGAGGCTGATACGCCTGCGGGCACCAACAGCTCCTTGTGTCTCCTGAATGGTTTCTTAGGGACAAACACTCCTGGAGTTAATTGGAATTCACTCCTCTGAAACTTCACTGGAGCAGCAGGAAAAAAACAGCTTTGGCAAACAAAAGGATTGCAGGATTGAGATTTTCTACATTAAAAGACACCTTAGTTGCTTTTTTCCTTTTCCTTTTTTATTCTTTCTGAGCAGAAGACAAGCCTGGGGCAGTGGGTGCTGGGCTGTGGCCCAGGAAGTAAGCCAGCTAGCAGTGCTGAGACCAGAGTTGTGTCTTTGGATCCTGAGCCTCAGGACAGGGCAGGCATGATGATGATGATGATGATGATGATGATGGGCACCCCTGCCCATCTTGCAGAATTTACAAGTGGCTTCCTACATTTTCCATTATGAACATCTTTAAAAGGAAAAGTGTGAATTAAGGAGCAGACGGGTGGTGCCTTTTCCCAGCACGTGTGGGTGGGGTGTCTCACCGAGGGTGCGGTTTGTTCCTCAGGGACACGGACGCGCTTCGGGCTCTCCTGAGCCACCACGGCTTGTTCCTGAAGCAGCACAGGGTTCAGCTCCCGGAGCGGGTGGCAGAGATGTTTGAGCAGCTGCTGGCTTCGGGAGAGGAGGAGCAGGACCGCCAGGTGGGCACTGACACCTCGGGTAAATCAGGGGCACTGGAGACCCTGCACCGCTGCGGCTGTGCCCTGGCGGGGTGTGGCGGTCAGGGCAAGGGCCGGCAGCCTGTGGTTCGTCAGCCCTGGGGTCTCAGGGAAATATGTCCAGTGCTTCATCCCACAGGAAAAGGGGCTTTTTAAGGTCCCCAGCCTTCATGCCAGTCAGGCATTGGAACAAGCTCACCCCTTTGCTCTGGTGCAAACCATCACGAGGCTTCTATCTTTGTCTTTCTCTGTGATTTTTTTATCATGAATGATGTATTTTGACTTTTTTTAAAGCAGAGTGAGGTTTGGTGCTGAACACAGAGAGCAAATGGTAGCACACTCATGGTTTTTGTAAGTTAAATGCAAAAGTTTGTAGCCAACTATTTAAACAAATCAATAGAAATGGTATTCCATAGTCTGTGAGTGCCTCAGCCCCTTACTGTGCTGTTAATCAATGTTAAACAGTGAGAGAGTTACAGCAGAACATAGAGTAGATTTTACAGACTCAAGTCCATATTTCTGTCCCAAAACCAGCCCCAGAGGGAACACCCTGGATGTCAGGTAGTGGAACATCTAACAGAAACACCCTGAAAGCAGATTACCCCGGGAGTGTAGATTAGCCTGAATGCTGTTGGAAAATGCTCGAGGGGGAGGATAATGGAGCTGTGGCTGTTTCTGTTTTGAATGCTCAGACTGTGCTGGTGCAGAGAGAGGCCCTTCCAGGAGAGTGTGGGGATGAACCACGTGTCCAGAGTGATGAATCCTCTCTCGGCCTGCCATCAGTCCCAACCAACATTGGGGAAGGAAAGCAAGGGGAGCTGGCACAGCAAGAACCAGGTAAGGAATGTTCCAGCTCTGGCTGCCACTCCATGTTTCTGCTCTGGACACAGGGGAGTTCTGTCCAAATCCCCAGGGGACTGTCCCGTAGCCGCTGGTAGAACAATGTACATTTGTGATGGATTTGGGGGATTTTCCTCAATATCTCGGTATTGTCTGTGATTCTGGCTTCCCAAACTAAGTGATGCCTGTGATGTTGAGTTTTTCTGCAGGAGAGGAAAGGCCAAGACCTATAAAATGGATCCATGTGCATGTGCTGTGTGCATGTTTACAAAGCATCTCCCATTTAGGAACTGGGGGATGTATTTGCTGCCTCTTGTGACAAAGCCAGACCGCAGAAGGAATTGCCCAAATGAGAGGGTTCATGCAGGGCCATTTCCCAGCTCAGGACGTGTCGGTTCGTTCCTTCACACGAGGAGGGAATACATTATTCCAGTGATGGCAGCTCGCTTGCTCTGCTCCTGGAGCACCCCTTCCATCGGATTCTGGCAATTAGGCTGCCGTGCTCTTTGCACAGCAAATGCAAACAGGCTGCTCCAGGCTCCGAAATCCACGCCACTCTTATGTGCAGAGGCGACCAGACTTTGATTTAAGCTAATTTCCTGCAGTGGGTCTGGCACACGCCACCGCCGCCAGGCATTGCTACAGTTCGTTTGTTTCCCAAATCCATGGGGTCTTCAATTCCTCAGGACATTTGGTTGGCTTGTCCTTCTGTGAGGAAGCTACAGAGAGGCAGGGTAGCAAGTTCCCAGTGGGTGCTGCTTTTATGAGCAGTAATGGATAGTTTAGATCAATAAACAAGAGATAACAAAAGTGGGAAATTAAAGGGAGTAGGGCTTAAAAGCAAGCAAAGCGGTCTGATGGCTGCTGCTTTGAAATGGTTTCATTACGGTGTGTTCACATCCAGAAGTCACAGGCTGGAGTGAAGATGAGAGCAGGCAAGAAAGTGTGGTGGGAAAGATTCCCATTACAGGTGGAAGGGGTGGCTGCATATTAACCTCAGGCCCAGCATTCGACTGGGTTATACAATCACACCCCGGCGGCTCCGTGCCGCGGGCGACTTCAGAGGGAGCAAACCCAGCTGCTCGCCCTGAACGCAGATTAAATGTCACATCACAGAGCCCATGTTGGCAGAAACAAAGGTGGGGAGCACAGTGCCTCTTTAATGCCTTGTAATCATGTTCCACGTTCGCACCGTGTGAATATCCTCTCCGCAAGCCCGTCGGGGCCCGCCGTCGGTGTTACAGGGGTCAGTTTCTGTGGTGAAGATCCAGTAATTATATGGCCAACTCCAGAGGATGCTGGTTTGATTCTTTCCGTGAATAATGGACTGGGGAACATTAGAATAAGCGTGGGGCAGATCCCTGCCAGGCAGGAGCCGTGCCTGTGCCAGCCAGGAGCCTCCTCTCTGCCTCCTGTACCAAAGCTGCCTGATAACAGTGGCTCCCTCCAGCCCGTGCCATCACTGGGACTTCCCGACCTCTCCTGGCTCTCTCACGGAGCGGATGTGCAACTGCTAATGCTTCCTGTGTGTAAAAACGCCAAGAAGCTCCTCAGCCAAACCCAGGAACTCCAGTTCCAGCCCGTCCCTTGCGAGGGAGCTGTCTCTGCTGTTCCTCTGTCTCCGGGAGCAAGGATTCTCACACCTCACTTGAAAGCCAAGCTGCTCCTTTCAGACATGATTCATCTTCAGCCCGTGATCTTCTGCGGGCTTCTTATTCCCCTCCCCTCCTCTCCCTGCCAGACAGCTGCTCATTCCCCTTTTATCATCACCATTTGCTGTGGCCCCGGGGCTCTGGAATCATTATGGGCCTAAAATAGAAGCCACATCTCTTGTGTGTTGGCTTTTGGGCTCAAACAACTTGTTTTGAGGGGTTTAGATGAACTGATATTTGACAGCCATCCATCCATGATTGTTTTGCTGTATGACTTTTTCCGAGCTTAAGGGATACAAATTTGGGTTGAATTTTTTTTTTTTTTTTAATTTCAGTATTTCCTGCATTTTTTAAGTGTTGGTTTGAAACACCAGAAGCCTTTTGGGGCTATGGGGTTTGATAGACTTCACCGTGAGAGCTGTGTTGACGCACTTCCAAGCAGTGTTTGGGATGCACTTTGGGAATGCTTCTGGAGTTTTGGTTCATTTTTCTTTTACTTCTCTTGCATAAAAAGAGAACCAAAACATTATTTTGCTTGAATATCTGTAAATATTCCAGAACTATTTGTGTTGGTTCTTTAATGCCTTGTCCAGAGCTCCTGGGAGGCCACCTTTGGATAATGGGCTTTAAAGGGATTGTACCTGGTCCACAGTTGGCCCAGAGAGGAGCTGGCTGATGACAGCAATCTCCTGTGGTACCAGGTTATGTGAGGATATAGGGGGAGAGTCGGGGCTGGTTCTCAGCTCCTCCACGGATGCTTTGTTTTTTATGAGGAAGACGCAAAAGAAAGAAATTGTTCAGCGCTTCAGCTGTTCCTGAGGTAGGCGAATAATGTGAGATTAAGAAGGATAAAACTCATTATTTCTTGTTTTGCTGGATGACTGTTTAAGAGTCTCATTTATGAGTAGGAAATTGCTGATTTTATTGAAGGGGCAGGTTTGTTATATCTTTAACAAAACCAGATTCTCTCTCTTCACTTCACTTGTCTTTGATTTGAGCAGGCGTTAAGGCTGTAGAGGGATTTGAATAAAAATGGTGTAACTGCTCCACTCCTTGGGCTCTGCTTTACAACAGCTGGAACGTCACCCCCAGTTGCTCTCCAGGTCTAAAATCTCCTGTAGGAATAAGGAGGAAAAGCCCTATTACAAAGAAAAAATCAGCCCTTCTTTATGTATTATATGGGAACATGAAGGAGCACAAGCTGGATTCTGCCTTCCTTTTCAGGCCACCTTTAATGAGCCAACAATTGTGCGATCACTTTTCCCACACCCACATGTCCTTCCTGGTGAGGTCCTCCTTTGAGGATTCCAAGGTGCTGCTGGGACTGCACCAATCAAGGCATTTCATGAGTCTCACTCAACCTTTTGCTCTGTTTGGTGTCATTTGGTACGTTTGGGATGGAGGAAGTTCCTCGGGCCAGTGCCAGGTTGGACACTGCTCTTAGGTCAGTCTGGATGATGCCATCCAGCAGCTCACGTTGGACACTCAAGTTCCTAAAAGACCTCTGAGTCTTTCTGAAGTTGTGAATTCTGGGTGGAAATTCTTCATCCATCTCTAAGCAGAGGCAGCAGCAGCTGGTTGTGGGGGAGAGGCAATGCCATGAGCTGTGATACATCATGGGAAAGGGGGGTCATTTTTTTTTTTTCTTAAAACCCCTTTATCATTTTTCCCTCTTATTTTTGATTTCTCTTTCCTCCTGGGCAGGCTCTGGCACCTCTTTGCTGGAAGTGCCTGAGACCAAGCAGGACTTTTGCCACTGCAATCCAAGTGCAGAAGGGACTGGGAATGTGCACAGCCAGTTAGGAAGTGGAGAATGCAATGTGGACAGAAATACTGAATTGTCCTGCATAGGGACATTGGTGACAGCAGGGCTTGGTTATAGTTTCAGCGCTGTAGATAAAAACATATGTATAAAATATATGTATGCAAAGCAACCTTTTAAAGTGGGATTTGTGCTTGAGCATCGTGTGCCTTGGAAACAAATACAAAGATGAGCAATTGTCTGACTCCAGTGAATGAATCCATTTGCCTCTTCTCTTTTTTTTTTTTTTTTTGTAAATCAATCTTTACAGAATGGAAATGAGATCCACAGAGCAGGGGGAAGGGAAAGAAAGAAAAGTGAGGATAACAGGTTTTGAAATATTTGGATGTTTGGCTGTTTAAGTCACAAAAATCTCAAGATATGTGTTTAATTTGGTTTTTATAGGATTTATTTATTTTTGTCTAATTCAAGAAAATGGTTGAAAACACAGAGGTATCAAATAGCGTTGACAGAACTGTAACATTCCAAAATAATCTACATTTAAGGGGAAGGAGAACAAAAATAACCTTTCTGCTTAATGGAAATGGGAACTTGGAAAGTTCATAGTCCCTGTTTTTCCTGCACAGGTGGGGATCGCAGCCACGACAGTCCCAAAGGAAGTGACAGTTTGGGAACACATTCAGAAAGCAGCTCCTTGTCTGATGGAAGCACTCCTCCCTTCTCCAGGTAAGGCTGTAACACTGCTGTAACACCATGGAAATGGTTCCATGAGGGAGAAACCCCAACAGAAAAGGGATGAAGCTCCCCTGATTTATTTTCATACTTGGACCAGGGTTAAGGTTGCTGTTTCTGTAATCAAACACTGCAGGTTTGGAACACCTCAGGATATGAGCTTCTCTTTGCTTTTAATCCTCCTGCTCCACGGATTTTTAGGCTGCTGTGGGTGAGGCTAGTTCTGATTCTGCGATTGCTGTTAAAATCATAGAGTTTCTATAATTCAAGCACGTTAAATACGAGCTGTAACTGAGCACTGATGACTGGCATTCCTGCTTTTGTGTGGGATTAATTCTTACCATCTTAGATTAAATTGTTTTCTCTTTTCGTATTTTCTGGAGCTTTGAGAATGATGAGCCAATGATTATCCTGCCTTGTGCTATGAAATGCAAGTGTTCCTGTAGATGAGTTTTTGAAATGTTATATTTTAGCCCTTCCCTGAAGCCTGGGACAGCAGGAAGAGCAGGATAGAGCCCTGAGAACTTACTTACAGGATCACTGCGGCTGAGTAAAATGTATAATTTAAAATTAACTATTTTTCATTTAAAATAAAAACTCTCCAAACTAAACCCCATTGCTGCTACACTGCCGGCTAATCGCGTCTGCAGCCACTTCTGCCTTGGTTAAATGCTGTACATTTTTTTTGCCTTTTTTTTTTTTTTTTTCCCTCCCATTTTGATTTGTAATAGATTTCAAATAATTCCCTCTGGTCTATAATTCCAGGCCTCTCAGTGCTCAGCAGCAGCAGCACACTTTGTGCAGGAATACGTGGTGATGCCGCTTTACAAAACCATGGTAATAGATCTGTAAGCCAGCGTAAGAGTTAGTTTCTGTGAAGGGCTCACAGCAGGGTTTGGGAGCAGCCCTGGGTGCTGGCTGCCCGGGGTGCAGCACAGGGAGGAGGAAGAGGCAGAGAGCTGTTTGCAGCCGTGCCGTGCCGGGCCGTGCTGTGCCGTGCCGGGCCGTGCCGTGCCGCAGTTCTGCGGCACTGCAGCTCTGCTCCCGGCAGCCACTCCTCGGGCTTTATTGCTTTCACAAGTGGTCTCAAACCCACTACTTGAGAATAAACATCCCTGCGAGCTCGGCCGTGGCACTTTATAAATTCTCCTTTGCCGCGTTTTGTCACTGAGCTGATGAGTGACCTCGGCGCGGACCCCGCCGGACCGGAATAAAAACCGTGGCTCCTCTGATGTCCCCCAGACAATAATTATCATGCGCCAGTTAAGCCCAAACTACAGCTGAGGGATTTTACTTTAAAGCGGAGGCTCGGGCGCAAAAATGCATTTATAGCTCTTTGTCTGGCACCTCATTATGTGTGGGCCTGATTCATTAAGTAATTGGTTTGCAGTTGTTTACATGAGTATTAAGGCTTTCTATTCAGCAGCCTTTGAGATACACATTGTGCAAATGTTGCATGTTATGAATGCGGAATGAGGGGCCGGGGCCCGGCCCTATTGGCTAAACACTGCGTGCTGTTGAAAAGCAAGAGAAAGAGATTGGGTGCTGTTTTGCATAGCAATGACTTTCTTAATAAGCTTTACAGATTGATACACACAAGCTATAAAAGATGCAAAGAGATACTCTTAGCACATTTATCCATGCTCGTTTCACTATTATGGGCCTGGAGAAGGGAAGAATTGAGGGCTTTCATACTCAGGTTTTCAGTGCATGTCTTCAGTGCATGAGACTTAATAGAATCCGATGTTTATTGTATTATAAATCATGGGGAAGTAGGCAGATCTGCAACAGTTTATTATTAAAGATTCTTTCAATGTAAATCTTTTTCTGCCATTGTATTTCCTACAGCAAAATCATTTTGTGGTTGAGTGGGGATGAAAGGCATAATGTACGACGGAGTGAGTCTTAATAGGAAGCTGCTCTCCGAGTAAAGACCACTTGTTCCCTTTTGTTCAGCGGTGCATGCCAGAGCTTCCTCTTCTCCCACAAATGCCGCCTGCTCTACCTCCAGCAAGAAAACCACTTTTCCCTGGCTCCTTTACTTTCCCGGGGGAATATTTCTACGCACGGAGATGCACCTCTGGGTGGGGTGCCAGGGTGCTGCAGCAGGCGAGAGGGCATTAAATGACATGGTCCTGGGGGGAGGAGGTATCAGAAGTCAGGGCTGAGGACGCCGGCGAGCGCAGGCGGGTGGGCAGCTATGTGTGTGGCATTCCGGGGGGCTGTAGCGATGGATGCAGCCAGTGGAGGTCACTCGCTTTCTGGGAATTCCCCATTTCGGATGCAGGCGTTTTATTTTTCTTTGAGTTGTTTGCGCCGTCTCGTTTCCAAATAATCTGGAGATTAAAGGTGCGTTATCAGCTGAGAAGCAAAGCCCGCTTTGGATTTGTCAGGACACCAACGCGGCAGAAAGTCTTTTAAACTTTAATTAAACTGCTGGAAGGACTCTGGGGGGTGGTCTCTGAAGGCTGGTTTTCAGCCCTGTTGCCCAACACAGCTGTAGTGACATGCAAACAGAAGCTGGCAGAGTCGAATCTCTTAATCACTCCTGGGCCCGTTGGCTTTGGCCATCGGGGGGCACTCGGGCTCTGTGCATCCCCCACTTCCCCCTTCCCGAACCAGTCCCAGCACTGAAAACTCGCTGTGCTCTGAGGAGACATCCCAGAGCTTTGGGGCTGGCAGGGCTGCTCGGGACGTGCCTTTCCCTTGGAAATCCGGGAGAAGCGCCATTGTGTCGGTCTGGATTCCTGGGAGGTGCACCCAGAAACAAGGCAGGATCCGATGGTTTTATCCCCCCAATGTACTCCCAGTTGTCAAATGGCTTCTGTAAGAAGCTGACTGAAAATTCCAGTAGGATTCTCTGCTGTTCCAGCTGTTTGTGTGAGCTTTGTTTCCTCTGCCTGCACCCCCAGCTGTTGGAGAAGCAGTGCCCTGCCAGGTGTGTGGGGAGAGGCACCAACATCTGCCAGCTGAGCACAGAGGAAACAGTGGATTTTTTGGCACTGGCCCTGCTCTCCTGCACAGCTTCCTTGCAGCCTTGTGATGCATCTTTGTGTCAGTGGGGTTTTTTTTCTCCAGCGTGGTGAATCCAAACAGAGACCAGTCTTAGACGCAGCTCGACAGAATTCTTTGTATCCTAAAATAAGGGTCATCCTACTCACAGTGTAATTACTGAAATTCAGTGTTACTACTCCAGCTCTCACATGATGAATGGACTTTTGAGTTTATACTGCCTATGTGACACTGTGCAGCATATGCACTGTAGGTATTTGGTTTTCCAGGGTGGGAAAATTCCTCTCTTGGCATTTAGGATTTCCCAAATTTTTTGGGTGTCTTTTTCGCTTGACACTAAAACGCAGAAGTTCAACAGGTGCTTTATCAAGAAGACCCTCAGGCCACAGTAAACATTTTCTGCTGTTTTCCAGCAAGGCCCCTTGATTACCTTGGCTCTTGTTGTCCTGGCATTTTCCTTGATGCCTCAGGTTTTAGCTTTTATATTTTTCAGATTCTCTGCTGCTTTAGTGTGTAGATCTGAGCTTCACATTAAGGGATGGTGAGCTCTCTTCACAGCGTAGGTAGACAAAACAATTCCTTCTCTAGCTGGGGACCAAGGACAGCCAATCCAAATCTCAGGCCCAAGAGCATAAACAACAGCGGAATGAAGAGAGAAAAACAAGACAAGAGAAAACAAGCAGGATGGGACTTCATAAGCTAAAGCTGTAATTGGACAATTAACTCCAATATGCAAATAGACCAGAACTTATAAAAGTGAGAGACCTGGTGACCTGTTGTCCATTTTTATGACCATTTTGGGTTCATCTTGGGTGTAGCCCTGGCTGGGCTCTTGTACTGCCCAAGGTGTATCCATTGAGATCTTCTAATAAATACCTACTTTATTCTTTAATTCCATCTAGCCTCTCTTCTAGGTCAGCCTTCACAAGGCATCATCCTCTTAATATTAATTTTCATTATAGAGGAAGAAAATATTTTCTTGGAGCTTTTTCATTCCTTACTGTTGCAGCATCTTCAATACAAAAAGCCTGTTTCATCAGAGAAATGGAGAGATTAAAAGGCTCTTTGAAGTGAAACTGGTTTGGGTTTTCTCTTTGTCAGAGCCCGGGTTCAGTTTGGAATTATTTTCGGGAAGAAGCAAATGTGTAAATGGATATTGGAGGGTCACAACGGGGGATTAGTGGAGGCGCTGGAACTGGCCTGGCTCCATTTACAGCCTGAAAATGTCTCGGCGGAGGTCTGCGCCCATTGTGTGCTGCGGCTGCCGCGCGCGGCCGGGGCCGCCGAGCGCATCTGCCGCGCGACGCAGCACCGCGAAGGTGCTGCTGCATCTCTGCAGCTTCGCACGCCTCACCCCAGAATCCATCCCCTGCAGCGTCTCCCAGGTTTGGGCTGGGGGAGCTGCTGTTCCCCCTCTGGCCTTTCTGATGTCCTCGCTCCGTTTTCTGCATCTGCCCAGCATTTCCCCATGCTGACTGCTCTCCTGACGAGCCTTTGCTGCCAGGCTGTCCCCATCTCCCTGTGTGCTTGGCTTTGGCTCTGGGCTCTGTGGGGAGTGGAACCCCCTTCAACACCTGGTGGGTTAGCCCCAGGGAAGAGATGGTGTTCAGTAGAACACAATCATCTCTCTCCCTGCTCTCCTTCTCTTCGTGGGAAGTGGGAAGGTCTCCAGATATTTCTGCAGCCATGGTGGTCCTTTCTCCATGGATCCCTCAGCTGGATCTGGAAGACCAAGTCCTGGAGATGTGGGCACTCCTCCCTGGTGATCCTCAGCACTGGACCCAAAGCACTGACCTGCTGGTGTTTGTTGTGGGGTTGAACCACGGAGAGAAGTGGGACAGAACTGAGAAAAACTCAGTTGTCTAATGGCTTTTATAAGAAGCTAACTGAAAATCCCAGGAACCTCATGCTCCCTTCCCAGCAGCAGGCTGGGATGTGGCCAAGGGGAAGCAGTGGCTGCTGCCCCCTGATCTTCTCCTCAGCTACTTGAAATGGTTCCTGTGCCAGCATCCACAGGAGGAATCTCGCTAGCTACAGCTCAGCAACAAGTGGTTTCCTGCCCCATACCTTGGGGAAAACAGCACAGCCTCTTGAGCACATTTTCATGGGCTGAACCTGGGATTCATGGAGCACCTCCTGGGAAGTGCTGAGGACCAGGAGATCTGGCCAAAGGGAGCAGGAGCTCAGGGTGTTCAGCAGGATCAGCCCAGCTCCAGCTTCAAATCCTCTCTGGGTATCCTGTCAAGTGAAGGCCTTTGAAGGAGAAGTGAGAGTGTAAGGCAGTGTGGAGTTTTGTTTGGAATAAAAGGGAAAGCCAGTGGAAGTTTTTTACTGAATAAGGTCATTATGAGTTACATCACTGTTAGTACTCTGCTAGAGCTGTCACTCGGTACTGGCACTTCTGCCTTGGTTTGGTGCCTTGGTGGAACCTGGGCTGTGTTCAATATTCTGGGAATTTCTGTCCGCAAAGCAGGAGCCTTTGGAGAGGAAATGAGGTTTAAACAGTGGGAGCTTTCTCTGGGTTAAAAGGAAGAGTGGCTGTACCACTGGTAGCTGCAATGTGTGAAACTTTACATGTGCCTTTCCAGCTGCAATCCCAAATTCTGACTGAATACTGAGGGTAACGCAAGCAAGGAATCATCTTTGCCTTTTTTTTGTCTCCTTCACAAATGCCTCCACAATAGTGGAATATTTGCAGCTCCCCACTTTAAGCACTTCTGTATTGGCTGCTACATTTTTAAATGAAACACAGCAAATCACAGACATTTCAGAGAGTCCTATTGTGACTGAGGCCACAGCTTCAAAATGCACCTTAACATTGACTTATATTTCACTGGTTGGCCCAGTGATGTCCCAAACATCTCCTATTTGATCTTCCTTATTAAAATCAGCTGAAGCTTTATTTTTGGAGCTTCTTGCAGGACTGCTGCTGTAGCAGTTAATTCTCCCCCATGTTTGCCCCCGTGCGATTATTCCCCAGCCCCAACACAATGCGCGCGCTGCACACAAAAGATCAAAATGATTCCAGCTTGTTTGAGAGATTCAAAAGGGCCTGTGATGCTCCAGACACAAGAGCAGCCATTTAGCAGAGCAGGCTCGGGCTGCACACACATCAAGGTAGATCAAAGGCAGTGGAGATTGCACATTGCCATGGGGCTGGGGGACAGCGCCGGGACCGGAGGAGCGCACAGGGAGGAAGTGCAGGGAGCGGCACTGGGGGGGATTTGGTTTTGTTGGGATTTTGTCTTTCCGTACTTTGCGTGCTCTGAAAGGCAGCAGCAGCTTGGCAGGACCCTGCTCCTCTGTACCTTAACTCAGTGCTGGTGTAAATCAGTGCTGTTACCAGGGAATGACTCCAGGAACAGCTGGACCAGTGTCACTCCTGCACGTGAATTTCTCCACCTTTTAGGTGAAGAAGTCCGTGATTAAATAGTTATTTGAAAAAAAAAATAGTTACAGAAGTTACTAGGTTGTTGGTTTTTTAAACCATTTCACAGTATTTTTTAAGAAGTCACTTATGTTGTTTTTTTTAATTGGAGACATTGTGCTGATTGTTTGAAATGTTTTACAGGACTGAATTGCGGAAGGAAACCGTAACTGCCATAAAATCCAAAGGTAAGAGACAAATGTTACGCTACTGAAAATTAGTGTCTTTCCAGTTAAATTTATACTGTAGAAGCCTCCCAGAACAACGTTGTGACCTGTATAAGGTAGAGAGAAGGAGAAGCATGGAATTTCCCTGTCTCCTGTGGGAGCCAGCAGGGAGCTGAGGAGGACAAATCCAGGGCAGAGAGATGTTTGGTGGGGGGCGGGGGGTGGATCGGGTCGAGATCTTTGCAGGGTTTAATCATCTGCCAGTTAACAGGAGGTGGAGGGAGCCTGGAGAAGGAGAAACCTGGGGGTTCCTTGGTCTTCCCTGTGACCTGGTATGTGGGTGGGTGCAGCTGGAAGGTTTTGTGTGTGGCCAGGCTGCATTTATTCTGAATTGGTGTCTGGACCCTGCGTGTTTTTGCTGCCCACAGATTCCAGTTCCCCCTTTACCCCCTGCAAGGGGCCCACCAGGGCCTGCAGCCGCCTCTGACAGAGCCTGCCGCCAGCAGGGCAGCACTGGGAGCCAGGATCCCTCCACCTGGAGCCCCGCTCCGGGTGCTGGCAGTCCAGAATGGCCCAGTTTTAGAGGTGTGGCATTTAACTGAGGTACAGATGCCATCAAGGACAGCTGCTTTGGTGGCACTTGAAAGGCTCTGGCGTGCCTGGCCCTTTTCTGTCTTGGAGCCGTTCAGCGTGGCAGCCAGCGCGGGGCTGGCTCTGATGTTCCCGGCAGAGCACAGTCCCGCGGCCCAGGGGGCCGGGGATGGAGGATGAAAGATGCAGATGCTGCATTTGTAGATAATGTGTTCATGGAGCTGGTGCCATCAGAGGCACCAAAGTGCCTCAAACATGAGCTGCAGTGTCTGTGTCTTCCTCCTCCCACTGTCCCTGGCCGAGCCCCGAGCCTCGTTCTGGCTGCCTTTGGACAGCCAGCAGCCTCTGGATTAGGTGGGAGCAGAGAGCATGGCTCTGTCAGCCACTGCCGCCCTGACTTCATGTGCCACCCTTCCCACTCTGTCCTATCCACGGGTCAAAAGAATTCACATCTCTAGAAATCTCTCTTCTGCTGCTGTCAGTGAAAGGGTTTGCTGATTCCCAGAGCCTAAGGTTAAAGCCACGTGCTCCACTGAGATCAGGCCTGCCTGGATCTGCTCTGATCTCCAAGTGGTGATTTTTCATTCGTGATGTCATTGCTATTTTTGTGCCAACTCTGTGATGTCATGGCCCACTGGTGACTTCATCGCAGGGTCAAGTAGTGGGGAGGAAGGGGAAGAGAATAGACAAAGCTGCAATTCAGGCAGCAGCTGGTCAAGTAAATTGCTTGGAGTGGAAATGTTCTGCCCAGCTACCTTGCGGTACAATGGAGTGGGAGCGCTGAATGAGGCCGCTGTCCAGCACAGCCGCTCCGCTGCTGGACACTGCACACCTGGGGCGGGGGCTCCCAACTGCCAGCCCTTGGTCAGCCCTGGGAGACCTGTCCCATGCTCATGGCTGTGACAAGTGGCACAGCCACAGGAAAGGTTTTACACCTCTGCTTTCCATCTTCTCACCCGCAGCGTTCTGGGGTGAATCTGATGACAGCTGCTCCGAGCTCGAGGCTGCTCTGCGCCCACAGACCCACGGCACGGATTCAGACGACTTCGATGACTTCTACGACTGAGATTCTCCCCCTGGCTTTTGGGAAGAAACAAACCGTGTTTTCTTTTACACAGTGAGTGTGCCACAGGCTGAAGCACTGCCTGTCACTTAATTGGCAAAGAAAATGTAAATACCAAATAAACATAATGGGTCCTGTATATTGTCTGCGTGCTCTCTCTGACCTGCAGTGTCTTCCTGCTCTGACGGGAACCCTGCCCCTGCCGAGGCTTGTGGCATCCCAGTATTGGGACTCCAGCACTAGATGGGGTTTGGGAAGAAGCAGACAAGCATTGTGGGTATGCAGACAGGCGCTGCTGGGGTGGGCTGGCATGTTTGATCTTTATCTTCTTCTGCAACAGATCAAGAAGAAGAAATGCATAAAATGTCCATTTGTAATTCAGCACATTTTGGAACGGAGCACATTTACATGTGGCAAGCCCCAGTGCTTTCCTGCTTTTCCCTGCTTTGTGAAATCCATGCTGGTGTTGCTGTGTGGACATCACAGTAATTGAATGACTCCAGCAGCTTCATGCATTTTTAATTTTCTTCTTTTCATTCCTTTTATCTAAAATTAAGTTCATTAAACATGGGATTTTCTTTGGGAGGGAGAAACCAGGGGACATGTTAAAGCTGTTCATAAATGACGACAAGTTCAAAAGCAGAAAGCAGCACCCCAATTAAGCTGTGCTGTGCTGCAGCCCCACGTCTCCCAACACAGGCACCAATCTCTGCACCCCGTCCCTCAAAACCCAGCTAGAAACGGGAGCAATGTTCAGTTTAATAACAGGAACGTGTAGGCTGAGAGCTCAACAGCACAAAATGACTTGCAGAAGGCTTAGAACTGAGCAGGAGCCCTTGGCACAGCTGGCTGCTGTGGGTTTCAGTCTGCCATCAGGGAAGTTGCAGCCTGGAATGTTCTGGGAACTGGGAAATCTGCTGCACCAAGGATGGAGCTGGATGAGTCTGTGACCAGGGCTGACATCCTGGGAGACTGCTGGGCTCAACTAAAGAACTGCAGCAGCTGACAGAATGAGAGGACACAGTCTTAAGCTGCACCAAGGAAAATATAGATTGGATATTAGGAGAAGTTTTTTTACGGAAAGAGTGATAAAGTACTGGAATTGTCTTCTTGGGGAGGTGGTGGAGTCACCATCCATGAACCTGTTTAAAAAAAGAGTAGATGTGGCACTCAGTGCCGTGGTTGAGGTGTTAGGGCATGGGTTGGACTTGATCTTGAAGGTCCCTTCCAACCTAGTGATTCTGTGATTCTGTGACTAAAGCCAGACTTTACCGAGGGCTTTAATGTCCTTTTTACCACACCAGCTCCCTGTGTCCTGCGGGATTGCTGCCTGCTGCCTGCGCTGTGGGGTGGGCATGTTGCTCAAGGCCTGGGAGGAGCGTGGAGAGGAGGAGTAGCCCCACTGGAAAAATCCAGCAGCGTGTGCTGCCAAGGGACATTGCCTCAGCAGCGCAGTGTGTCTTTGCAGCTCTGAGCTCCTCCTGAGTGACTCCGGGCTGCTGATGTCAGCCCCCTTTCTGTCTGCTGCGTGACACCAGACCGTGGGACTTTGCACCGGCACGGTCCGGCTCAGCCCTGACAGCGGCCCGTGACAGGTGACAGATGGCTGCAGAGCCACGTGCGGGCAATCTCTGCCTCTTGGTGTCGGAGCGATAGCCGGGTTCCTCCGCAGCGTTATTTGCCATACTCTTATTGTGCACAGACTCATTAGACGCAAAACATCCTGCCAGTCACCTTCCCCGAGCTCCTTCACGGCTGTCACGCCAGCAGCCTGGCCCTGGTGGCAGGTGACGCTGACGGACAGGGGGACTGGGATCAATACACCCCGAACAGATTCCGATCAGCACGCCACTCATCCCAGCGGGAAGCCGTCCCTGCTCCTGCCCAGGGTGCGCCGCTCTGTGCTGCGCTCACGGATGTGCAGTCGGCAGGTGAGAGCCGGGCTCAGCACCCAGCGCAGCTGCTGGTGCTCAGACCAAGTTTTCAAGGAATTGTCTGCTGCAGTATTAATTCTTCCAGCACTTGTTTACCCAAGTAATTATAAGATAAGACGATCGCCTTTCATTTGCGTCCGCCAGCCTTCTGTTTTCTTCATCATTATCAGAAAAACAACTGATTGCCCATCAATACAAACAAAATGTTCGTGCTAAGCTGCCGTGCTCCCTGCAAAATTCCGGGAGGAGAAGCACTACAATAGGAAGCTTCAATCGGGGAACATTTTGTAAGGAACAGATAAAGGACAATCTTCAGCTGATACCACAGGTGTGGTGGCACTACAAAGTTGCAGGGGAAATTTATTCAAATCACAGATTTTATTGAGAGGGACGACAACAGAAAACGGCTTAACAACAGCCAAGTGAGGATAAGAATAATGAGAGACCCAATGTTGGGTTAATTTATTCTACAGCCAATTAGCCAGGTACCAAGGTTCCCCTCTGCTCCCCAAATCAGCGGCGTTGACTCAGCAAGCATGGCTGAGATTTTGTTATTTTTGTTAATGATTCCCGGGCTGCTGTTCCCTGTCCTCGGCCCTGTGGCTGCCCTGCTAACGGGACACAGCAGAGCAACGCCCGCCTCCTGTTAATCCCATTTAATTCCCAACCATTTGATTCCATTTTGGTGCCGTTGAACAGTCACAAATTAACAGTATTTGCTTATGCCACGGGCAGAGCAAGGGCACGGGGGCTCTCTGCCTCGTGTTGCTCTCAGGAATCATGTGGAGCCATTTCCCACTGGAAACGTCCCCTCAGAGGGCACAGAGCAGCTGTGCCCTGAATCGCTCCTGTTGCTGCCAAACACGGGATAAGTCAAAATTGTCTGAAGTCGGGATGTTCTTTAATGTAAGATCTTTGTATACTTTCATGCAGAGACCTAATTAGTGCATCCCTTCAAGGACACCTTGGAACCACCAAGCTTTAAGGACGTAGTAAATCCAGATGCTGATGCCTACGTGTGCATTCCCAGCTTGGCAAAACACCCAAATTCCATGTATCCTATAGCCGAGCCATGTTCGTTGTTACGCTGAAACTCACACCGACAGGTCAAAAAGAGGTGCAGACCTTTCCCCTGAGCGCGTGGAAGAGTTGGCTGGGGCTTTGTAACTCATGTGGAAATTACTGTTCAGCCCTAAGAGAGGGGCTGTGCTAGGGAAGTTCCCAAAGCTCTGTATTTCTGAGTGTCAGTAACAGTGGTTGTTTTGCGGAATAGATTGAGCATGCAGCTCACTCAGCGCTGAAACAAATCATCGATGTCTCTCTTAATTACTGACTTGTTGGGCAACACTGCCTTGTGTGTGCAGCCTTAAGCACCCCACAGCGGCACCCCATGCCTGCTTGTTAACAAGGTGCTAAGGGAGGCTGATTCTCCTGTTAAACTGCTTCTTTACGGCTGTTTTTGAAGAGAAGTTGTCACTCTGCGAGGGCGGTGAGGCGGCAGTGGGGCTGCCTCATGCTAGAAATGAGCAGCTTGGCTCAGCCAATATATCGAGCAGTCATTCAATTTATTAATTAATATGGCAAAGTATGAGCAAAACCAGTACAGTGGTGGGGGTTTCCCCTCCAACTGCACACTGATTGCTGGGCTTGCTGGTGTTTATTGATCATATTCATGCATATTCATAAGCTTTCTCAGCAGTTTCTATTTCCAATTTTTACGTCACAATTCTATACTTCAGGATCATACATCTATGATGATGATTGCTTGGTTCCTTTCCAATTTCTATAGTCTATTGTGATCTATTCCAGTCTTCAATATCCCAGGATGTGTATCCCAGATGGTGGGGTCCAGCTTTAGGACCATTAATCTGTGGTATCCATGTCCAGCTTCCCTTCTCAAAGTCATCAATCAGCGACATTGATAATCCATCTTCCTTTCTCAGAATGTTTTCCCTGTTTCATTAGAGCTTGGGATAGATTCACTTCCCTCTTT
>VZRH01006610.1:58788-89409 GCA_013397555.1 Urocynchramus pylzowi
CACGGGCGCGGGGGGTCAGGGCCGGTGGGGCCGCGGCCCCATGTGCCGAGCCGCCGGTGCCGAGCCGCCGAGGGCTGCCCCGGGGGCGGTGGGAGGGTGGATTGCGGCTCCCACCGACCGCACTCCTCCCTTTGTTTGGGTTTGGCTCGGGTGTTGGCGAGGACTGGGGGAGGTTTGGGTTTTTTGGGGTTTTCTGGGGGTTTTGGAGTTTTTTTCCGGATTTTTAGTGCCGCTGCGCGGGAGGAGTTATCCCAGCGCCTCGTTCGGTGCCGCCGGCTGCCTTAGCGCTCCTGGCTGGAATGGTGGGCCCGTGGAGGAAAAAAAAAAAAGTGGGAATGGGCGGCGGAGCAGGGAGTCGAGCTTCCCTTCCGACTGCCCCTTCTCCGGCCGCTCCGCTGGAATTCCAGCCCTTCCCGACGCCCTCGGCTCTGCCCTCGTGCGACTTCGACACGGAAAAGTGGGATTTGGGGCACGGCTGAAATTTGAGTAGGGAGCAGTGGGAGTGCTTTTTGCTGTTTCTTGAACGTTTTTCACGGTCCCTGCTTCTCCACAACTTTTTTCGGGGGTGAATTAGAAGCCGCAGCAAGCTTCGGGACTCGCTGGGAACAGGAGTGCATCCCAGACTCCCACCGAACCCCTGCTGGTGCTCTAACCTGGAGCAGCCTCAGGGGGTTTTGTCTCATTGCTGGTGTTTCCTAGTTCAGGATAAACATCTCTTGACCAAATAGGGAGCTGGTTATTCCAAAGGCATCCTCTAAAATCTGGCTTTCCGTGGCAGCAGCAGCAGGAGATTTCAGTGAAGGCTCTGACACAGGATTCCACAGGTGCCTTTCCAGGCAGTATTGCAGCTGAAATGATGATTGTTTACGTGGTTTTTTTGGGGCTGGTTCCTTCAGGCACGTGCCTGCAACCACGAGGGTGTTGTGCCATCCTAGGGGACACGCTGGGAGGGGACAGGGAGGATGGGGAAGGTCTGGGAGGGGACAGGGAGGATGGGGAAGGTCTCCCTTCAGCGGCAGGCTTTGAGGGGCTGCATCGTGGTGGATTTACTGTGCCCTGAGAGTGGCAAGTTCTCCTCCTCAGGGCTCATTCGAGCCTTTCTGAGGAGGCAGAAACTCTGGAGTTCTTGCTTCCCAAGCTGCTTTTCCCATAGGCTTTTCCAAATAATTTGTGTTCTGTTTTGTTAGATTGTACTGGCTGCGGTCTGCTGGTTTGGAAACTTGAGAGTATGTGCTGGGGCTTCTGCCTCTCTGCTCCTCCTCCCAAGGTGTGCTCACCTTGGGGGAACACCTGGAAGGGGATGAAGTGTGGGAGCACGGTGGAGGAGATCAGGGAGAAGAGGGTGAAGTGGTGGAATTCCACGTTGAGGCTGCATGTGTGCCCTGCCTGCAGCAGGATGTTCAGCTCTGTGCTTTTCCAGGGTGTTTCTGTGTTTCAGGTTCAGGCAGTGAAGCACAGGTTTGATTAAAATTGTCAGTTGCTGTTGTGGTTTTATTACAGCTGTGATTTCAGACCCTCTCAGCGAGGTGGGAAGTTTATTTTACCTGTTGCTGCGAAAAGTGAATTTTTAACGGGGGATAATGAAGATCTAAGAATCTGTCTGGGAATTTTTATGGGAAAAAAGGGGGGGTTGTGGGCTTAACAGTTTCCCTTGATGCTGAGCTGCAGTGGCACTGACTCTTCTGGTCTCTGCACCAAACTCCTGGATGTGACCTCTCCTGAGGCTCTGGGAACCCTCATCCTCTGGGGCTGTCCTGGGTTAACCCTTTAAGGTCTGCCATTGAAAAACAGCCACGATTTAAACAGCAATTATATCTGTAACAGTTCAGGGCAGTTGTCTCTAAGAGCAGATTTGCCTTTTTCAGTGCATTTGTAAATGTTAGGTTGATCTCTGTGTAATCAAAGCTGCTCTCACATTGAGGCAAAACAAAGGTTTGCATGGCCCTGGTTTTACTGGTTGTGTGTCTCTTTTTTTCAGTCTTCAATAACTGAGCTTGTACCAGCCAAAGTTATTGATTAAAATAAGTGGAAAGACACAACAAATTCCTTGAATTGGATTTGCCATAAGTGAAGTGGCAGCTCTTGCTGTCCTCATCCACGTTGCCTTGTTCCAACTCGAGAGCACGTTGCAATTACAGCCAGGACAGCACATGGATAAATCATATTCATTAACATTTTTTTATATTCAAATCTGGTCATAAATCTGAGAGTGGACTAGGACAGCAGGGAGAAGCTGTAGTTTGTCTTACTGTCGATGAATTTAAGCTTCTCTCACCATGTAATCAGCTCCGTGTGTGTTTTAGGATTGCTGTAAATCTCTCTAATCAGAAATTTTGTATCTCCCGGTAGCTTGTCTCTTTGAAATATTGAAAAGTTGATCCTTGTTCTCTTACCTTGCTAGATTAATCAGATTTAAGAAAAAGAAATAATCTTCTTCTTAAGCTGAGCAGGAAGAATGAGAGGAAGATCTTGAAGATAATAAAAAATCCAGGAGAGAATATTCTTAATCAAATGGATAGGAATTAATAAAGCTGCAGCTAAAGTATCATGTTTGAAGATCTGTTTTCAATGGTTTCAAAAGAGGCTGTAGATGAGAAGTGAACAGTTTAGTTATATCACAAGAGACATCTCTGCCACATACTTCAGCCTTCCTTCCACACGGCTGCTGCATGAGAACCCCGGTGGGTTTGTGAAGGGGGGCTCATTTTCTGCCTCACAGAGCTGGGATTCCTTCTGAATCCCATGTAGCTCCAGAGAGAGGGTGGCTGGGGATCAAGGAGAATCCAGGGGGTAGCCCAGAGGAAGGTACAATGTTTGCACTGACACTTAGTTTCTGCTAACACCACCTCATTTGAGTGTGTGTGTGTGTGTGTGTCCGGAGAGCTCGGTCAGGGATGCTGGCAGTGGTGCTTGGGGGTGGCATCTGTCAGGATAACTGTGCCAAATGTAAATGCCACATCAAGATTTTAGAGGGTTTCATTTGGGGGTTGAGAAGTCAGTCAGTCCTGCTGCTGCTTTAAGCAGGAAGATTGTCCGAAGTTGACAGCGTAATCTATAAGTTTTGGGTTTTTTTCTCTCTGAATCTCCATCAGAGATGTGGGGAACTCACTCAGTGAGTAGCAGTCTGCAGACAGAGGTTTGGGAAGGGCCTGATGAGTGCTCAGGAGCAGCTGCTGAGCTCCATGTGATGGGAGACCCAGCAGTATCCCGGTTTTCCCCCATCCCAGGCTACTGTGACCGTAGCTTTCACCTCAGAACCATTCATTTTTAAACTTGGCTTTGTGCCCAGCTGTTCAAGAGCACGCTTTGTTCTACCTTTGGGTGTGTTATAACCCATTCCAGCCAGAATTCCTCTGAAAATCATCAGGCTATACCTTGCTCAGGTCCTGTCTCTTCCAGGCTCTTGAGGTTTAATCCGTGTGCTACGCCTGTGGCTGGTGGTGGAAGGGAGAATCAGTGTTGCTGATTGCCTTTTGACCAAACTAACCACAAAACCAAACCACAAGCCCAATGACAACAAAGGTCCAAACACCTTAAAGATCGCCTGATGGTGAGGAAACAAAAGTGACCCTGGTTGTTGAGGAGGTTGGAGAATCCACTGCTGGAGCAGTCCAGGCTCACAGGTGGTTCTAGGTAGTTCAGGATGAAGAAATAATATGAGATATGGGAACTTCTTGTCTGGAGAAAAAAAGCAACTCTTCCATAACCCATCATCATGTTTTCTGGTTAAAAACAGCTGTAGAAAGAAGTGCTGTTTCATAGTGAAAAGTGCAGTTGCAGGTAGTGTGGGTACTTACTGCTCTCTTTTTCTTCTGCTGCCATTAAAACCAAAACAGACTTTCATGAGCCTGTGCACAAATAGCTGAAATCCTTGTCCCCACTGCATCCCCAGGTCAAGGAGTGCAATGGTGTCAAGGTCCCCATTGACACCAGCAAACCCAACCCCAACGAGGTGGAGTTCGACAACCTCTACCTGGACATGAATGGCATCATTCACCCCTGCACACACCCAGAGGACAAGTAAGGCTCTTTGTCTGGCTCTTTGCAGGTGACATATCTCTCTCTTTACTGACAGCATTGCAGGTGTTAAACTGGATGCTCTGTGTTTTAGGCCAGCGCCCAAAAATGAGGATGAGATGATGGTGGCGATTTTTGAGTATATCGACAGGATCTTCAACATTGTGAGACCAAGGAGACTCCTTTACATGGCCATAGATGGAGTGGTGAGTATTGACACATTGGGTTTCCAGCTGGAAAATCCTCATCTCCCCTCAGTACACAGAATCACGGAATGGTTTGTGCTGGGAGGGACCTTAAAGATCGCCTGCTTCCCCATGGGCAGGGACATCTCCCACTAGCACAGGCTGCTCCATCCAACCTGGCCATCAGTAGGTCTGATGAGAGATCAACTCTGTAATAACTTGTGACCCAAAGCAGCTCTCAGGACAGGAGAGATTGTCTAGATGGAAAAAGTGACCCAAGCTCTCCTGTACTTTTTTTAGGCCCCACGTGCCAAAATGAATCAACAGCGGTCCAGGAGATTCAGAGCCTCAAAGGAGGGCATGGAAGCTGCTGAGGAGAAGCAAAAAATCCGACAAGAAATTCTGGCCAAAGGTAGGGCAGTGGCCTTATCAGAGGTTTTTCCTTGAGAATCACCTTGTTTGATCACCTCAGTAAGGTTTAGAGAAGGTCTGTGTGTGCATTGCTCGGAGAAGGGGAGAACAAGCTTGGGGAAGGCTGGATCTGTGTTTTCCGAAGTTAAGAACTGAGACAAAACAAAATGTCATCTTTTCTTCTTCAGTCTCCTGCCTGAAATGAGTTTGTGTTGAGTGCTCTTAATTCCTTTTGAAAATAAATTGAAGAGAAGAACAGGGATAAATGCAGTGAGAAACAACCAAAACCCTTCTGGAAGGAAGTACACGTTTGTAGAGCTTGATGAAAGGAGGATTGAGGCTTAAAAGCAGGGATCAGGTGGAAATACTCCTCTACAGGGATAATAAGCTGACAGCAAGGGGAGTTACTTGACAGTGGAAACTCTAAATTCAGTGAGGAAACAAAAGTCAGAGCAACTTTGAGGGTGGTGGTGACACAGCTGGAGTGAGAGGGGAGTGTGTTGCTGCTGGCTTTAAAACCACCTTGCTGAAGTAACAGTGTTTGTAAATGTGGTAACAACTTGTAGGATGGAGATAATGCAACTGTAAGAGTTGGTTCGGTTTGGTTTTGTGGGAATTTTATTAAACAAACTGGTTTCAGTGAGTTAATTATTCCCAGGGGAGCTGTCTGGGTTTTACCCTGCAAAAATGTTGGCAATGGTCCATCAGGATGTAACTCTGCTCCCTGTTGCTCCAGGTGGCTTTCTGCCTCCGGAGGAGGTGAAGGAGAGGTTTGACAGCAACTGTATCACCCCGGTGAGTGGCCTGGCCCTGCACCCAGCAGTTGCCAGGGGCTGAATGTTGGTTTAATTCCTGTCCTTCCAACTCTCTGTAGGGAACTGAGTTTATGGACAATCTTGCTAAATGCCTCCGCTATTACATCGCTGACCGCTTGAACAGCGACCCGGGCTGGAAGAACCTGACAGTGAGTTTCCCACTTTCACACTTGAGGGAGATGAAGGAGATGTTTGGGCTGGGCTGAGATCCAGTTGAAGATAGAAATGTAACAGATTTGGCTCTTGGCCTGGCTGTGAGCTGTTATTAACAGCAGGCCAACCTGCACGTCCCTCTGAGGCTGCAGAGATCCATTCCGTGCTGATAACTCCATCTCCCAGCACCATTTGCTGTGATTTCATTGAAGGGCAAGGAGCAGCTTTGCTGCTTGAAAGCCACAATTTCACCTAATGGGGAGACAGGGCTTTAGGAACACTTTTTCTGCTTCTGGGGGAAGTGTCAAGATACATTGTAGTTGTATCTTTTGCACCGTTTCTTTTTTGTAATTGCTCCCTCAGCAGGCTGCATTTTCTCTGTTGCTCTTCATGGCAGGAAGTTAAAATAAGATGTGCCGGTTTTTTTGCCTTTCTGGGCTGGGAGATTCTCCCCTGGTCTTGCCCAGTTCAGTCTGTGACAGCCCTGTGTTTGCTGCACACAAGGAACAGTGCAGGCAGGAAATGCAGCTGCTGTGCTGTGTGCCATGAGCTGACTGTTCAAGTGCTCTAATTAGAGGGCAGTTGGCTCTGCTTGATTCCCCCCATCAGACAGGGGTTTTATAAACACTAATTCTCCTCAGGGTGAGGAGGGTGGTAATGAGATCATGTTTCAGTGCATCAATGAGCTGAATCTGGGAGTTCTCTAGTGCCCATTTCATTGCCCTGATGATTTATTGGACACATCAAACATGACGTGATCATTTCAGTGGAATTTGAATCAGTGTCAGCTTCAGCCTGGGACTGGTAGAGCAAAGTGAAAGTCTCTTCACTTGCTCCTTGCTTGTAAATAATTTCATCTCAAATCACAATATTTTAGCTCAAACCACAAATTAGAATTTCAAGTATTTGTAAGTCAGATGCTGTGTTCAGTATATAGGTTACTGGGTTTTTTTCCCTGTGGCACCATTAATTGTTGCCATGATTTGAATGCTTTTCAGGTTATTTTGTCAGATGCCAGTGCTCCTGGTGAAGGGGAACATAAAATCATGGATTACATCAGGAGACAAAGAGGTAAAATTCCAATTAATGTGGACATTTTGTTTTAAGTTAACTTAGTTTGCATGACTTTGACAAAATGTGATTTTCTTTTGTGCAGCTCAACCCAACCACGACCCAAACACTCACCACTGTCTGTGTGGGGCTGATGGTGAGTTCTCTCTTGCTTGTGGTTCCTGGGTAATCACATCAGTATCTTGCTTGAAGCAGAATCCACTTTGCTTCTAAACATTTAAAAACAACCAAAACAAAACTTAGACTGTTTATCCTTAATCCCATTTTATTCTTCTCCCTTGCTTGGTAGCTGATCTGATCATGCTTGGCTTAGCTACACACGAACCAAACTTCACCATCATTAGGGAAGAGTTCAAACCAAACAAACCCAAGCCATGTGCTCTCTGTAACCAGATGGGGCATGAGGTTAAGGATTGCCAAGGTCTGCCCAGAGAGAAACAAGGAAAGGTAAGAATTTTGCTATTGCTAGCATTTTTTAATCTGTAGTGTGTAAGGAGATTCTCAATTTGTTCTTGCTGTTGGTTTTAGCTGAAGCATGGTGCAAATTGTTGCTGGGAATGCCTAGCTTTTCCCTTGGAAGTAAAAATACAAAGGTGTCGTGCCAAACCTGATATCCACACTTGTGGTGTTTTGTTGTTTGGGGTTTTTCCCACTGAACGAGAGCAAACAATCAGTAACTGAACGGACATGCAAAGCAAAATACACTCTTGGCACGAGGGCTTGGGAGCTTGTTTTTGGATCTCTCTCAACTCCTCTTGAAGCAAGCCTTGCAAGTGGAGCTGGAGAAGCTCTGGAATGCACTTGGATCTGATGTGAGTCCCCTCTGGTTTCAGCACGATCAGTTTGCTGACACCCTGCCGATCTCGGAGCAAGAGTTCATCTTCATCCGCCTGTGTGTCCTGAGAGAGGTGAGGTGCTGCAGCTGCTGCAGCTGCTGGCTGTAAATACCATCCAAACCCCGTGCAAGTGTTCTCTGAGCTCCTTTTTCTTGTGTGTGTCTTGCAGTACTTGGAGAGAGAGCTCACCATGGCCAGCTTGCCTTTCACTTTTGATTTTGAAAGGAGTGTTGATGACTGGGTCTTCATGTGCTTCTTTGTGGGGAATGACTTCCTCCCTCATCTGCCATCTCTGGAGATCAGGTAGATGGGAATCTGTGTTTTTTTCCTGCCAGAACAGCTCCTGTGCTTTTCACTACCAGAAGTCTCACCCTGTGGTTTGTGTTTAGGGAGGGAGCAATCGATCGCTTGGTTAACATCTATAAAAACGTGGTGCACAAAACTGGGGTGAGAGTTTTTCCCTTTTCCTCTAAAAATATCTGGGTCTTTGCCACGAAACAGGCTTGCTTTTCAACTGTTATTTTCTGACCTGCAGGGCTACCTGACTGAAAGTGGGTTTGTGAACCTGCAGCGGGTCCAGATGATCATGCTGGCTGTTGGGGAAGTTGAAGACAGTATTTTCAAAAAGAGGAAAGATGACGATGTAATTTTTTTGTTGTTGTTCTGACATTCTTGGAGTTAGGTTTTAATTGCTTACTGTTAGCCAGAGAGACTCCATTAAGAGAATAAGAAAAAGAAAAAAAATCCCCAGAATTTGTATTTTCATTGTTATAATCTCTGGTGAATTCTTCCAGGCTCAAAAAAGAAACTTGTGCTTCCAGCTGAGTTTCTTTTCCTGGAAATGCCAGTTTGAGGTTCAAGTTTTCAGTTGGCCCAGGAATCATAGAATAAGAAATATCTTTCCTTGAGTCTCTGTTCCTATTTCTAAGACTGTAATGTCTCTCTGACTTATTTTTTGGGCAGCTCTGCAGTGCAGGCAAGGAGTCTGTGTGCTTTGACACTGCTGTCACCCCCAAGTAAGGCTGCAGCTAAATTTAGTAGATCATTTAAGTCCTTACCAAAGTTTCGGAGCTTTGAGTACCCAGCTGGTTTTTTCCCCCCCACAGATTTTCAGAGTAGGGTAGAAAATTCCATCCCATTTCTGTTGGATTTACAGACACAAGAATTGACCTATGTCTTATTCAGAACATTCCCTAAAAACCTTGTGGCATGGTCAGTTCAGGATTATAATGAAATCATTTGCCAAAGAGTCTGTGTCCTTGACTGACTTTATTTCCCTTTGTTCTTCATTTAGGATAACTTTAAAAGACGGCAAAAAGAAAAAAGGAAGAGATTGAAAGTAAGTTAATTCCTTACCCAATGCAGAAACTAGCAAGAATTTAAATGTCTACTTTAGTTTTTGGATGTTGGAACTGCAGGTGTAATCCCAGTGTTTGCTGGCTTGTGTGTAAACTATTTCAAAGTTTAAAAAATTTAAATTAGGTTGATTTTTTTTTTTCTTTCTATTCCATATTAAAAAAGAATGTGCCTTTGTACATTCATTTCCCCATAATGTTAATCTGAAAATTGTGAGAGAGCATCATCCCAGCGCTGGGGAGATCACACAGCTCTTTCAGCAGCCTTGTCTGTGTTTATCTTGCAGAGGGATCAGCCTTCCTTTATTCCTGGTGGTCAGTTTTCCCCTCAAGCCCTGGGAAATCGATCCAGCCCTCAGGCAATCTGCAACCCTCGACAAGCTGCCTTTGAGATGAGGATGCACGACAGGCAGAACTCGGTGAGTAGATGTTCAGAGGCATTTGCACAGAGAAAGGAAAGAATTGAAGCCCGTGTTAGTGTTACTCCAGGCACCTTTTTGTCTGCTCTGTCGAGTTTTCTTGAAAAGCTGACACTTCAAACATTATTCTTCAAGGAAGTGGCTTTTAATAAGTGATTTTTTAAGCATGCTCGAATAAAATTTTCTTCTTTATTTCTGCTTGGAATGATGCCTTTCCCTGGGGAAGGGAGAAACTTGGAAGAAGTTTTGAACAAGGTATTAGTGAGGGAAAAACTGGAAAGAAGTGCTCTATTAGAAGTCCTGTTAGCTTCAAATAACAATTTTGACAAATATTTTCTTTCTTGTTATAAATCTTCATCCAAACAGTGAACAGATTAAAAGTTCTTTTCATCACAGAGATGTGTGTTCTGTCTCTGAAGTCTAAATACAATGTGCTTTTTCAATTTCTGCTGCTTTTCCCTTTTAATCTCAAAACTTTTTTGCACGTGAGTTACGCAAATTAGTTCCTTTATGGAACGGGAGACACTTTTTTTAGGCTCTAATATTAAAATAGATAAATTTGAGAGGAGTTTAAGAGAGCAGCTGTGAAGGAACTCAGAGGATTTCTGGCAGTTCTGAGTTGGAAGCACCTTTTTTTTTTCACTAGTTCCACAAAAGGAAGTTGTAGCAGAAGCTGCAGTGGTGTTCCAAAATTGGACTATTTCCAGAATGGCATTTTCTGATCAATTCATACTGTGTTTATTGCACCTGGTTTGTTTTTTTTCTCAAAGCCTCTGTGCATCAATGCCTGCCTTTTAACAGGGATATTGTTTTCCCTTTTGCCCCTTGACTTTGATGGGCTAAGGGTTGTGCAGGCTTTGCCTGGAGTTTTTTTGGAATTGAAGAGAAGGCTTGTGATTATCACAGAGCTGTTAATTTTAAAAAGCTTAATAAATTTTCCTCTTTCCCCCCCCCCACCACCTTCCCCTGTTCATCTGTAATAATTCTAATCCTAGACAACTCCAGCATCTCCAAACACCAGCCTGACTCCTGATGGCAGCCCGTCCCTGGGAGGAGGAATTAAACGGAAACCTGAGGACAGTGACAGTGAACCTGAGCCAGAGGATAACATCAGGTGAAGCCATTTTTTTGTAGCACTTTGTTAGCAAATTGCTGAGATAGATGCACCCTAATTAATGCCATTTAGCTCAGTGCAGCGGTGCCTTGGGATGCTTTTGTGATCTTTTTATCCAGCGGTAATTAATGTGGAGGGTGAGGATATCCAGTAAATTCCAGTGAGATGGGTGAGCTCTGGCTGTTCAAGCTAAGTATCCAGATTAGTATGCATGCAGGTTTGCAGCCCTGGAGCCACTGCTCCCTCTGAGACCCAGCTTGGCGAGACATTCCCTGCTGATGTGAGCGGAATGCCACTGTTCCTGGAATCTGGGAGCTGTTCCTGGAATCTGGGAGCTGTTCCTGGAATCTGGGAGCTGTTCCTGGAATCTGGGAGCTGTTCCTGGAATCTGGGAGCTGTTTAACCCACACAGCACACGTGGGCAGCACTGTCCGTCCTCCCTTCCAGTGCTCTCCACCATCTTTGCTTTGCAGTAGGCCCTGGTTTGTCTCTGAGTTCTTGCATTGTCTCGGGAGGGCTGAGCCTGGGATGGTTGAGACAAGAATTTTCTGGGAATTAACCACCAGTGAGTCTGCACTGGTCAAGGGTTTCAATGAAACTCTTGCTGTTTGCATCGAGGGTGAAGGCCCTTACAGCTGTTCCTGAGAAGTGCAGCCACAGGGGTTTGTTTTCTTTGGGGTCAGGCCATGGGTAGGTGTGGGAAAACACTTGGTTCTTCCCTTGTGGAGTTCTGGTCACAGTCATCACAATGTATTTGTGACATGTGGCCCATCAGCTCCAGCAATATCACAGTTCTTGCTCTCATTCTTATTTTTTTTCCAGTGTGTCTATATCTGAACAGACTGATTTTTTTTTTTTAATCAATCAAGTAGTATTTTTATATAAAATAATAAATTTTAAGGCTAAATTACTCCATCTGATTTCCATCTGAGTGTTAGAAGAGCTGCTAAAAGTTTGGACAGTGTGAATGAACTGTGGTGATTCATGAGCAGCAGTGGTTCTGACAGGGTTGGTATTGCCAAGGAAAAGGATGCACTGCTTTCAGCCACAGTTTTTTAAGCTTTTGTAGCTCATAATGTTTTTTGATGTCCTTTTCTAAGTGGAAATTAATTCTATGCTTGCCATTGTAAATAAAAAAACCCCTGCATTGATGTCCTAGATACGACCACACTGTTTGTGAAAATAAATTCTGTATTTAGGATGACTTTGAAACCAGAACAAATTGTTGCAGTCAGCTACAGATGGGTTTTATCTCACAGAAAGGTTTTTTGAATTTGTGCAAGTGTCTTGTCTGCCAGGCAGCTCAGAGCCTGCAGATGTTCTTGACTCCATCCCTCAGGCCTTCAGTGCCAGGAGCTCTGTTCTTGCTTACCTGCTTTTCTGGAAGTCTTGAAAGCATCTCTTAGCTTCTCTGCCTGCTCATCAGTGTGAATCATCTTGAAAGGGTTTAGGAAGTGTCCTGTCTCAAAACAAAAGCAAGGGAAGATCCTCTTTGCAGAGCCAAAGGGATATCCATCCTGTAAGGAAGCATAAATGGATTGTGGCTCTCTCCTAAAGCTCCAAACACAGGATTTAGGGCTCTGGGACAATCTGACCGGTGTCAGCTTGAGGTGACCTCTTGGAGTGGCTTGGAATGAAATTCCATGTAAGAAAACAAATCATTATTAAGGGATTATGTGGTTTAGCCAGTTTGGTTCTTTGCTGACATGATAGAGCAGAGCTGAAGGGTACAGCTGCCCGTGTGTGAAGGAGGAACCAGCACTTGTTTTCCCTGCCCCATCTGTGGACAGACATGAGGGGGAGCTCTGTGAAGGAAGGATGAGCTGTGGCCAGGGTGGCTCCTGTGATCCCAACATCCACCTCTGGCCCGAGGGACTGAAAATCCTGTGTGAAAGGGAGCTCATCTGATGTGAGGCAGCAAGCACGTTCCTGCACTCAGGGTGCTGAGCTGCAGAAGTGCCTCTGGTAATCACAGCTTGTCTGAACAGCAGCAGAACATAGAAAATGTTACACCTTTGCTTGCTTTTATATTTGAGATAGCAGGAAAACTGTCAATTCTGCCAACAGTCACATTTTATTCTCTTGCTGCTGAGCACGGCTTTTTCTGCTTTCATTTAAACAGTATATAAATGGCAACAGAAGTAGCAAGTGCCTTTGTTTGACACTGTAATTCAGACCTGCAGATGTGCATCTGTTAAGGTGCCCATCCATGTTAACATGTTACCCATGCCTGGTTGTGTTGCAGGTTGTGGGAAACTGGTTGGAAGCAGCGCTACTATAAAAACAAATTTGATGTGGACGCCTCAGATGAGAAATTCCGTCGCAAGGTTGTGCAGTCCTACGTGGAAGGGCTTTGCTGGGTTCTCAGATATTATTATCAGGTACCCCAAAGTTTCTTGTCAATTTGTTTCAGTTTGTTGCTCGTTTTGGAAAAGCTGTGGGGTTTTTTTGAAGGTGTAAAACAAACGTGCGCCCGTTCTGTTTGGCACTGGGTGTTCAAATGCGGTTTCACCATCCCTGGAGCTGCTGAAGGAACAACTGGATGTGGCACTCAGTGCTCTGATCTGGTTGACCAGGTGGTGATTGGTCACAGATTGGACTCTCATCTCAGAGGTCTTTTTCTGCCTCAGTGATTCTGGGATTCTGGTTCTCACATCCAGTAGCAACACTTGGTGCAGCAAGAACCACTGCTATTTTCCTTTTTCCACAAATAATGACACTGCAGGTGTCTAAATGAGAGAACAAAGAGCAAAACCCATGAAATGCCAGTAAGAATTTGCAATGGACAGGGTTGTCAGCCTCTGCTCTGTGAAGTGTGTTGTGGTTGAAGTAATCTGTATCAGATTTAAACCTTTTGATAATTGAGATGTCAGATTGGCAAGAGATTAGTGGGTCATGGTGGGATTTGGTGCACTGATGGTTATTAAGGAGCTCCATGCCCTGAAGGCAAAGTCATTTAGACTGGCTGTGTGACCTGGGAGTACAGTGTGCTCCAGCCCATGGAGTTTGTCCTGTCTCAGCAGGAATTTGGAGCTTCCACACAGGGCTGTGTTCTTGAAACTTTGTATTTTTCCTCAGCAGCTGGCACCTGTCCAGCTGGGAGCACAGGCAGGGCAGATACCTCAGGTGCCTACAAAATGCAGTTTCCAATCGGTTTTTTCACTCCCCCTGGAACAAAATGGGAATGTGTCCCCTTCCCTCCTGCTCTAACCATTCCTTGAGTTTGTGCTCTGACTCCTGTGTTATGGGGGATGAAAATGATCAAGTTCAAAGTTTGCAAGTTGTGGTGCAGCTCATCTGCAGAGAAGCTGAGTTCCCCACATCCTTGTGTGCATGGCCTCCTTTTGCAAAGGACAGATGTCACCTGGATGCCTTTATAGGTGGAATTATCAGGATCCTGGGCACGAGGAAACTGGTTTTTTAATCATGACAGGGATTTTCCTACTCCTCTCTCTGTGCCCATCTGCCTCTAGGGGTGGAAATGAGCCTTCAGGTGATCTGTAGGTAAAAGTGTCCCCTTCAATGGTACAAGAGCACAAGACCATTCCAGTCTGTTGTATGGGGATGGAGCAGCTGGAAAATCACTCCCTGCTGATATGGAAATGAGGTTAGAAGCTGTTGGGCTGGGGGAGCTTCTAAATAGGTTTGCTAGAGGATCTTTGGCTTTTTTTCTCCTCACCATAATAAAAATTGACTCCAGTAACTACTGCTGGCTGTCCATAAAACTTGTGCCAGAATTTATTACATGCCTTTCTATTCCTACAGAAAGCTAATAATGCAGAGCATGTCCCACTAGAGGGAACATCTGTTTGGAGAGGGGGGGGAAAAAGGGAAAAAAAAAGAAAGAATGAAAGCAGTCCACCTGGCTTTTGAAACATTCCAAGTCTGTCTGAAGGACTGCAGAGAATAATTATAGGTGCTGTGCTTTTATACCAAAAATATCAGTGGAGGAGCCTTGTTGACATTTAATCATTCAGAATTGGAAGTCAAAATAGTAGTGGGCTTTTGTTTCAAGTAGTGCTGCTAAGAAAAATAGCTGAGGAGGTGAAAGCTTGACTTAGACCCTCTGGAGCCACGTTTCCTTTATGAGGTGCACTGTGTTCTGGTGTGTTTTGAGTTTGCTGGATTCTCTCCTTTCTGAGGACACTGAAATTTCTTGTATTCCCTGCTGCTCAAGGCAGGAAAACGAGAGGGGAAGAGCAAAGTGCTGCTCCAAGTGTGCAGTTGTGCTGGTACTGGAGAGAGGAGCACCAGTGAAAACCAGAATGCTTCTCAGCATGTCTGCAGCAAATACTGTTGACATTTGCACTCCCAGTAGGGCATGCTGGAGGTCTCTGTTCCCACACCTCCCCGAGTTAGCAATGGAATTTTGCTGTGGAAAACAGGAGTGTAAACTGCTCTCTGCCATGTTGTTACATTTGATGACTGGGCTGCACGACTTCCACTTGCTGATCTGTCTGATTTTTGTGTCTGCCACCTCCCTGCCCCAGGGCTGTGCATCTTGGAACTGGTATTACCCTTTCCACTACGCTCCCTTTGCCTCGGACTTCGAGGGCATTGCAGACATGCCTTCAGACTTTGAGAAGGGCTCCAAACCGGTAGGGCTCCTGATTTATCCATTCATTCACTGCTGATTTGCCCTCTTGTTCTGAGTGTCCCTCACCTGCTTGTCTGTTCTCAACAGTTCAAGCCTCTTGAGCAGCTGATGGGGGTGTTCCCGGCCGCCAGCGGAAACTTCCTGCCGCCAACGTGGAGGAAACTCATGACAGACCCAGTGAGAATCCCTCTTTTATTCCTGTCTGGGGAGGCTCAGGTCATCTTGCACCTGCTGCTCCTCACTTCAGGCAGAGGAATGCTGCAGACCAGGAGGGAAAGGTTTTGGTAGATTGCAGTGGTTCTTCAAAATCCTCGAAAGTGATTTCTTGGAACTCAGGTGTCATTTCCCAGCTCTCTTACTCTTCAGATGGTTTCGTGTCTTCCAGAAATCTTTGAACACTTAGGTGGGGAGCAGATAACTCACCCTAATTAGCTCTCCTAATTTTTCTCTCCTCCTTAATTTCTTATTTTAAATCTCTTGAGTAATGCAAGTGCCCATCCTACTTTGGATTTAAATGGCTTTTAATGTAGGCTGTTTCTGTTATCAAAGACCTTTCTGTTTGGCACCATGTGACATTCTGAACCCATGTCAAAGTTGGTTTTAAGGGTGATTTTTGTTTTTTCAATTCCAGGAATCAAGCATCATTGACTTCTACCCTGAAGATTTTGCTATTGATTTGAATGGGAAGAAGTACGCTTGGCAAGGTGAAACTTCAACTTTCCTTTTTTTAATTTTTAGACATTAGTCTTAAAAACCTGTAAAAATAGAAAGAAATCTGAAAATTATCTTAGTGAGAAAACACTGCACCGAGTCACAAAGATAACTTGTGTTGCTTGTTGTGGGGAGAAGTATTTTACAGCAGGTGTATTTTTGTAACGAAATTGGTATGAAGAGCAAATTGTGATTCAGTAACTGGTTTTGGATTGGCCATGATTATTGGTAATTTCAGCAGTGATTCTAGATTTGCTCATTTGTCCTGAACTAGAGTAATCATTCTTCTGTTTTTATCAGCCTCAGTGTGTAATTGTCTTTTGTCTCCTTTGCATTTAATTAATGGATCTTGTTCTGCACAATCAGTGGCTCATTAGTACTGTGCCAAAAATACTTTGGGGAATATAGGAATATTTTGGAGCACAGAAAGAATGGAAAAAGAGCTACAGCATTTATGCAACTTTTGCTTTCTTTAGAGAGTGTTAATTTCCAAGGTCTGCCAGATTCTGTGGCTGGGTGTAATGTACACTGCAGGTGAAGTTTTAGGTTTTCAGTTTGAGTGCAACAGGTTTTGTTTGAATAAAGGCACAGAAAGATCTGACTTCTGAAGCAAAAGTGTGATTCCTTCAGATTCACACTGTTCTAGCTGTTTCTTGGCCAAGGAATCTTACCAGAGCTTGCCATGCTGGTGTCTGTTTTTGGGGATGTTCTGTGTTGTTCCAACAAGTGGGAGGAAACGCTGGTTTGGTTTTGCCAGGTGTGGCATTGTTGCCCTTTGTGGATGAGCGACGCCTCAGAGCTGCCCTGGAGGAAGTGTACCCTGACCTCACTCCTGAAGAGAGTAAGATTTGGGGTGTTGAGCTAAAGATTTGGGGTATTTTGTTGCCACCTATGAATTTCACTGTAAGTGAATGAACAAGGTGTCCTCAATGTTTGGTTGGGTTGGGTTTGTGACAGACTCTTCGTCAGGGGTGCTGCTGGTAATCAGAGTGATCCTCAGTGGGTTTGTTTTGTAACACTTGCTCAGCTTACAAAGGCTAATGTTTGTTTCTCTGTTGTACAGAAATAACATCTGTTTCTTGTGGGTTAACTGTGGAGGTGTGTGGGGTTTGGGGTTGGTTTTTCTCAATTCTGTCTGTATCTGCAGTGTTATTTTAAGTTCAGCATTCCTCCACTGAGCACAAGATTCCCATTATTTTACTGCCTGCCAGCTGTCCTTGGGACCAGACACGTCCTGCTCTTGGGAGACACTGTCTTTCCTATGTTCTCAGGGAACGTTCAGAGCTTTCTCCTAAATCACAGTGAAACTTGGCTTTTGTGGAGGTGTCACCAGGACAGCATTGCTGGTTTGCTGCATTCCTTCCTTCCCTTTTTCCTCTGAACTCTTGCCCCATTCCCATCAATTCTCCAGGCAGGAGGAACAGCCTCGGCGGTGATGTTCTCTTTGTGGGGAAGCACCATCCACTCTGTGACTTCATTGTGGAGCAGTACAAGACCAAGAACACAGAGGTAGGTTGCACTTGCTGTTCAGCAGAAATGGTGAGATGGGTGGTCTGAAGTGCTGCAGCTGAAAACTTCCTCCATAGGCAGTGGACATCCCACCGGAGCTGTGCCACGGCATCCAGGGAAAGCTCACCCTGAACGACAACGCTGTCCTCCCGGATCAGTGAGTGTGGCCTTTGGGGTGGGTTCTTGCTGCTAGAGGAGCCCTCCTGCTCTTAGGGCAGCAGAAATGTTTTTGTGCCCACAAGGAGAGAGTTAAAGCTCCAGACAAGGCCACATGTGTAGGTCTGAGGGTTCAGAGCAGGCCTGTGTTACCTCCAGCACGAGGGAAATCCCCAGCAGGTGAAATTTGCATTCCATGGTCCCATTTTTAACAACTTACTTGGCTTTTAAAGCAGCTTTAGATATCTTTGAAACACTCCAATGCATTTGTTAATTTGCTGAGGAACCTTTGTCATTTTGCCTGTGGAAGGATGATTTTTGTGTGTTTAGTTATTGTTTTATGAGGTAAACAAGGCCTGGGTAATAAAAGTGGTAGTGCTCAGTGGCCTGGTTCAGTAGGGTCGTGTTTTGGCTTCTCTGCTTTTGTGTGGATGTTAATGTGGGCTGATGTGACTTCCCATTAGTGCACATTGCCTAAAAACCCCAAAACTCTTAGCTTTTTATATGCTAATCTGCATTACATCAGAGAAAAATCCGGGTAGTGATAACTTAGATATATTTTGGCTTTGTCCATTTAGTCTGCAGTGCTAAAATCAGGGCTGTTCCCAGCTACACATGCTAAGAATACTTATACTTTTAGTTTTCTAGAGAGTGCATCCAGTTTGAGGAATGGTCAGTGTAGTCTTCATCTTGGTGGATGCACACTGGTTTCTCTGACTGTGCTCAGAGATACAAGCAAGTGTTCAGTGCCTCGTTTGCATTAAGTGCACAAACACTGGCTTGGTTGGGCAGAAAATGTACCTGAGATCACTCCAATAGACATTTCTCCATTCTTGTCATGGCTGAGAAGAGTATCACCGAGTCAGAGTTGTTCTTGGAGGGAACAGGAACAAGAAACCTCTTCTGGCCTTACCTTCCCTAGACAGACCCTTGAGAATCCCCACACATCAGCTGCAAAAGAGGTGACATTAAGAAATAAGGGTTCAGTCACTCCAGTGCTTATAGAAGTACTTGGTTTAGGGGAAAGGCAAGTTGACTTTGAAATAAATGTTTTGCAGGCTTAGTTGGCAGAGCAGCAGATGGTGAGAAATGTGTTTGGTGGTGTTTTGACAGAGGGTGTTCTCTTCACCAGGGTGGTGCAGTCTCCTGTTCCCATGCTGCGGGATCTGACACAGAACTCTGCAGTCAGGTCAGTAAACTGTGGGCTTTCGTGCCAGGGTGTGCAAAGTGCAGCACTCAAAACACTGGAAATCACTTGGGATCTGTGTTATTTTTATCTCCAGAGTGGCACAGCTTGGTTCAACCACAGCAACAACTGTGCAGAGAAGTAATAAATGCTGAGTTACACTTTGTCAGGACACTGTAGGAAGGATGTCCCAAATGGGGATGTAGTTCCTTTGAGTGATGAGTTAAAGGAAGGGTTTGGCTTTTCCATCTGGCACTGTCAGGAGGTTGGAATTGTTCTGTGCTGCTCCCCGTTTCTCTGTCACAAGGATTTTTCTTCCTGTCTTTGGAGGTGGTATGTGCAGTCAGGGCATTGCTCTTCAGGCTGTGTCACTCAGGATGAATTTTCCAGGGAACCATTATTCTCTTTCTATGTAGCCTCGTTCTTTCTTGGTCCTGGAAAACATGAATTCCAGCTGGAAGAGTAAGATTATTCTTGCTGGAAGAGTGAGATTATTCTTCTCATCTGTTTGCTTTTAGCTTTCTTGGATATAAAGCAGTGACTACTATTTCACTTTGTCTCCATTATGCAATGAACCTAATCCTCAAATACTTTCTTCTAGCATCTCATTCAAAGATCCACAATTTGCTGAAGACTTTGTTTTCAAGGCTACAGTGTTACCTGGGGCAAAGTAAGTGTCAGCTGCTAGCTTTCAAATAATTTAATTCTGATTTATCCGTCTGAGTATTTGCTCTGGTAAGTACTTATGGAACTGTTCTTACTGCTCAGGAAACCTGCTCCAGTTCTGAAGCCAGGAGACTGGGAAAAAACCAACAATGATGGCAGGCCTTGGAGACCACAGCTTGGCTTTAACAGGGACAGGAAACCAGTGCATTTGGACCAGTCAGCGTTCAGAACCTTGGGGTAAGGCTGTGGGGTTACTGCTGTCTTGCTGGGGTGACTGTCCTCCTTTTCCCTTTTTAAATTAAAAAAAAAAAAAAAAAAGAAAGGGATGGGCATGGAGTGTCCAAGCTTAGGTGCTGGTTTTCCATGTTGGACACCTCAGTGTGTGATACTTACATTCAGTATTGCTGAAAACTGAACGTTACAGCGATTTTGCAGTAATGCCTTGTTTGCATTTTGATTTTTTTTTCCCTCCTAGATAGTTCTAAGTCACTTTCCTGTTGTTTGGGGTTTTTTAAAACTTGTTTGGTGGATGCTTGTTTGTAGGTACAATGAGAATATTATGCACAAGTGATAATTAAGACTGCTAATGAAGACAGGAATGTCTTTTAAGCTTTTATAAACAAAGAAGTTTTAAAAATTAAATGGGTTTCCATATTGGGGAGTGCAAGGAGCCATGCATTTATCAGAGCCAGAGAAGAGAATGTTTTAAAGGAAACTGGCAAATAAAGTTGGGCTCTGGAGTGTCTCCTTAGGAAGAGAAAATACCTTCTTCATCTTATGGCTCTGGGGGAGCTGCAAGAAGGAAAAGCACCCCCTTTTAGGAAGGAATAGCAGAGCTGTCCTGGGGCTGCACTTGAGAAGCTCCATGCTGTCACAGTCACAATACCAAGCACAGCTGTGCCATTGGAAACCTGACCATTTCCCTGGGAGCAGCTCCCCAGCCCTGTGTGTGTGTCGGGATGTGCCTGGGCTCCCATCCACCGGTGCATCCCTGGCTCAGCAGAAGGAGAGGGGGCATGGGATAGGCTGGGAGGCAGCTGTGCTGGGAGGTGGAGCTCACCACAGCATCCTGACCTGCTGCCTTGCCATTTCTTCCCATAACAGGCACACAATGCCAAGGGACAGGGGCATGCCAGGGATGTACCCCAACGCCGTGCCACTCGGAGCCTACAGCGGCCCCTACGCCAGGCCCCTCATGGGTGGCCAGCAGCAGATCCCCAAACTGCTGTCAAGTAAGTGCCCTCTGCTTCCTGCTTCTCACAGCTGGGTTGGTCTAAGCATCATCTCTCTTTATCTATTTCACTTATTTATCTGTGCTTAAATACGGTCAGGAGAGAAGAATGTGGGGGATGGGAAGGCAGAACTACCAGACAGGCATTGCAAATTCATCTCCAAAAAGAGGATATTTACGTGGTTTTGGGGAGGTCTTTGGGAACCCAGCAGTCCCTGTGCTGCTGTTCCTGCTGAGTCCTGATGTGTTGTGGGAGATGCTCCAATGTGCTCTGTCTGTCCCACGTCCCTGGACCCGATCCTGCCAATAAGACACTCCCAAGCTCTCGTCCTCGTGGCACCTGAGCCCCTTGTGCTGAACGGGCAGCACTCTGCAGGCAAATGCCCCCCAGTGCCATAGGCTGGTTCAAACTGAGGGGGCTTGGAGCCACTGCTAGAGGAGAAATCCCAGTCCATCTGTTGGCTTTGGAAAACTGTCTGGTGGCTTTCTTTGATGCAGGCCTCCCTCCCCCTCGGGGAGCCGTCCCCGGTCGCTGTTCTGCAGGTGTGCCTGGCAAACCTCAGAGCAATTGGTTGGGCTTTTCTTCCCTCCTCCCTGTGCTGCTTTTTCCACGAGGCAGAGGTTGCTGTGCTGCTGCTGTGTGGAGCAGCAGGGAGAGGAGCCAGGTGGAGCTGCCTCGTGGAGGCTCCTTCACCACGCAGGGTCGTGCGCCAGCCGCGCTTTCCAGAGCCACTTCCTGGCACTCTGCTTTCGTGGGACACCACAGTGCTGCACACTGCCAACGTGTCCCCTGGCACTTCACTGTGTCGTGCTGTTCCTCCTCTTCTGCTAAGACTGTCCTAGGAGATTAGACTTAAATTCTAATTAACTTTTCATTTGCACTGACTCTGCGGCGTCAAGTCTTTGCAACTGATTAAGGCAGCGCTTGACTTAGAGTTTGGGGATTGTTTCTTTCGGTGCCTCATTATTTGGGGCCTGAGGACAGCTCATGTCCATTGGGAGGATGGATCAAACAGCCTGAGGGCTGTGTTGTTCCCTAGAACCATTCCCAAAACCCATCCTGTTGCCTGCCCCAGCCTGGCCCACCTGGGACTGTCAATGCCAAGTGAACCACGTGTGCCTCAGCTCCTCTTCTACCAGGTGGAGTCAGACTTGCTTAAACCCTTGTTGGAAGAACAACTCCAGGTGGCATAGCCCTGGATTTCTGCTGGGATCAGCCTTTTGGATGTTCACCTGCCCAAAGATTGTAACACATCCTGGATTATGGATTGTGTGGGTCTGGTGCCAAGCAAACCTGTGAAGAGGAGGAGTGTCAGCAGCTCCCCAAACCCCACTGAAGTGAGGCTCTTGCTGAGTGGGAGCAGTCTGCCTGCACAGTGTGGTTGGGAACTCACGAGCACTTGGGCTGGTTCCCCCCAGCAACATTCTGCCTGGAGTCCCCAGAGGTGTTCCTAGATCTGGCAGCACCTTTTTCCCTTTTGCAGTCACCTCTTCAGTCCCTGAGTGCTTCATCAAAGCACCAGTACCTTCAGCTGGAAAATCAAATCAGGAGAAATGGGATGGCCTCTTGGATGGCACAAGGTTCTCTCCAGTGTTCAAGCTGTGTTCATCAGCTGTTGTGAGAGAACTGCAGCTGTGGTGTGGCCGGGCTGGGAAGCACCCAGAGCCCACACATTCCTGAAAAAACACAGCTGGTGTGATCAGAATCCCCACATTCAGTGGGACTGATGCAGAGCAACTTGGTGTGTGGTGTTTTCATGCACATGCTGCAGTAAAATCAGCCTCCAGAAGGGCGATGCGGTCAAGCCAGGAGCCAACTCCTCCTCAAGAGCCTCAGGGCTGGGGGTGTTCCTCACCAGTGCTCCCTGATTTGCCTTGGATGTGCCAATTTTCAGCTGATGAATAATTGTCTGTGCTGATAACTTGGGGAGTCAAGTGCAGGGTGGCAGCGCTCTGGGAATGGCAGCGCAGGATATCTGATTTATGACTTGTGTGGCAGGCAGTAAACTTGTCAATTAGCTGCCTTGGAAAAGTGATTTTGATTAGTGCAATCAGTAAACACAAAATCTTCTCTTTGATTGCCACCCTGATTAGATAAATTATTACTTGAGGAGCTGCTAGACAAGGCAGTTTCTTTGGCCTTATAGCTCTGGGAAACGCCTAAGTTTTGCAGCCTAAAGAAAATATTAATTGTCATTCCTTCTCCCGTTTTGTACCTTTCTGAAGTGCAATTCACTGCTCCAGACTCTCTCCCTCCAAGGTTATTCCATCAGCCATACAAATGAATAGGGGGGCTTTAAATGTTTTGATGATTATTTCATTGAAGTCTTGCTTAAACTGAGCTGCAGCAAGGTGTAGTTACAGCAGGAGAGCTGGGTCCTTGCTCACATGGAGAGGAAGGGTCTGAAAACAATATGTTGCCTGTGTTTCTGTGCTGCTGCTGTCTGTGAAACTCAGAAATTATCAGAAACAGAGAGTCATTTTAGGATATTTTTGATTGAAAGTGACACTCAGGGGCTGTGCCAAACTTTTTTAAGTATTTTAAGCTCCAGTTGAAAAATTGCTCATTTTCCCCTAAAGCAGCTTTGTGGATTCCATTGCCCTCCCCTTGTATTCCAAAATAAACATGGCTTTGTGTGGGTTCAGCCTGTTCAGGCCTGGAAAAGCCCTTGAGATTCCCAGGCTGATCAGCAGGGAAGTGCCACTTCCCTACCCTCAGTCCTGGTCTGCTTCAGGCTGGAAAAGAGGAGCTGAGGAGCATCTGTTGGTAGCTCTGTGTGTGTGTGTGTGTCTGGGGGTGTAACACCAGGCTCATATCCTGGTTGATGTAGTTGTCTGTATGGGTGTAAAGCTGAATAAATAACCCTGCATGGGGGATAAATGAAGAATTATGGGCTGGATTGGCTTTGCCCAGCAGGCTCCCGGGAAGAGCAGAGCTGCTAGGGCTGACAATTTATTTGGTGTTCTCTTCGCTGGGGCTGGGACAGACAACCCAGCCAGAGCTAGGAGAGAGGCACAGACTTATTTATTTAATGTTTCCCCCTTCCCCTTTCCAAGGGAGGCCAGGCTTCCATGTCCTGGCCCCTGGCAGCACGGCAGGGTGTCTGTGTGCCGGCCATTATCCAGCTGCTGGAACCAGCTGTTGGAATTAGGTCACACTTGAAGGCCATTGAAAGCCATCAAAGGTGTCAGTGAAACTGGAGCTTTTGATTGACGCTGGCCCCGAGTGCTGGGGGCTGCCTGGGTGCTATTGAGGAGCTGCTGCTTTTATCCTGTTTGCTGACCAGGTTATTTAGAAGGACAACAAGCATTTAATTGCAGGCCCTGTTAAAGCAGTGTTGCTCCTGCCTCTCGCCTTTGTGCAGGGCTGGTTTGGGTGGCACAAACAATGGGTGAGTGGGTGGTCTCCTGCACGCCAGCACTGGGGCTCTGGCCAAGGTTTTACCCAAAAAGGCTTAATTCAGTCTGATTCCATTATCTGAGACATCATTAATAGTTTTTTATGAGTGTATTATCACTGCCCACAGTAACTTTTAAATGCAATTTGACTGTCTTTAGTGATAATGTAGTTATGTTTTGTTTTAATGAATGCTTTTATCCTTTGCATCCTAAATGTAACTATATTTACTGAAACGTGAATGAAACAGAATCATCCACTTTATTCCATGCTCTGGCCATTGTTTTAGTTGCCTTTATGGAATAACTTAGCCCAGTCAGAGGGGAAACTGGCCCATATTTTGACTTTGACATCTTTGTTGGTCACAAACATGGTGTGTTGTGGTAACACAGTGGTGGGTGTGTGTTTGAGTGCCTGTATTTTTTGTATAGTAATGAATGTACCAGTAAGATGTATAAATATTAAATTGAGTTGTTAGGGTGACAGACAAGGTTTTGCATCTTCAAAAATTCAAGAGGAGACACCTGCAAAGCATCTGAGCACTAACCAAAGCTGGCTCTAGCAATTAAAATTTATAATTCTCTGTTATGAAGCTTATTGGATGTGCTAGAGCCAAAAAAGTTGCCTTTTCTCTGTTGACAGCAGGACTCTGTCCAAGCCAGCAGCAGGAAGCCATGACTTGGAGCGTGTTTGTGGCACATCCAGCCTGATGGTGGCACATCCACTCGCTCTCTCTTATTTTGCCATCTCATTTTGCCCTCCAGATCTTCGGCCCCAGGAGTCCTGGAGAGGTCCCACGCCCTTGTTCCAGCAGACACCACAAAGGTAAGGCAGGAGGGATGTGAAACGTGCCCAGGAGGGGCACTGGGCTCTGCCAGCCTTCCCAGTGTTTGGTTTTCCCTTCTGTCTTTGGAATATTGTGGTTTTAAATTGTGGAAATGATGCTGTATGGCAGGTTTTTTGAGTTAATTAATGTCCATGATTTATTGATGTTTTGAGAGCCCACTACGTGGTGTTCATCCTTTAAAAGGCTCAAGTACTTTGTATTAAAAAAAAAGGAGGGAAAAACACTTTCCATTAAAACTCAGGCTTCAAAATTAACTTTACTGTTGGTGCTTTGGTAACGTTCTTGGTTCTTTGGCCTTTATCTTATTGAAGCTTTTGAGATACTATGAAATTGAACACAGAGAGCTTAAAACTGCATTAGATTTTGGACAGGCTAAACAAATTTCTTTTTAGGAGGGCTGTGGAGCTTAATGAGGCATAACTAATGGTGTTCCACTTTTATCATTCCTGTGCCACAGCCGCAGCATTAGCACAGACCAGCCATTGATTCTTGCTACAAACCTCTTGAAGTCCTAATCAGCTTCTTTGGTACAAGTTTTTCAGGCCTGACAAGCCCATTGTAGGGCAGTGTCACTGTAGGTCAGTAGTTATTAGTTGCCACTGAAAACAGTTTCTTTAACTACTTAAGGCTGAACTGAATTAAATGCAGAAGGGACTCAGGGAAGGATTATGGAATCTGCAGCCCAATAAGTGCCATCGAATAGAAGGAATGTGACATGGTTTGATAATCAGGGATGTTTTACATGCATCCCCTCATTGATGGCTTGTGTGTCCTCTGGTGGGGTGGGCTCAATAAAGCCAGGCTACCTGTGTCAGCTATGAATAATGACATTTATTTATGTTTATGGAGGAGGGAGAGAAGTTTCTGCTCCAACGCCCAGCTTTTTTTCCCCTGGGTTTATTTGCAAATGTTTCACCATTGAAAATATGGGCTTTGGGGGGAATTTATTGAGCTCTCCACAGTCACTTTCCATGGCAACCATTTTGATCCCCACTGAAGTAAGCCTGGCTCTGTTGTCCTGTGCCTCATCTGTGTGGAATATTGTAAGGCAAGATTCATTCATAATGCAAACTTTAATACTGCTTGGGCCATGAGAGTTGCCACTCCCACCCCTTAATTAAATCCAATTTATATACTTTTATTTGTGCAGGTCTGTCATTTGTCACTGCCTTCCCTTTGTTACAGTGTGCAGGGTTTATGAAAAGCTCTGCCAGCACTGAGGATAAATATTTTGCCATGTTTTTGGAAGGTTTTAGATTTGGGGAGTAGATCAAACATGCTTAGAGCTGGTGTTTAGTTGCTGTACAGAGGCAAGCACAGACACTCAAGCAGAAGGTTAAGACACTTGGTACAGGAAAAAGCATCTGAACCTGTTGAAGGCATTTTGAGTTTGCTATTCTTTCCCTGGGTTCCCCAAACTGCTGCCCCCTTTGGCTGCTGCAGCTCTCCAGGAGCAGTAGGTGCTGTGGGAGAGAGCAGCCAGGGATTTCTGCTCAGGGAAGGAAGGAACTGAGGGAGAAGGCAGCCCTGCTCCAGCCCTGTGGGATGCAGTGGGTGGGCAGGAGGCTGGGATATCCTGGATTCACCACTCTGAGTGAGGGGTAAGCAAGGAGCCCTGTCCCTGCCAGGTGTGCTATTTCAGGGATGGAATGGTGCAGCAGGGGCTAAACTGGCTCTTCTTCCCAGGCCTAGGGGGAAAAACCAGGAGTGTAAAGCTGCTTCCCTATAATCCACCTATTCCTGTATCCTGTGCAGGATTTCTTGCTTCTAAACCTAGTGGTGCACCTTGGTGTGCAGCAGGGAAACTGAATTTTGTATTCCCTCTCCCCTGTCCTGACATTCCTGGGCACTGCAGAGGTCCTTTTTGTGCTCTTGAGTCAGTTCAGAGTTTATAGAGAGAGATTTGCTTACCTGGCTGATGGAAATGTGTCATCTGGTTGAACAGATCTTTTTTGCTTAACCTATTTATAGAAATAATTTCCAAAGTAGCTGGGGTATGAAGACAGGAATGTTTTCCTGCATAAATTCTGGGTTTAGCTGACCTGGCTGAATGTGTTTGAGTTGATGTAGCTCTGGATAGTGCCTGTGGGTGTCTGCCAGTTTGAGCTCCTGGGGTGTTCCAAGTGGCACAGTTCTTTTTTTGGTTACAGCTTTGCTGTGTACAGATCTCCACCCTCAGGTGATTTAGTTCACCAACCAGTGCCCCAACAAAGCAGTGATGTTAGTGGTGTTGTGTTTAATTTGTTAAATATCTCAACTTTTCACTTGAATAGCACTTTAAAAGTTTAAACTCTGTGCCAAATAAAAATTAATGTCAAAAGAAATTTGTGGCAAACTTCCCCATTCCAGGCATGGAGCAAGAGCTGGCCTGTAAGCCTCAGTCATATTTACCACCAGCACTTGTTGCAGAGGCAGAATGATTGTTGATGAAAGCCCCAGAGCAGGGGCTATATAGGTAATTGCCTCTAGTTTTCCTTATGGCTGAGCAGTGCATTTTTCCTGGAGAGTCTGCTGTTTTCTAGGATCATGAGGGGAAAAAACTTAGTACTCAAAACACTAAATTAAAAGAAGAGAGTATGAACATAGGATGAACTTAAAATTTTGAGAGTGTAGGCCCTACAAATGTAAAGTGCTTTTAGCTTTAACTACAGCATGGCTCCTTCTGAGGGTTGTGTAGTGCAGAAGGTGAACCTGGGATGAAGAGCTTCTGTTCTCTCTGTCCCCATCCCAAACCTGGGATGCAGAGCTTCTGTTCTCTCTATCCCCATCCCAAACCTGGGATGCAGAGCCTCTGTTCTCCCTATCCCCATCCCAAACCTGGGATGAAGAGCTTCTGTTCTCCCTATCCCCATCCCAAACCTGGGATGCAGAGCTTCTGTTCTCTCTATCCCCATCCCAAACCTGGGATGCAGAGCCTCTGTTCTCCCTATCCCCATCCCAAACCTGGGATGCAGAGCCTCTGTTCTCGGCTGTCCCCATCCCAAACCTGGGATGCAGAGCCTCTGTTCTCTCTGTCCCCATCCCAAACCTGGGATGCAGAGCCTCTGTTCTCGGCTGTCCCCATCTCCCTCCAGGCTGGCCCTGCTCTGCTCAGCCAAGTCCCTCTTCAGCAGGGGTCAGGAAGGATTAACTGTCTCCACTCTCCATGTTTTTCCCTCACAACATGATATTGTTCTGCAGGACCCACCTGCTCTGAATCCTTTAAGGAGTTGTCCCTCAGCTATAACAACCGGATCACGGCTGTAGCGCTTCCCTAAATATTTTGAATCCAACAATCTTGGACGTGTTCTACCTGTTGCTTTCTAATTATCATGTCGGAATGGGTACTTGAAGGCAATGAAAACATTTCTTGCCGTGGGTAATCCAGGATGGCAAACTGGGCCATAATGGATGGCGGATCTGCGTTCCCATATAAACTGTACACCAAATGTCAGTCAGCCCATGCCAATTAGTGCTTATGTTGCTAGGTCACCGTGGTCAATTGAAAACGGCATCAATAGAACTTGAAAAGGTTTCTTCCCGATCAGACCTCCTGACATATTGAGCAGAATAATGGATGGGAAAAAGCAGCCAAGGCCCCTACCCTAGATTCCGAATGCTCGCTGTAAGAATTCATTTGCAACCTGCAATTAACTGGGAAGAATGGGCTCCCAGAAAGAGTCTGGGCGTTCAAAGAAAGCCCCTGGCTCCCGTGTGGCACATGTTTACTCCTGGGGTGCTGGGGAGCCTTTGGGATCAGCAAATCTGCCCCTGCAATAAAAGGTGCACAGAAGCCTTTCCAGGGAATTGGAAAAATCTGCTGCGTGCAGCCGAGTCTGCTGCTCGTGGCAGTGCAGCTTCCGAGCTGTGCCGAAGGGAGAGGTCAGCAAAGCTGCCTTTAGCAGGATTTGGGAAGACATTCCCTGCTCCTGGTTTCTCACTAGCACTTGGCTGTCCGTGCTCAGCTCGGAGACAAAGCCAGGAGTGGGTCTGTGCTGTGGGAGGCTCTGCAGGAGCCCAGTTCCCACTGCAGCGTTCTTTCCTTGCAGAACCGCCGGAGCTGCTCCTCTCCTCGCCTGGAACCGCATGCTGCAGTCCCCAAACCAGTTCCAGCCAGCTCAGTACCAGGGGCTGGGGCCCATGGGATACCCACAGAGACCTGAGGACCGCATGGACAGGGGCAGACAGGTAGGAAAGCGGGCCCCACGTGGTACGCTCTGCTCCCCTCCCAGCCAAGGCTTCCCCTTCCCGTGGCTGTGGAGAGAGAGGGTGGCATGGCCAGGCGTTGCTGAGCTGGTGTTAGTGTCACCGTGTCACCAGGCACGGGTGGGTGACTGCCCAGCCTTGGCCAGCTCCTCTGGCTGTGCCCCTGGCCCAAGGCATGTGCTGGGACTGCAGCACCGTGACGTGGTCACTCTCCTCCTGCAGCCTGAGGCAAGCGTTACCACTTGTCTTCCTCTTCCACAAGGAAATCTGCCCACTCGACCTTCTGGGCTCTCCCCAGCATGTTTAAAATGTAGATTCTTACAGCTTCCTGAATTTCTCCCCTGAAGTGCTTATTGGCTTTCTCTGAGCTGAAAAGCTGCTTAGTGCAAATATTGGGTTCTTGTAGCCAGAGGAATAAACATGTGGAAATAGCTCTCTGTGGATAAAAGGAAACAAGTAATCCTGAGGGGAGAACCTCATCCAAAACTACAGGTGACTTGGTCAGCAGTTCATGAAAATGCCACAGAGTGAAAATGGTGCTTGAAAGTAGCAGGTGACTCTGCTTAGGGAATTTTTTGGGGGGGGGGGGGGTGATCCCAGTAAAACATGATCTGCATATGCCGTTGTACCAGAACTCTGGGTATTTACACTGCTAAACACTCATTTTAAATAAATTTCAGATATCTAGGTTGAACTCTTAGTTCTACTGCTGTTTGTGGAAGTCAGAACTGTGGGAAGGTTAGTGACCAGTCCCAGGGAGGAGGAGGAGGAGGTTGACAGCCCCATTGCCCTCTCCTTTATGTGGAAATTAAGGCACAAAACTATTGGAAATGTGCCTTCTGCTGGGTCTTGATTCAGCTCAGGACAAGTCACTTTTTAGCCACTCCTAGTTTTAATTTTCTTCCTCCCAGCCTGCTCACCTGCCCAGTACCCAGATGTGTGTTACATGGCACAGCACCAGTACAAACTTTGCCAGCACTGGTTGTGACTGGAGGCAGAACTCCACAACGTGGGTCATAATCACAGGGAGATAACGGGGGCTGAACCTTGACCCAACCAGTGGAGCTCTAAAATACATTTTAAATTTGGATGAGGTGCATTGATAGGATCAGATTTCAGAAATCTTTCATTTTGTGCCACACAGGTTTACCCAAAACCCCAGAGCCAGAGGAATAAATCCCTGGTTGCACTAATCCATAGCAGGGGCTGCTATCCTCCCGGGGAAAAATCGGGGGAGGATCTTTGTTCTGCTGGAGTCTGGGCAGGGTTTAATTAGTCTGGGAAATGGACTCTTGGAAAAGTCTGCCTGCCATGGCCCACCCTGCTCTGCCCTTCATCCCGGGCAGGATACACCTGCTAAAGGAATCTGTGTTTGGAGCTCTTCATTCCCAGCCTGAAATTGTGGTACCCAACAACTGGAATCGTTAGGGGGAGCAGGAATGGTTTCCCAGCAGGGTTTGCAGTGGGGGTCCAGGGAGGGTATCCCTGTTAATGCCCACTTTGGAGCCCTGTGGACATCCACAGCCTGGGTAAAGGTGTGGTCTTGCCCAGAACAGAATTCCCCCGGTGCTGGCATGGACCCACCTGCGGGTGCAGGAAACATTAAACCCAGCGGTGACAGCCCTTTTATTTTTATTCACATACATGATGAGTTCATGATTAAGCACAAATCTTTCAGCTCCAGTGAATTTGCTTCCTTAAAAAAATTCCCTTTGCAGTTGTGCTGCAACTGTTTATCTGCTTTTAATTTTCTTTTTTTT
>VZRH01006611.1:0-11936 GCA_013397555.1 Urocynchramus pylzowi
CCTGTCCTGCCCTGCCCAGCCCTGCCTGGGGCTGCTCCACAGGAGAATTCCCCCAGCCCCAGGGTCACAGCCCCTGCTCTCACCTGGCTGGGGCCGCTGCTGCTCCGTTGTCTTATTCACATTTTGTGTCCCTGCGACAGGAGGGCCTGGAAAGAGAGAAGGGGTTTATAGGGACAGAGAACAGGTACAAAGTACAAAACACACCCCACAGGAATCACAGCAGTTGCAAGGGAAAGGTTTGCTCAGACTAAGAGCTGGTATTTTGGGGATTGTGGTATAAAATTAAGAGATGTCCCTAGAAATCTAAAATTTCAGTGTAAAATGAAAATACACCAATAAGGAAAGCATTACATAGATATTTATAATTTGCCAAATAATCAGTGAGACAAGGAAAATATTGTGTATATACTTCATTAATTTTCTGTCTTTTACTGCAACTGAACTTCCATTCTAGTTTGCATCCATGTTGTGAACAAAAAATTGGATTATTAAATGTACAAATACTAACCTCCTTCCATATTAGAGCTTTTCCCACATTTTTTTCAAATGCAAATTCTTTTTTAGGCAAAAAATTTTGGGGTTTATCAAACATTTTGTTGAAAATATCATGACAATTTGTATAAATCCCTTCAACAGGAAGATCTGCTCCTCCTCTTTGTATCATTTCTCACAACTTTTCTCACAGAAAACTGTGATTCGAAAAAAAATTCTCACATTTGGGGTGAGCACAGCTCAGGAAGCTGCAGAGCAAAGGGAGGGGACTCTGCCAGGTGCTGCCACACGGATTTACAGCAGGAGCCCCTTGCTGAGGTCAGACATGCCCACCCTGCCCAGGGAGAAGCCCCAGAGCAGGACAGGGGACAGTGGCTCAGAGCCAGCAGGCTGGGCCAGCTGCAACACGGGTTTTAGGGACTGACAATTGGTCTGGGGTGTCCAGAAATCAAAAAGCAGAAATCAAAAAATCAAATCAAACCAAAACCACTGCACCCCCCTGCTGGGAATCCAAGGCACCCTAAACCCAGTAAGAACCAGAACTGGTGTGAGCAGGGCTGGAGCAGAGGGGCCCCATCTGCCTGCTGGACTTTGCCTTTCTGCAAAGCTGGCAGAAGCTCTCAGAATGTGCCCAAACTGTCCAGATCTGTCCCTAAAACCATCACAGCATGGGACAGGGTGATGGATTACCAGGGTGTCTGTGCAGAGGATTAGCTCCTGGCCCCTTAACCAAACCCTACAAGTATTACTCTGTCCATAACATCATTCTACTTTTTATCTGTCCCCAGTTCTACCTCTTATCTGTCCCCAAATCTTCTGCCCCTCTGACACAGGCCAGCTGTGCCCAAGCACATTTTAATCTTCCATTGCACAGTTTGTGATTCCAATTGGGACAACTTACTTTTGGAGAGGCCAGAATTCCCATTACTGCCCCATCCTGCTCTCCTGACTGCATCACAGGAGGGATCTAACCACAAAAGACAACAGGCACAGAGGGGTTGAAAAGAACTTTTCCTAGAAAAAGACGTGTAAGTCTCTGGCTTTGCTTCATGGCCCCAGCTGGCTTGGCTTCTGTAGGGCTGTGCTTTTTTCCTCTCCCACATCTCCAGTGCTCCCCCAGCCCCTCACAGAAGTGTAAATAGGGGTGTGAATGCAGCAATGGGGGTCTTTGGGCACTTCTCAAGCCTGACACATTCTGACCATGAAGTGCTGTCCTTGCACTCAGTGGAATTCAGTGTGACCCCTCCCAGCCAAAAGGAGACCCCTTTCTCTTATCCCAAGACCACAGGCACAGGAGGAGGAGATGAACCCTGTTACTGTTTCACAGAAATTATATTTGGATTTTAAACCTGGGGAGGCTGAGAATTTGAGGTCACAATAAGGAGGGTGTTTCAAGGAGATGCAAAAGCATCCTCCAGGGACATCCCAAGTGCCCCCCTGCCCAGCACCTCCTGCCTGTGGGGCTGTGCAGCTCCCTGAGGATCCATCCCAGGCACTGGCACATTCCTCCAGAGCTGGGAAAGCCGCTGAGGCTTTGAAATTACAGCCTTGCAGTTATTGGCATGGAAAGGAAAACACAGAGGGACGGGAGAGGGGAGGGTGGGGGAGCCAGAGGAGGAGGGAAGAGAGAGGAATGGAGGAAAACAGAGCTCGTGTAATCTGCCTGTTTTTATTTTTATTTTACTTGTTTGTTTTTTTCCCTTTTTGCAGAAACCACAAACCCCACTGCAAATAGATCAGACTGGAAAACAAACCACTGTGGTTTCAGCTGGGACAAAGAGTGGGATGGGACAGCTTGGGAGGAGGGAGGTGACAGCCTCATCCACCCTGTTCCAGCAGGGAGACCTGTCCCAAAAGGGATCCCTGTCCCCATGAGGGATCCCTGTCCCCATTAGGAATTCCTGCCCCATTTGGGATCCCTGTCCCCTTTTGGGATTCTTGCCCCATTCAGGATCCCTGTCCCCATTAGGGATCCCTGCCCCATTCCGGATCCCTGTCCCATTCAGGATCCCTGTTCCCATTCAGAATTCCTGTTCCTATTAGGGATTCCTGTCCCCATCAGGAATTCCTGCCCCATTCAGGATCCCTGTCCCCATTAGGGTTTTCTGTCCCAATTAGGAATTCCTGCCCCATTCTGGATCCCTGTCCCATTCAGGATCCCTGTTCCCATTAAGGATCCCTGTTCCCATTGAGGATCCCTGTCCCCATTCGGGATCCCTGCCCCATTCCAGATCCCTGTCCCCATTCCCATGGCCACACAAGCAGCAGCAGGACTGTCCCCTGCCTTGGTGCTGTCAGGACCTTTCCCCAGCCCCAGCAGCTGTCCCTGCTCACATGGGGGCATTTTCCTGGCTGCAATCCCGATGGATCCCAGCGAGATGGAGCTCTCCCAGTGACCAAAGCCAGGAGAGCAGGGACGGGGTCTGAGGCAGGCCCTGCCTTTTCCCATCTCCTCCCTGCTGCCAGGCCCTGACTTGCACCTCTCCCCTGGGATGTCCCTGGGAGTTATTACAGCCACAGCTATCTGAGCCATGTTTGGGGAAACGCTTTGAAAAACCCAAGTTCTGCTCTGAGAAAAGCAAAACCTTCGGCAATGTCCACCAACTGAGATGTTAATGTACATTTTGGTTTGTTCAATCAATAAACAGGTCTGTAATGTAACATTAATGGAAATGCCGTATGATGATTCTGTTAAAGGAAGGCAGCAATTCTTTTTCCAACAGAAAAATCCTTTCCAAAACAAGGGAAAATTTCCTTCCCAAAAAGTAGTGGAACTCACTGAAAAATTTCAGCTTTCTCTGATTTTTTTGGGGGCCACATCATTGACTCAAGGGAATCAACTGCTACAAAGGGGTTGCTTGATGCAGAGTCATCAGCACGTTTTGAGTAAATAAATAGGCCATGATTTGGAGAGATGATCCTCCTCCTCCTCCTCCTCAGGTTTAATTCAGGCTGACTGAGTCCCTCTGCCTCAGTTTTTCCTCTATAAATATGGATTACGGAGCAAAGTGTGGAAATGTATAGGGGCAGTCTTGTGTTGTAGGATGAGATTCAGCCCTGAGTGTGACTTGGCCATAATAAGAAGGGTTAAATATGATAATCAGCCCTGCTATTGAAACACCGTGTGCACTCAGCTACTGCAAGCTTCCAAGTCTTTCTCTCCTTCTCAAAAAAAAAAACAAAAAAAAAAAACAAATGCAGGAAGCTATTTTTATTTCACAAAAATCTCTGCAACGTGAAAGAACCACACCAGCCTTCCTGGCTTCCAGGCCCAGGCTTGAAAGCTGAATGTGTTTAAAGTAAAATGGAAAAGGCAGAGCCAGGGAACCCCTCCAGACTTTTGCAGGTTCCTGCAAAAACAGGATCATTCCCAGGACCTGACGCCCAGTGGCTCGAAGAGATCCTACAGAACTGCAGCCAGACGGTGACAGGAATAGTCTTATCTGTCATTTAAACCATTTGGATTTTACACCAAAACTTGCCATGGGATGGAAATTCAATTAAAAGACTTGGACTGGGGTTCTCTCCTGGTGTAAATCAGCAAATGGCTACAGTGAAGTGGGGCAAATTTATCCCAGAAAGGATCAGGTCCCCATGTCTGGTTTAGACTTAAAAGGCCCTGTGGAACAAGAGCCCTATGACAAATGTGTGTTCAATAGAAAATGGAATTAAAGAGCAGAAAATAAATCATAGATGCTTTCAAGAACTGTCATTCTGCAGCTGTCTGGTTTATGTCCAGAAATTCCCCAGCATGAATGCTCAGTCTATTAGGAGGAAGGTAAAGGATATTAATAATGCTTTGCACTTTCACAGCACCTTTCAACCGAGGATCTCACAGCTTTGCAAACATTCGCACTCACAGCTCGCCTGGGAAGAAGGTTAAATATAATTTTATTTATTCACAGGCATAAATGCACTTTCTGCAGGCTTTAGCTGCCTTTTCCAGATGCACTGCCTTCCCCAGGAATCAGGCTGTGGGGGGCAGGCTGCAGCACTGCTCTGTGCCCTTTTAGCCCTGGTCTCCACTCTGTCACCCCAAATCTGCCTCAGCTTTTCCCTTGGCACTCTGTGCTCAGCTCTCCAGACAGCCCCTGTCCCCCCTGGAGCTGTGTCCCCTCCCTGCACCTCTGGGGCATATTTAGTCTGAACAGACTGATAGATATAGCTGGGGGCAGATGGACAGACACACAGACTCCCTTCCCAGGAAACCAGCCTGAAAACCCCCAGGTGGATTCCCACACCGCCATCCCAAATCCTTGTCGGTCCTGTCAGCCTGAGTGCAGCCCAGTGAGCAAGGCTTTAGGGAGTCTGTGTTTGAGATATGATGTATTAGGGAGCAAACCCTCTCTGATAAACTTCAAAAAAAAAAAACCAAAAAAACCCCCAACCCTGGTGTTTTATAAATCTGAGAGTTTGGGACAGAGGGGAGGCGAGGGGGGTTTCACTGAACAATGGGCTCACAGTGCCGGTGCTTCCTGAGCTGCTGGGAAGTGCTGACAGCCCCTTCATCCTGCTCCCTCCGAGGAGCTCTCTCAGCCAGGCCCGAGCCAGGCACCACTTTGTGCTACCAGCCTGAGGAGGCTTTCCTGGAGGGCAATGAGCTGGGGCCTGGAATAGCCACATTTCTTAGGCCTTGATTGTTCTAGGATGGATACACTGGGGCTGGTTCTTTATGGACTAAATGCTTTATGGCACTATAGGGGAATCTTGTTTGGAATAATTTGCCACCTATGCTGGCACTACAGGCAAGACTGGGAAGGAAGGGGGAGCCCAGGAATCTCTGGAGCTGGCACCTCCAAGGAAATTCAGCAGCTGGAGGGTGGGAAGGGGCTTGTCCTAAGCCATGGAGATAGAGCCAGGAAGGGAGACAGGGGGAAGGCAGACCAGGTGTCCTGGGGGATCCAGACTTGTGATGTGGCCAAGTGGTCACTTGGGGTCTATTTTGTAGCAACCACTTTATAGGGAGAAAGGGAAAGGAGGGTCAGGTGCCTGGAGAATCTTGTGGATCTCGTGGCACACTTCAGATTTGCAGCCTTCTCCTTCCCCTTCTCCTGATCTGCTTCACTGAAATCTCTAAGGCCAAGTCCTGCCTGGAAATACCCGTGCTCCCAGTCCAGGTGAGTCGGGTCATCCCAGAACAGTTCCTCCTGCATGCCAGGTTTGGGCCATGGATTCTCCATGCAGAACAGAGGCTAGGTTTTGCAAGGAGTCCTCTTGCTTCAGGAGGAAGAAAGGTCCCTGGCCTGGTGGCTGGAATTTAAATTAGCTTCCCTAAATGGGGAAAGCAGACCCAGGTGTCCTGGGGGTGCAGACCTGCCATTAATCCAAGCGGTCCCTTGGAGTCTATTTTGTGGCAGCCACTTTATGTGGAGAGAGGGAGAGGAGGGCACAGAGCCCCAGGGCCTCTCCTGCCCAGGTGAGGCTGGGAGTGGTGGCACCCCCAGGTGCCTTGGAAAGGTCCCAGCATGGGAACAAAGCCAGGCCCCTCTCCTGCTGCCAGCCCAGCCCGCCAGCCCGGCCTGCCCAGGGTGTGTGCCCAGCCCCCAGGCTGCCCCTTCCCCTCCTGGGGATCCCAGTGAGGAGCTGGGCTGGGGTTCAGAGCCAGCTGGAGAGCAGAAACCCAGGCTGCAGGTTCTGCAGGGACCTGGGGGCCAGAACCACCCCCAGCTGCTCCTAGAAACATCCAGGGGACTGGTTTACATGGTGGCAGAAACACTGAAGCTGTTGAGCCCAGGTCCCTCCCTGGCTCCATGGACACATTCTGTGTGCTCCACACACACAGAGGACATTTCTGACTGCCCCACACAACACAGGACATTTCTGACTGCCACACACACCCCCAGGACATTTCTGACTGCCCCACACAACACAGGACATTTCTGACTGCCACACCCCCCCCCAGGACATTTCTGACTGCCCCACACCCCCCCAGGACATTTCTGACTGCCCCACACACCCCCAGGACATTTCTGACTGCCCCACACAACACAGGACATTTCTGACTGCCACACACACCCCCAGGACATTTCTGACTGCCCCACACAACACAGGACATTTCTGACTGCCCCACACAACACAGGACATTTCTGACTGGCCCTCACCCAGTGCAAACCTGCCAGGGTCAGCAGAGGAGCTCCAGCTCCTCTCAGCACAAGGCTGTGAAGGCTCTGGGCTCTCACCTCTCTGTGGGTGTGGGCAGGGCTGGTGGGACAGGGACTGGAGCAGGGCAGGGGCTGAGGACTCCTGTGGCCTTTTCCAAAGGCTCTGCCAACTTCCCATCACATTTACCCAGTGCAGGGACACGTGTGTCACAGCTGAGCACACTGAGCCTCAAAACCTCACAGCATCACCTGTCTTGCAAGGAACTGCTTTTCAACTTACTATCTCTGCTAATTAAAACAATTAATTAACACATGTGCCACATGTCTTTGGCATTCCTGCCAGTGTTACTGTGATTGTTCCCATGGTTACATGAGACTTCCCAGCCCTTCAGCACCAAACTCTTTCTTTGCCCCTTCAAGACACAATGTGCTGTTCCTTGAGATGAGGAACCACCACTCCCAGGGTCAGAGGTGGAAATCAGTCATTCTAAGCCTCTTCACGAAGAGGAAGCAACTCACTGAGTACAGAATGGTTTCAAAATCGCTACAATTTTACATTATCAGGCAATTTGAATTTTTCACAATTGAAAAATATTATCAAGCCATCTTTTGTATCCATCTGGGTGCACTGTTGGACTCAATGATCTCAGAGGCCCTTCAGCCTGAATGATTATGTGATTCTCTGATCTCTACATTGCTGTTAACCTGTTTCACAGATCCCAAATCCAGGCCTGGAACAACACTGGGTTTTGACCTGAAGTCAACTCAAACCAAGTGAGAAGGGACTGATTGCTGGATTTAGGTGAGAAATCTGCTGCAGAGATGGATGTGAAGGACAGATTTAGCTTGGGGAGTGTCTGAAAGTAGCTGAGAGCCTGGTTATGAATTGCCTTTATAGAAATACAGATCAGAGGGATCAGACATTTCTGATTGAACTCCTGCTCTAAACCAGTGATGGATTAAAGCCCTGTGGCTGAAGCCCACTTATTTCCAGAGTCAGACAGGATCTGAATGGTGTAGAAACAGAAGTGGGATTCAGTATTCCTGTCCCTGTAAGTGCCCAAGGCCAGGCTGGACAGGGCTTGGAGCAATCTGGGACAGTGGAAGGGGTGGCACTAGATGGGCTTTAAGGTGCTTGCAAGCCAACCCATCCTGGGACTGTGATATCCAGAGGGGATTTCCTGGGGCAGGGTGTGCTCAGGACAGGTGGCTCTGTTTGAGCCCTGTCCCTGAGCAGGGGTGCAGGGAAGGAGCTCCCCCAGGGCAGAGAGCCCAGCTCAGCTCCCCACTCAGCCCCAGAGTCACTCCCTGCTGCCCCAGCCAGAGGTGACAGCCCCCAGTGGTGCCTGGGGCTGGAAAACATCCCCGAGCCAGCAGCGCTGGCACTTCCTGAGCCACGTCTGCCTCAGCCCTGCTAGCCTCACAAAGACACATTATGAAGAAAAGGAGGAAGTAATGAGAAGATTTTTTTTCCTTGTTGTTGCTTTTTTAATATCAGCAGCAGAAATCCCAATGCACAGTGCACAGAGGCTGAAGAATGTGTCCTCAGAACCCTGCCCAGAGCCAGCCTGGAAAAGCAGATGCTCTTCAGCCAGCAGAGATGTTCCTGAGCCACGCAGGGCTGCAGGCACAGCCAAGGCACAGCTGCACATCCTCTGCACACCTACAGAAGCACCCAAACACACCCAGGAGCGGGCAGGAATGTGCCCTCAGCAATGTGTGGATGTTACCCCCAGCACAGGGCATAAAACCAAACCATTGACAGGCCTGGAGGTTGCTCTTGTTGAAAAACACAAAAATGCAGAAGTAAAATCTCCAAACCTCATATCCATGGAGAAAAAGGCCACGCACACATGAGAGAAAAGGGAAGACACACATGCACAGCCGTGGCAGTTTTACAGCTTTTAAGTCATCATCAGGAAACAAATTAACTCTTGTTTTAGGAAACAGCCCAAGCACTTCCAAGGCTTTGGGAGGGAGAGCCTGGCACCCCAGCAAACGTGTGACGCCCCCCCCCAGCACAAAAACACTCCTTGCACTGCACTCCAGGCAAAATAATAATGGCTCTTTTGCTGGGGGAAAGGAAGGATAATGGTTACTTAGAAAGTGCTCCAGACAAGCTGTCAGGTTGAATTCAGAGAACTGGAGTCTACTCTGGGACAGCGCTGGCTCGGGGTGATCCCTTGTGAGTTGGGTTTCCTGCCTGCTACAGCTTAAAGACAACGATTCTTTGTTTCCAGTTTTTCTGGTGAAAAAACACACGCCTGCCTCCGAAGAGGGTCAGGGAGAAAGCAGACAAAACACTAACTCTGGAATTTCAAAGGAAAACAATTAAAAAAAAAGAAAGTATAAAAAGCAAAATCCAAGCACGCTGGCTACTGTCTCCCCTGAACTCATAAATCCCTGCTTGGCCACACAGCCAAAATGAAAGGAGACCTAAAAAAGCCTCCCCTTTTTCTGCTGCCGAGCTAAAAATGGGATATTTCATCACCAGGCACACAAATATCATAGAGAAATGTTTTAGCAAGTACAGACAATTAGGAGGGCACAAAGCTGCAGCTGCTTTTCCTCTGCCACAACTGAAGCTGGGGAGTTTAAAACCTTTGCTGTGAAAAGGGGCTGCACTGACACACTCAGAGGAGAGTTTATTGAACATGGTCAATATTTTTCACTACAACCTTTCAGATCTGAAAAATGGCCTTTTCAGAAGAAGGATTTTTGCAGGAATTTGGGAGGTTTTCCTGTGGGAACTATGCTTATGCAACCACATTCCCTGCAGTCTCTGCCCCTCTCTCCCCAGTCCCCCAAAATCTGAACCTGTTACCCCAAATTGTCACTCAATTTGACAAGTGGGGGAGAAGAGTTTTGAAGAGTTCCTACCAGTTCAAAGGGAACAGAGGCTGCAGCCCTGATGGTGAGAAAAGCAGCTGCACAGACTCATACTTTGTGAGGTACCAGGGAACTGGAGTGAGAGAGATTTTAATTGATGCTCCAACACCAGGAAACTCTTTCTTAGGGCCTCACAACGAACACTGGTACAAAGCCTCAGGAAATCACACTGGATTTCAGAGTTCATTGATTTATTTATCTTCTTAAGTTTGCCAACAGCCCCACCAAACACATAAACACACACCTTGTACCCAAACATCCTCATTGTTCACACATCGACTTCTATAATGAGAACATAAATATGGGATAGCCACAGAATAAACCCTTAAAATTCCCCCCTCCATCCCTGTTCATGCGTTCACATAGAGACTTCTTCCCTCTTTGAAATGTATCACATCCCTTTTTCCTGTCCTCTGCTTGAATTTTGGTTGGATTTATGAGACTTTGGGCTGGTTTGTCACTGCTCTTAGCCAAATCTGGAAGGCTCAAGAAGGATCATATCCCTCTCTGCAACTCCCTGCCAGGAGCCAGGTGGGGGTTGGGATTTCTCCCAGGAACAACTACAGGACAAGAAGAAACACCTTCAGGCTGTGCCAGGGGAGGCTCAGGTTGGAATTTCCTCATGGAAAGGATTGTTAAACTCTGGAAGGGGCTGCCCAGGGAGGTTTGGAATCCCCATCCCTGGAGATGTCCACGGAACACCGGGAGGTGGCACTCAGTGCTCTGGGCTGGTGACAAGGTGGGGATTGTTCACAGGTTGGACTGGATGGTCTGGGAGGGCTTTTCCAATTTAAATGATTCTGGGATTCTGTTACCTTGGGCTGAGCACAGCATGTGCAGAGGACAGACCTGTGCTGAATGCAGCTTTTGAACCAAGATCCTGAACGACGTGGAGACAAACAGCCCCAGGAACCCCTCTGGTTAATTGTCACCTGTGGTGCTGAGCCTCCCCTCATAGCCTCTGCCACCTCCCTGCACAAACACCACTGCCCTGGGATCAGCACATATTGGGGCTGGGGTTGTCCTGGAAAAAAGGAGACTCAGGGGTGCCCTCATCACCCTACAGCTCCTGAGAGGTGCTTGTGCTCAGCTGGGGCTGGGCTCTGTCTCCAGGCAGCACTGACAGAACCAGAGGACACCGCCTCAAGCTGCACCAAGTGGAATATAGGTTGGATATCAGGAAAAAGTTTTTTACTGAAAGAGTGATAAAGTTCTGGAATGGCCTGCCTGGGGAGGTGGTGGAGTCACCATCCCTGGGTGTGTTTAACAAAGCCTGGATGTGGCACTGGGTGCCAGGGTTTAGTTGAGGTGCTGGGGCTGGGTTGGACTCGATGATCTTTAAGGTTTCTTCCAACCCAGTGATTCTGTGAATTCTGTGAATTCTGTGAATTGGAAAGCACCACACATTCCAGCCCAGGCATTCCCACAGGCTGCATGGACACGGTGAACTTCACACATCACACACCAGGGTTCTGCCTCGCTGGGAGCCCCCAGCTCTGCCCTGGCCTCAGCTCCTGCACAGCACTCTGCTCGAGTATTAAACACAGGAATTACACAGACCCCGACACACTAAAAACTTTAAAATCGTGCTGGAGCGAGGCCAGAGAGCTCCGAGCCCTTTGGGGACGTGGCCCTTTGGCCTCCCAATGTTGTTGTATGTGAATATTCTTTCCATTTCCCTATGGAAACCTGCTCAAATGACACCATTCTGCAGGAGAGCAGTTAAAGGTTTCCCTGGAGTGGGGCAGATCTGTGGGCTCAGATTCCTGTCCCTGTCTCCAGTACCCACAGCAGATCACTCATTTCTCCAAACAGCCCCAGAAAATGACCCAGACCATCTCTGCAGTGGGAGGGGGACACAGCTCTTTCCATTCAGCCATGAGAGCAGCCTCATTTCATTTCCCAGAAAATTGCTCTCCAGCCAAAAAACACTGGTGATTTTCATTAGAGCCATTTAGACTCCTCAGAGGCAGCTGAAGACAATTTGTCCCAGTGACGCTGGGTCCCATCCCTTGGAGTGTTTCTGAGGCTGGGAAGGGGAGAAGCTGAGGCAGCAGGAGTCCTTGGAACAGGACAAGGTTCTACCTGTCTGCTGTGAGAACACTCAGCTGCCCTGGGCCCCACCGTGGGACTTCAAAATGTGCTATAAAGATTCCCAAAATTCCTGCTGCACAGATCTGCACTTGGGCTCCCCCAAAGCAGAGCTGCAGCTCCTTCTGTTTGCAGAGCTGGCCCTGCAGGGAGCGAGAGGGCAGAAAACAGAAGGGAAAAAGGGAGTCAGGGCTGCAGCTGCAGCCAGGGCACCAAAGCCAGCTCAGGGACAGCACTGGGACACGGGCCAGGCTCCCTGTGCTCCTGGGGACATCGTGCTGGGGGAGGGAGCAGAGCCTGTGCTGCATCTGGAACATCTGCAGCTGTCTGTGCTGCAGCTGCACTTTTTTTTTTTTTTTTTTT
>VZRH01006611.1:22773-35005 GCA_013397555.1 Urocynchramus pylzowi
AAATAAAATTAAATAAAATAAAATAAAATAAAATAAAATAAAATAAAATAAAATAAAATGGTGTTGCTAAAACAGAGCAGCTTGCCCTGGGTGTGGGTTGGAGTTATTCACCCTGGGGCAGGAGCACAGTTCTGCCTGCACTGTCCCTGTCAAGCCAGGCAGCTGTGTGAGGGCAGGGAGGATTTTGTGCTGTCTGGGCGTCCCTGAGTGTCAGCAGAGCTCCAGCTGGGGGATCTTTATTGCTGCTGGTGACGTAAGAGACGCTCCGAGCCCGGCTGGAGCTCAGGCCCCGTGGAGATGAGTGGCTGCACCAGTGGTTAAAAAAAGAAATCAGCCTTTGAATTCTGACAAGGGCATTAGATCAGAGGGCCCCAGCAAGAGCTGGTGCCACAGAGCTTGACAGTCATTTCAGAGCATATCAGCATTCTCAGATGTTTCCTGTGCTGCTGCTCCCCACGTATCCGATTTCCAAGTTGGAGCTGCACATTCATGTTCTGCTGCAGCTGGAGAGGATTGCAAAGGAGTTCAAACTTTGGAGATGTCTGATGTGTCATTAACAGCTGGTCCAGCCTGAGACAAACCTCAGACACCTCAGATCCCAGAGAGCTGAGAACATGGAGCAGGAACATGCCCAGGGCTCTGGGCGGGCTCTGGGCAGAACGAGAAGTGCCTCTCCTGGATTTAGGGGGTATGAAGCAATGCCTCAGCCCTCGGCACAAAAGGTCAGGGAGAGCCCACACCTGGCACTCCTGGGCACCTGAGCCCTGGAATAACTGCACCAAACAGGGAACTGAGACCGAGGGAACTGAAATTGTAAATGAGACCTTTCCCCACTGAATCCCCAGAAAACCTGGGCTGTTGAAAGCTGAATTCAGAACATGGAATTTACAACCCCACACCTTTGCAAGTCTGCTCTGAGAACGACAGATGGATTTCCTTCAGGTTTTGGCAACAGTTAATTGAAATTCTGCTTTCTAAGCACTGGCAAAAGGCTGCAAATTTTACAATGCAAGTATTCAAGGGAGGATTCTCTTTTTTTTTTTTTTTTTTGTTTAATTGAAAGACTTATTTGTCTTGAGTTTTGAAAACAACCCAACATTTAGAGGGCAGAGTGAATTTGTGGCCTCCTTTTAAACACTGTAAAAGACATTGAATGGTGTCTGAAAATCTGCCTTCTTGAAACATGGCTTAGAGCTCGTTATTACTACTATTGTAAGCTTAATGTGACATTATTCTTGCTTATCTTCGCCCTAATGCGCTATAAATCTCCATTCTGGATTAAATTAAAATATCCAAATGCCTTTCTTGGATGACTTGGGCCTCCCCTCCTGCAGCCAGAGATCTGGGATGATGTTCATTATTGTCTTCCAAAGTCTGGTAAATCTTTGCTCTTTCACAAGGATCTCAAGGGTTTGATTTGTGGATGGTCATAAGGGGGAAAAAGTCCTTTTCTTCACTTTCCTTCAAAGAGGAGATTCCAAACCTTCTCTTCCACTGGGGCACTAAAAGTAATTTCCCCTATTTCAACAATGCTAAACTTTAGCTCACCCATAGTTTTTTAAACATACAGGATAAATACTGCCCCTGGAACATCTTTAATAGCACAGGGACTGGTTGGTGCCAGCTGCACCTTTCCAGGCAGGGTGACACTGGACACGACTGTGCTGCTGTCCCCAAGCAGCTCAGCCAGTCCCTTAAGCACCAGCCTGAATGGGACTTCGAGGTCTGCCATCAATCCTTTATTGCCTTTCCTCACTGCATTCACTTCAAGCCTTTCCTTTTCATCCTAAATGGCAAACAAATGCTTGGGAATTGTCATCTGCTGGTGGTCAAGCCACGCTCAGAGGAAGGAGCTGAATTCCACAAGTACATTTCCTCCTGCCAGCGCTGTCTGCCTGCCCTCCCTGCCCTGCTGAAAGCCTCAGAGCCAGGGCGAGTTCTGGGATGTCATTGGGCCAGCACTTGGCTCCTTTGCTGGAAACTTCCTGGCCCTGGCTGTTTATAAACTTCACAGGCAAACAGCTCCTCACTCCAGGTTCAGGCTTCCCCCCACAGCAGCTCTCACCCCTGAGTGTCCAAATGCATCCAGAGCATCCTGCCAGCTCCAGGCAGCAGATGTGGATACCAAACACAAACAAAGCTGGACAGGAATGTTTCTGTGTGACAATTTTTGGAAGGATAACGCAGTTCCTGCAAAATAGAATTCTTCTGGGTTTCTACTTCTAACAAAAAAATGGATACAAAATAGCTCATTTTGAATCAATCAGTGTGACTTGAAAGTGCAGCTGGATCCTGAGAGCACCAGGGGAGTTATAACTTGGGCCCACTTCATTCCTCTTTGATCATCCCCTGCATGTCCCAGGAAGCAGATTCTCCTCTAACACATGACAGGAGATGGATTTGGTTCAGCACACCAAAACAACACTTCATTCCAGGAGAAAAAATTTAAAAAGAAAATTTAAAAAATTTAAAAAAAAAGAAAAAGCACTAATTATCTGCTGCCTATCCTGATTTAGATCATGCACTGGGACATGGGAATTCCCACTAGCCAGAAACTCTGATATTTTCCTTATTTTTTGCATGGTTTGTAAGAGAGAAAATTGCTCTGGGAGCGGACAAACAAATCAAACAAAAAACTCTTCCAGGCAGAGCAGGGACATCTGGCCAGGCCAGGGCAGTACCTGCAGGGACAATGACCCTCCTCTCGTTGGTGGTCATGTTGGGGGGAGGCCCGTTCTTCTCATCCATGTAGGTGCTGTAGCTCATGGCGTTGGACTCGGCCCCTGCTCCCACCAGCTTGGCACACTTGCTCACGCTGCAGTCCACGGGGGACTCCCTGCAAGGAAAGGCAAAGCTGGGTCACATCAGGGCCCTCCATCCCTGCACACACACATGGACACGGGGGGACATTGGCACTTCCCTCCTGGAGAGGCCATTCCTGACCTGTGACTGGGTGCCAAAAGGGGTCTTGGGGCACACGCAGGATCTCTGGTAATGCAGGTGGAGTCTCCAAGGGAATGACTCCAGACAAGGCAGTGTGTACAGAGGTTCTGAAACACCAACACTCCCAAACCAGGTAAGGAGCCAGTGCCCAGGACACCAGTCTGTGGGTTACACCCCACTCCCTCACCCCTGGCTGCTCAGTGCATTGCAGCAGTCCTGCAGGCAGGCTGGCTGCTCCTGGGAGCCCCTGTCGGGCTGTTCCACCCTTTGTGGTGCTAAAACGCCCCTCGTGTTGCACTGGAGCCTGGCAGGGGCACACAGGTGCTCTGCTCACCTGCCCTGAGGTGTTTCTGCAGAGCTCACAGGGACACAGAAACAGCCCTTTCATGACATTAACAAAGAAGCCAGAACCCCCACCCAAAGGGACAGGGCTGTCCCCAGAGAACACTCAATGGCAGTGCAGGCTGATCTATCCAGGGCTGAATGGGATGGAGCTTGTCTGTTCTTGGAGCCTCCAGAGCTGCAGGAGCATTTGGATAACACTCAGGGACAGGGTAGGGTTGCTGGGGTGTCCTGTGCAGGGACAGGAGTTGGACTCGGTGATCCTTGTGGGTCCCTTCCAACACAGCCTGTTTGATTATTCTATTGTTCAATTATTCTATTGTTCAATTATTCTATTGTTCAATTATTCTATTCTTCTGTTATTCTATTCTTCTGTTATTCTATTATTATATTATTCTCTGATTAATAGCAAGACAGTTCACTACCTGGTGAGGAAATGTGGGAATCTTGGATGCCCCAGGCATGAGTCAGGAACTTCAGACCCCAGTACCAGGTGTGAAAAGGGCTCTGGCCCCAGTTTAACTCCTGAGGTGCTGGAGTGACAAAGAGGGGACATCCAGCACCATGCTAAGGCCTGGTCTACTGCAGACCCTTGGAAAGACTCTGGAGAATTGTGAATCTCCAAAGCCCAGACAGGGAGTCGGGATTGTGCTGTTCTCCAGCTGCAGGAGCAGCTCCTGCCTTTCATCCCTTCAAAGCCCAGCCCCGAGCCTGCCAGGCACACACAGCACATCCCACCTCGAGGGACTTCCAGGGAAGGGCACATCACTGTCCTCACCTTCCCAAGGGGGGAATTAGTGCACAACCTCTGCACAGAGCAAGCCCAGGCTTTAATCCCAGAACCATTTCCAGGGCAGTTTAAGCCATGCTTTAATCCCAGAGCTGTCCTCCTCTGGCAGAAGCCAAGAGCTTCAGGAGGGAACCATTCCCCGCAGGGTAAGAAGGGTGACATTGCACAAATCCCACCCTCCGAGCTCTGCTGGCAAGAGCTCCAAGCAGGACACTAAACAAATTTGTCTCTTAACCTGAGCTGGGGGGGAGGGAGCAGTGCCTGAAATTCAGTTATCATGGCCGGGAGATAAATGCTCCACCGAGATATTCCAAGGCAGACGGTAATTTTTTCCTCATGTCTGACGAAGGGAATGTTGCTGGAAAATGGAAATAAGATGTATAACTTACACATGTTCGAATTTAAGGGTTTACTAGTTCGCCTACTGTTTTTCCAGGCAGGGAACCAAAATCCGCCTTCAGAGAGGCAACTGCTGAAGGCTTGATGTCCCCGAGGCAGCCGGGAGAGGCTGAGGAGCTGCAAGGACACGGGGCTTTCACGGGGTCAGTCAGCACTGCTGGGTCCCCGTGGCACTGCTCCTGCCAGGTGGGAAAGTGAAAGTACCTGTGTGACAGGAAATGGCCCCGGGGCAGCAGCGAGGAGCTGAGTGCTGCTGGGCACAGAGCTGAGTGCTTGGGCATTGAGCTGAGTGCTGCTGGGCACAGAGCTGGGTGATGCTGGGCACAGAGCTGGGTGATGCTGGGCACCGAGCTGAGTGCTGCTGGGCACAGAGCTGGGTGATGCTGGGCACAGAGCTGGGTGATGCTGGGCAAAGCCTGAGCCGGGGAGGGCCAGGCAGGCATCTGAGATCTGGGTGTGACAGATGATCCAGGTGTGACAGTGTCATCCAGGGTGGGAGACTGCTCCAGGTGTGGCAGGATGATCCAGGTGTGATGATTTGGGTGTGACAGAGTGATCCAGGTGTGACAGTGTGATCCAGGTGTGACAGAGTGATCCAGGTGTGACAGTGTGATCCAGGGTGTGACAGGATGATCTGGGTGTGATGATCCAGGTGTGGCATTGTGATCCAGACATGACAATATGCTCAGGGGTGTGATCCTGTGCTCCAGGGGCTTATGCTGTCCTCCAGCATGTCACATTGTCCTCAAGGGTGGGAGACCATGATCCAGGGTGTGACACTGTGCTCAGGGGTGTGATGCTGTACTCCAAGGGGTCGTGCCCTGCTCCAGGGTGTCAGACTGTGCTCAAGGGTGTCACATAATGCTCCAGGGTGTCACACGGTGTCCCAGGATGTGACACTGTGCTCCAGGGTGTCAGATCCTGCTCTAGGCTGTCACAGCATGCTCCAGAGTGTGACACTGTGCTCCAGGCTGTCACACTGTACTCCAGGCTGTCACAGCATGCTGCAGGGTGTGACACTGTGCTCCATGGTCTCACATTGTGCTCCAGAGTGTGACACTGTGCTCCAGGCTGTCACACTGTACTCCAGGCTGTCACAGCATGCTGCAGGGTGTGACACTGTGCTCCATGGTCTCACATTGTGCTCCAGAGTGTGACACTGTGCTCCAGGCTGTCACACTGTACTCCAGGCTGTCGCAGCATGCTCCAGGTGTCACACTCTGCCTCATGGTGTGACACTGTGCCCCAGGGTCTCACATTGTTCTCCAGGGCCTCAGACTGTTGTGCTCATAGGTCACGGTCCCTGGTGAGTGACCAACTCCCTCTCCTGCTCTGCCTGGGGTCCAGAGTTCTCTCTCCCATCCTGTTCTGGAGTAAAATTTCTCTGGAAAGTGCCCCTGCAGATGGGACAGGCATTATTTATGATCAAAGAATTCTATATATTTCACTCATACAGCTCCATGGGGAACTGTTCCAGCACAGACACCACCTGCAGTGCTGGATCCATCTCTGGGAAGCCCAACACAAGAAGGACATGGAGCTGCTGGAGCAAATACAGAGGAGAACATGGAGATGTTCTCCAGCTCCAGGGCTGGAGCACCTCTGCTCTGGAGCCAGGCTGGGAGACTTGGGGGTGCTCACCTGGAGAGGAGAAGGCTCCAGGGAGAGCTCAGAGCTCCTTCCACTGCTCAAAGGGGCTCCAGGAGAGCTGGAGAGGGACTGGGGACACGGCATGGAGGGACAGGACACAGGGAATGGCTCCCACTGCCAGAGGGCAGGGATGGATGGGATACTGGGCAGGAATTGTTCCCTGGAAGGGTGGGCAGGCCCTGGCACAGGGTGCCCAGAGCAGCTGTGGCTGCCCCTGGATCTCCAGCAGTGCCCAAGGCCAGGCTGGGATGGGGCTTGGAGCAGCCTGGGACAGAGGAAGGTGTCCCTGCCCATGGCAGGAGTTTGGATTTGGATGGTGTCTAAGGTCCCTTCCAGCCCAAAGCTCTCAGGGATTCTGTGACTCTGTGATATCCAGACTCTTGGATAACGACACCTTGTAAAGAGCCTCTCATGTTTCTGCTGGCATGGAATGAGCACAGGCCCAGAGCAGAGTCCTTGGCTGGCTGTGCTCCCTGCTCACATTGTGCACAGTGACCCTCACAGTGAAGTAACCAAAATAACCCTGGGGCTGTGAGATCCCCTCAGGTTTTTGGGATGACTTTTCACATGACGGACTCTGCTCAGGCAGTTCAGACCCTGCCCATCCCTGGCTCTGTCTCAGCAGCCCAGCCCGGACAGCCAAGTGCCAGAAACCTCTGGCAGAAAGGTCTGAAGAGAACTTTAAGGGACTGAGGTGCCCCTGCCGGGCACTGTGGGCAGAGGAGCCACTCCATGAATCCTGCAGGACACTGAAAGTGCTCCAGGTACCTGGCAGGGTCGTGTCCCTGTGGCTGCAGAGCTGCCTCCCTTCCCTCTGGGGAAGTTTTGGGGATGGCTGCATCCAGAGCTGACCCTGTAGCACACACATACTGGGAACAGCATCACCCAAACTGAACTGGGCAGGAGACTGAGCTGTCCCTGAGAAAGCACCATGGAATCTTCAGTGACAGCAAGTGAGAAGATAACTTTAACATCCTTAACTTTGTGTCCTCTGGAACCCAGCACTTCCTACCAAACACAGCCTTGTCTTGGGAATTGAGACAGTTCTGCCAGTCTGAGTCATCCCTGCAGCCCCTGCCCTGCCCCAGCCCCAGGTGAGGGATTTACCCCAGCAGGAGGGGGATGTAGCTATGGCCACACAGGGAAGGATTCAGCCTGGGAACGACGACAGTGTCAGAGGAGAGCGGGGAGCTGTGAGCCATGGATGAATTAATGGAGTATCGCTCCTTCCTCAGCTCCTGCATCACCCACAGGCAGGATGGGACTCATAGAAATTCTCCCTCATCATTTGAAAGGGTTTGTGCCAGGGCTTTTCAGCTGCCAGGTCAATCCCTGGCTCTTCCCAGAGACTCCAGAGGTTGCCGTGCTCTCCATGCTGGATTTGCTCAGGCTGCGGATGCCCACAGTAAATGGACACAGGCTGGTTTCACAAGCTCTCCAGAGCACAGTCCCTGAGGCACAGGCAGAGTCCAAGGAACATGAAGCAGAATTCATTCCCACTGTTCAGAGGCTCCTTGTTCCAGCAGCTCTCTCTGGGGATGCCAAGAGTTTGCATCTTTTGTTTGGGACAGTTTTCCCTAGACTGGCCAAAATGGACAAGCAGCTCGCCTGGCACTGACCAGTAAATCCTCTGTACAGCTCCAGCCTGGGCTCCAGAGGTGTGGAAATAAAACCATCACTGTCCCAGGTCTCTGTCTAGGAATCACCTTTGACTTCTGTTTAAAAGAGCAAAATAATGGATTTCAGGAATTTCTGAACCTGGCTCAGGGGAATATTTCCTCCTTTCCATCCCTCTTTTCCTATCCTTTCATTCCTCCTTTCTTCCACCTCTCTTCTCTTTTTAAATTTGCTGCTTTTTGGTGTAGGGCCCCATTTTAATTAGTTGTTGTTGTTGAGTGAAGGAAGGAAGAGCAGACACCGGGGTTCTGCCTGTGGTCCCCTCTTACAGCTCCTCCAAACTTGCATCTGCCTGCGCTTCAACCCTGCTCTCATGAATGCCTCGGGAGGAGGGAAACTCCACTGAAAGAGGCTGCAGAACTGCCAAAAGGATGGCAAAGTTGGGCTTGTTTGTCCCAGGCAGGTAAAGCCAGCCAGGAGGGGGATGCTGGGGCAGGAGGAGCCGGCAAATCCCACTAGAGGGCTCACACGCGGCTCCGCGGGGAGCCCATCCCTGCAGGCACCAGAGCAGGTCCCCGTGCCTTGGGCTGACACAGCTCCGGGGCACAAACACCTCGGGGGCCCCTAACCTTGACGGTATCTTCATGTTCTGGAGCAAGAGAAACATCAAATCACAGAATCCTGGAGGGGTTTGGACTGCAAGGACCCTTCAAGCCCATCCAGTGCCACCCCTGCCATGGCAGAGACACCTCCCGTTTTCCCAGGGTGCTCCAAGCCCCGTCCAGCCTGGCCTTGGACACTTCCAGGGATTCAGGGGCAGCCCCAGCTGCTCTGGGATGTCCCTGCAGAACGGCTCCAAAGCATCTCCAAATTTCATTATTTCAGCTGGACAAAATCCATGCCACAGCTGGGATTGCCCAGGGAAGTTTGCCCACATCCATCAGCACAGGAGAACTTTCTTTCACATTTGCAGATCAGATGCATTTTGTAATATTTTTAAAAAATGGCTCACTGAGTTTAGCTGCAAATGCAGATTCGGGAAAGCGCGGTAAATATCGTCAAGATCTGGAATTCATTTTGAATTTATGTAAAATATAAGGAAAACTTTATTATTAAGTTGTAAATTGGGTTAAACTTTACCCAGCATTCCTCTAAATAATCCTCTTCCTTTATTCAGTAAAATTGCAAATATGAAATTTTTTTTGTTTCTTTTGTTTTGGTTTTTAAATATAATTTTAAATGGGTTTTGCTCTAAGCAAGGTGCTGTCTGAAGGCAAGGGCAGATTTGGAGGCCATAACCTACCTCAGGGTCTGATAACAGTAGAGGAGTTCATTAAATTTCTACATCTGAATGTTGCAATAATATAGAATTCCCATCTTCTCCCCTAAAACACTGATCCCTGCTGGAGCATCCCCTACAGACAGTTAGGATGCGCTTATCTGGAAAATCCTTTCCAGTTTGAGGGTAAACCAGGGGATCCTGGCATGGGGTTAGAAAGCTGGGTGGGCTTTCTATGTTGGTTAGCACTTGGAGAGGTCCTTCAAAGACCCTCCTGCCACCCTGCTGAGGACCAAGCCCCCATCACACCCTCAGCCCTGCTCCTGGTCTGAGAGAAAGAGCAAGGCTGGGCACTGTCCCCGCTGTCCCCTGGCACTGGCAGTCCCTGGAGCTGTCCCTGGCAGAGCACACAGCCCCCCAGCCCCACAGCACTCCAGGCCAGGTGACAGCACAGCACAGGCTGCTCCTGCTGGGGGGCACCTGCAACTCGGGCAGAGGACACCTGAGAGCAAGAGAGGCAGGGCCAGAGGGGCACTGGGTGTTGTTCAGCCTGCAGCTGGAGTTAGGTGGGATCGGGATTGGCATTGGCATTGGGGCTGGGATTGGCATTGGCATTGGGATTGGCATTGGGATTGGCATTGGCATTGGGGTTGGGATTGGCATTGGGATTGGCATTAGGGTTGGGATTGCCATTGGGATTAGCGTTGGGATTGGCATTGGGATTAGCATTGGGATTGGCATTGGCATTGGGATTAGCGTTGGCATTGGCATTGGCATCGGGGCTGGGATTGGCATTGGCATTAGGATTAGCGTTGGGATTGGCATTGGCATTGGGGCTGGGATTGGCNCCCTGCCATGGCAGAGACACCTCCCGTTTTCCCAGGGTGCTCCAAGCCCCGTCCAGCCTGGCCTTGGACACTTCCAGGGATTCAGGGGCAGCCCCAGCTGCTCTGGGATGTCCCTGCAGAACGGCTCCAAAGCATCTCCAAATTTCATTATTTCAGCTGGACAAAATCCATGCCACAGCTGGGATTGCCCAGGGAAGTTTGCCCACATCCATCAGCACAGGAGAACTTTCTTTCACATTTGCAGATCAGATGCATTTTGTAATATTTTTAAAAAATGGCTCACTGAGTTTAGCTGCAAATGCAGATTCGGGAAAGCGCGGTAAATATCGTCAAGATCTGGAATTCATTTTGAATTTATGTAAAATATAAGGAAAACTTTATTATTAAGTTGTAAATTGGGTTAAACTTTACCCAGCATTCCTCTAAATAATCCTCTTCCTTTATTCAGTAAAATTGCAAATATGAAATTTTTTTTGTTTCTTTTGTTTTGGTTTTTAAATATAATTTTAAATGGGTTTTGCTCTAAGCAAGGTGCTGTCTGAAGGCAAGGGCAGATTTGGAGGCCATAACCTACCTCAGGGTCTGATAACAGTAGAGGAGTTCATTAAATTTCTACATCTGAATGTTGCAATAATATAGAATTCCCATCTTCTCCCCTAAAACATTGATCCCTGCTGGAGCATCCCCTACAGACAGTTAGGATGCGCTTATCTGGAAAATCCTTTCCAGTTTGAGGGTAAACCAGGGGATCCTGGCATGGGGTTAGAAAGCTGGGTGGGCTTTCTATGTTGGTTAGCACTTGGAGAGGTCCTTCAAAGACCCTCCTGCCACCCTGCTGAGGACCAAGCCCCCATCACACCCTCAGCCCTGCTCCTGGTCTGAGAGAAAGAGCAAGGCTGGGCACTGTCCCCGCTGTCCCCTGGCACTGGCAGTCCCTGGAGCTGTCCCTGGCAGAGCACACAGCCCCCCAGCCCCACAGCACTCCAGGCCAGGTGACAGCACAGCACAGGCTGCTCCTGCTGGGGGGCACCTGCAACTCGGGCAGAGGACACCTGAGAGCAAGAGAGGCAGGGCCAGAGGGGCACTGGGTGTTGTTCAGCCTGCAGCTGGAGTTAGGTGGGATCGGGATTGGCATTGGCATTGGGGCTGGGATTGGCATTGGCATTGGGATTGGCATTGGGATTGGCATTGGCATTGGGGTTGGGATTGGCATTGGGATTGGCATTAGGGTTGGGATTGCCATTGGGATTAGCGTTGGGATTGGCATTGGGATTAGCATTGGGATTGGCATTGGCATTGGGATTAGCGTTGGCATTGGCATTGGCATCGGGGCTGGGATTGGCATTGGCATTAGGATTAGCGTTGGGATTGGCATTGGCATTGGGGCTGGGATTGGCATTGGCATTGGCATTGGGATTAGTGTTGGGATTGGCATTGGCATTGGCATTGGCATTGGCATTGGCATTGGGGCTGGGATTGGCATTGGAATTAGCAGTGGGAATGGCATTGGCATTGGCCACTCACACGTGTGTGGGGTTGGCCAGGCAGCTGATGGGCAGGGGAGTGAGTGATTGGAGTGGCCCAGTCCATCCTCACGTTCTGGGATGGACATGCAGGGGAGGGAGGAAGGGATGGAGGATGGAGGGTATGTTCTCCTGCCCTGGGTGCCCTGGAGCTCCCATGCTAAGGAGTTAGCCAGGAGCAGGATGGGAGCTCTGGCAGTGCATGGCCCTGACATTCACAGCAGCCTTTTCTTCTCTCCTCACAGGGGGTTACCTCTCTTTAGGGACACTGAACTCATATTTTATGTCCAAGAACCTTGGAGACTAGAGCAAGTCTGTAATGAAAGTTCCTGTTTGCCCAGAACCAACACACTCCAAGGACCTTTTCCATGGCTCCCAGGGCTCCTAAAATTGTTCATGAATCAGTTTGTCCAGACAGAGCTATTTCCCTTTTTTCTGAGCAGAGGAGGAAAATGGGTACACAGGAATCACCACAGAAGGACAGCCCAGGACATTTCATTCCAGAGCACACGGAACACTCAGACAATTTGGGTGTACAAGAACAGACATACTCAGGATGATACAGAGCCTGTGCTTACAGGACCTGCAGAGCACATGTGGTTTATGGCAGCTCAGGGGATGTGGAGGGCTCCTTTTCCCTGCCAGATTTCCCTGGGACATAGGAGTGGAAAGGGAGGAACCTCTCTGTGTGTGTGGGTCTGGCACTGTGGGTGTGAGCAACTGCAGCAATCACAGAATCCCAGGATGCTTTGGATTGGGAGGGACCTTAAAGCTCATCCCATCCCATCCCATCCCATCCCATCCCATCCCATCCCATCCCATCCCATCCCATCCCATCCCA
>VZRH01006611.1:38601-72065 GCA_013397555.1 Urocynchramus pylzowi
CCCAGAAGGGGTGGGCGTGATTTTTTTTTTTTTTTAATTTACTAGCTAATTATTCAAAGTCTGAAATATGGACTTTTCTGTTTAATTACAAAACACTACTTAAACTTATGAAGAAGAAGGAAGAAGAAGGTGAAGAAGAATAACTTGGTTTTGTTTTAAAACTTTTATCTTATTTTATATATATTACTTTATTTTAAAACTCCAAGTTTTCTACTTCATTATATTATATATTTTTAATTAATGATACACATGTAATTTTAATGTTATGAATTAATTTTGGAAGGCTTTTTTACGGCTTCAGATTGAATGCAGTGTTCTTCTGGGAGTCAGAGTCTGTTAGCACAGGAAGCCTAAAATTCTCAGTATCCAGAACTCCAGCAAGCACAGGCCCTTGGTTTTGTTGCACCTCGCAGACTCCCATAAAGGACCTCAGTCTTCTCCTTCTCCCTTCTCCACAGAATTCGCAGAATTCTGAGAATCACCAGGTGGGAAGAGACCTTCAAGATCATCAAGTCCAACCCGGCCCCAACACCTCAACTAAACCCTGGCACCCAGTGCCACATCCAGGCTTTGTTAAACACACCCAGGGATGGTGACTCCACCACCTCCCTGGGCAGCCATTCCAGAACTTTATCACTCTTTCTGTAAAAAACTTTTTCCTAATATCCAACCTATTTTTCACTTGATGCAGCTTGAGACATTTCAGTGCTTCACTGGCAGAAACTCCGATTATTGCTGCATGTCTCCTCTGTGAGCCCCTGGAAGCACGGCACATCCGTGGGGGGCTGAGGTCAGAGGAGACATGTGGGATTTACAGCAGCATCTGCAGCACACGCTCTGTCCTGGCAGAGCTCTGCCCTGGCAGTCATGCCCGGTCCGTGGAGTGTCCATGGAGATCAGGAGGGACACATCCTGCAGGGCTGCACGAGCGGGGTGCTCAGGCTGTTAAAAATGAGCCACAACAGAAGGAATTGCAGGAGAGTGGGACATGGTCATGCCCAGAGAGGTTTGTTGATGTGCAGGACAAGACACAAACAGACAATGTGCGCTTTGCCTTTGTTTGGGCTCGGGGTTTGGATTCAGGAGTTGGTTTCAATGATTCCTGCGGGTCCCTCCCAGCCGAGACATTCTGTGATTGCGTGATTAAGACTCTGCAAGTGTGGAAAGGGCCTTTCCTTACCTGGATCCATTCATGTGGTCGTACTCCCGTTTGACACTGACCCTCGTGGGCTGGTTGATCCACTCCTGCTGGGGGGGCAGGGGGTTGATCTTGTGGGGCTGCCCGAAGTCGGGGCTGCCGGAGGCCGTCATGTCCTTGGGGAGCTGCGCGGCCGCGCCGTACGTGGGGTCGAACAGGGACTGGTCGTCGCTCACCACCGACAGAGCCTCCTGGGGAGAGACAGAACCAGCCCTCAGAGCCATGACTAAAGCAGGAACTGCCCTCTGCTTCTCCCTCTGAGCTGGGAGCACCTGCAGGGCCCCACAGCTGCCCGCGCTGGCTGCCACTGCCACCTGCCCGAGGAGCAGGAGCCCGGGTCCAGGAGCCCCTATGCAAACCAGGGCTTGCTCTGCTCTGCTTTGCTGCCTGCTGGCTTTGGGTGGGAGCAGCGTTCAGGTTCACTGGAGCTCTGAAAACAGCAGAGGAGCTGCTGGGGCTGTCACCTCACGGGGGCTGTGTCACCTCACAGGGCTGTGTCACCTCACAGGGCTGTGTCACCCCAATGCTTGCTGTGAGCAGTTCAGCCCCAGTCCCAGTGAGTGACCTGCCCACCTGCTGCTCCAAACCCAGTGGTACGTGGTGGGAACACCTCTGGAGAGGCATGTGAAGGTCTCTAGGTCTCCTTTCGGAGGGTTTGTGTGCTGTTTGTGTTTTGAGGTTGCTGCTGAAGGAGAAGCAGCCAGAGCAGGTCACAGTTATGGGTGTTTGTGGTGGAGGAAAAAATGCATTACTTTACACTTTTTGTTTATTTTGTGGGAAGTGAAGGGCTGGTGTGTTACCCAACTGTGCATTTCTAGAAATGCTTAAAAACAGGAAATTGTTATCCCCTCTTTTTTTTTTTTTTTTTTTTAATTTTCCCCCCCTTGCTGAAACTCCAAATATTGACAAAAACTTCTGGCTATCAATTTCCTTGTGTGGATGTGCTCGAGTTTTCCAAGTGAGGAGTGCTGGGCTCCTGATGGCTTTGGCACAGCCCTGCCTGACTCAAAGTGCATCTGGCAAGGCCTGCCTGCTCTGGAGGGAGCTCAGCTAACCACACACAACACAGCTGCCTTTATGAGTGGCAGGGCAGAAACCAAAGGAGGAACCTCCCGCACTGAAAGCAGCCCCCACTTTCATGTGAGCTGGTGGAGCAGACTCCAAAACAAAGCTACAGATTCACCTACTCTGGGCACTTAGTGCTCAAAAGCCACCCAGCAGTGGTGTGTGGGCTGCAGAGGCTCACTGAACACACAGCTGAAACCTGGTGTGTGCTAACCCCCCATGCTCAACATTCACAGGGCACAGCCTCAACAGGGAGCTTCTAAAAATAATAATTTGTTGCTCTCTCCCCACCCCCTTCCCCCAGGTAGTTGTTTCAGAGGTTTGTTTTGTAAATTCTTCCATAACCAGGGAGGGAAACAGAAATTCTGACAGCTTAGAGAAGCGCAGCTCCTGGAATGACACGAGAATCTAAGCACAAATCAGATACCACCGGGCTCATGATATTGTCACAAAAAAGTCAGTAATTAAGAGTCTGCTGGGTAAACACGAAAATCCCCCTCAAGTTAACCCACTTAAAGAGAGTCAGGCCTGCAAAAACCAGCACTTTTCTATCTCTGATCTCAGATCATGTAACAAACCCAAACAAGCCGAAGTGGCCTAGAATTGGAGTGGGCCTGGCTAAGCTTGAATTCAGAGGAACCCTCAAACATCTGCATAAATCCTGCTGATGTTCCAGCATTTACTGCACTTTGTGGCCAACCTCTCACACTGGTTACAGCCACTAAACTGCAAAAAGGAGTTTTACCCCACACTGCCCAGTGTGGGGGAAAAAAAAAAGAAAGGAGCTCACGCTGTATTCAACCTTTCCTGCAGCTTTTCCTTGGTGCATTCACAACCTTTCAAAAATACCCCTCCCTTTTTCAGCTTTAGAGTAAGGGAGGGAGTGGAAGTTGTCCCTGGGAAGGATTGGTGGAAATTGTGTCAGAAACCCCTCAAAGGGCTGGCATTATCTCCAGGCTGCAAACTTTGCCTGTGCAGGAAGGTACAAGAAGAGATGGTTCAGTCTTAAAGGGGAGCAAAGCCTTCCCATCAGAGATCAGGATTTGCTACTCCTCTGATTCACTGAAGCCAGGATTCACTCCAGGCAGGGGTTCCCAAAGACACATTTTCTGCAGGCTTCTACTTCCTTGCAGTACAGAAAGTGTCAGGTTTCCTACCTGAGGTGGTGGGTGTACCCCACACTGGGCTGCTGGACTGGCTTAGGGCCCACTAGACCCAGTCTCAGCTGGGCAGAGACAAGGGAAATGTGAGTACCACTGCAAATTCATCAGAGAAAGATTCTGTATGTTTGGGTTTGGAGTTTTCCAGTCTAAAAACATACAAAAATTGTTTTTTGTTTTAGGGAAACAATATCTGAGAAAATAACGATAATGAGAGTTATCCCACAAAACCAGTGTGAGAGGTTGCTCACAAGATTTTTACTGGCAATTCAGCAGGACTTATGCAGGGGTTGGAGAGTTCTTCTGAATTCAAGCTTAGTCAGGCACTCTTAATTCCAGGCTGCTTGTTCTGCCTAAAGACATTTTTCTTCTGAAGAAATTTTCTGATGGTAAAGAAATTGGAAAGCAGGGATCTCTCCGGCAGTCCCAAAACCCCCAAACTTATCAACTCTCCACAGAATAACCCTGGACCAAGACCCTGGGGCTGCACGAAGTACAACTTTACATATACAAGCAAGTACACACTGCTCTGTGACACAGTATGTGGCACAGAACCTCCTCAGATAAGGATCTTCCTTGAAAGACAAAGTGGCTGCTCAGACCTGCCTGCATGCAACTGGTGTTAACTGGGACAGCAACAACCTCACTGGGGCACTGGGACCGAGCTCTGCCTTGTGCTCATGAACAGTTTCATCCTGAAAACAGGAGAAGCAATCCGAATGCTCCAGCCGCTCTTGGCAGTTCCTGGGGCAGGAGTGCTTTGAGCTAAACCCGAGCTGGTGGCAGAACAAAGGCTCAGCCCCAGAGGAGCTGAGCCACCCTGGCAGATGAGGAGAGATAGGGCTGGTGACACCTGCTCGGCTCCAGGGGCACAGCAGGCTGGTGACATGCAAGGCAGGTCGGGTGGCACTGAGCCAGCCCCGCTGCCACCAGCTCAGCCCTGTGCCCACATCCAGCTCACAGAAAAACATGGGGGCAAGCAGCAGGCAGCCTTTGCTGTGGGGACCCCTGGCTAGGGCCAGGGCTGCCTGGGACTCGGGCTAGCTCTCCTGGAAGGGGCCAGGGCCCGGTGCAGGCTGTGGCATGTGCCAGCCCTCCCTGTGGGAGCTCGCTGTGGGCTCAGCTCCCCACACAGAGCTGGCCAGGCCCGGCCTGCTCAGAGGCGATTCCTGAGGCGGAGAGCGGCAGCTCTGTGAAACACCCAGCTTCTCTCCCCTGGAATGGAGAGCTGCTCAGTGTTTGGAGACTGGGAAAACACTCCGAGGTGTCCAGGTGCCAACAGAGCCTGCCCAGGCCGGGCACAGCCCGCCAGGTCCCCCCACAGCGCTGCCTCAGCCTGTGGCCTTGGGCCGGCCAGCCTGAGGCCGAGACAGGGGCTGTGTGTGCTACTCTGGCATTTATGTTACCTTATAGTGCCTCTGGGAATAGGCTGGCCTCAGTTTTTCCAGGTTTTAATCACATTCCTGGCATAAATGTTGCCGTGGCAGCTCGTCCAGCTCCCTGGGCAGCCGAGCCCCAGCCCCTCCGGGGCAGCCCACCGGTGACTGCCCCAGAGGAGCTGGCACACACTCCTGCATCCCTCAAGCAGGAATCTGTGGTGTGCCTCTTATTTATACAGCAGTTTCCAGTTGTAAGAGAGTGAATTATCAGGTTTCCCTTTATTTGGATGAGCCATCCTGACCCAGGTCCCAGGTGTGAGTGGGACATAGCAGGAGGCACAGTTTGGCTGTGGCCCTGAGGGCAGGAACAGCCAGTCTGACATTCTAGGAGGGCTGACAAACCACCAGTGCTTCTAGCAAGTTTTCCTGATCTCCTTGCAAAGGGAGATGACATACACACATTAGCAAAGGTTTCACTTAGTTAATGAATTGAACAGGATGCTTGAGACAGGAGAAAGGCCAGGGGAACAAGGGCTGGTGAGGTGAGTAGTCAGTGCTATTACCCCAGGTGTCCCAAATAACTGAGGTTATTCCATGTGTGTGCATGAGATTTCACTGAACATCAACTTTTAGCTCTCTACATTCACTTTTCTGGCCATAACCACATTTAAAAGGCATTGCTAAAGATCAAAGCTTCATCCTCCTCCACAAAGGCTGCCTTAGAAGAGAAGACAGCGCTGAGTACCTGAACCATTGTGCCATGGAGAGACGACTCCACCATTAGAGATGTGGCTGTTTTCTTTCCTTTTTCCCCCTCCCCAAAATTTCACTACTCCTGGTTCTATGAGAAAATCATTCCTGAAATATTTTTGTAAAGAGAATGTTGCCAACACAGACCTGAAGAGCCTAGACCTAGTGATGTAAAACACCAAAATCCAAGGTCCAGCAGCCTCACACACAGCCCAAGGTTTGCACTGAGGAGCAACCCTGGAGTAGAGATGACTTTGGCACTACAGTGTTACAAGTCAGCGTTTCTGCTGCCAAAATCTTATATGAGCACAGAGATAACATCAGACTTACAAGAAAATGAGTCAAATAAGAAATTCAAAAAGGAGCAGGGTCTGTGCTGATCGTGGGGCAGCACATTAGGGAGGATCAGGCACTGGATTGGAAGACAGAGTGTTCTCATCCCTGCCCTTGATCTTTGGGAGCATTCCCCTCTCTCTGCCTTCCCCTCCTCTGTTGCCCTGCACTGTGCACACTGTGGGACCCTGAGCCCTGGCCAGAGCTGCCTCTGGGACACACACAGAGGAATCCTTTGGGCACACTCTCAGATATCCACTCTTCCCTTGCTCCCAATCAAACCAAGAATTCCCTCTGCAGCTTTTCCAGACCACTTTTCCTGAGGTTTGCTCCTGCTATTCCACCTTCCTTAAATATTGTGATTTGGGCAGCGACTCCCCAGAACTCCCCCTAGAAAACTGTAATAATGAACATTTGATTGCCAACAACCACAATCCAATCTTGTGCCCTTCACAATCCATTGAAGTCCTGCTTAGGGGCTTTTCCTGGCTGCAGCTGGAGATCCATCATCCCCCTGGTGAGTCCAGCAGGATGTCACTTGTCACTTCAAGGTGCCCTGTTCTTCCCCCTGGTACCCACCTGCAGCACTGCCCAGTGTCCCCCACTGTGCTGCTCACAGCATTTCCCCACTGCTGCTGGTGAGGCTGGGACATCCCAGCTGCTGGAATCCCTGCCCAGAGCTGGCCCTGCCCCAGGAGGGATGGGATGAGATGCAGGTTGCTGCCACAGAGTCATGGAATGGTTTGGGTTGGAAAGGACCTTAAAGCTCCTCCCGTTCCACCTCCTGCCAAGGGCAGGGACACCTTCCCCTGTTCCAGGCTGCTCCAAGCCCCCTTCCCTGCTGCAGCAGCACTCAGGGTTAAGATGGCAGTAAACATTTAACACTGTGTCCAAGCCCCTGCAAATCTGAGGATTTCTGTGGGTATAGAAGAGGGTTTTCATGTAACAATTTTAGGGCATCCCACACTGCAGGTTTTTGCCCCAGTCTGCACTGGAGACTTGCTCAAAGCCACAGAGCAGGACAGTGACCTGGACAAAGAGCCACTCACTCAGCCCAGGATGCCTTTTCTTCCCTTTCCTCCCCTTTCCTTCTCTTTCCACCCAGGCTACTCCATCCAAGGGTAGCTTGGCAGCCTTGGAATACACCATAATTCCTTCACAATTCAAATGAATGGGAAATCACAAGGTGGTACCTCATGTTAGGGAGAAATAAAGCAGGAGTAAGAGCACCAGAAACAGCAAAAACACTGAAAGCCACCAAAATCATGCTGAAATTAGACAGCTCAAAATTGGGGCAAATTATTTGGCAAAACTCCTCAGAAGGAAAAAAAGTCTTTACCTTCTGGAGATTATTTTTATGTTCACTATTCGCAGGAAATTTCATATCAAGTGGCTAAAAGAAGGCTGCTAAAATCAATGCTCTATTATTTTCATCTCAAGATCCCCAAAAGCAGACTTAAAAAGGATAAAAATATAAATCATTCTTCTGTACTTCACTTCTCAGAAAAGCACTTTACTTCAGGCACACTTTTATAGGATCTGGACCAAAGACTTTTTTCCCTCCGTCTAGACTTCACATTAATGGTTTCAGGGCCTATTTTGGTTTGTTTCCAGCCAACTGGGAATAACCAGGTGACAGTTTCTCTTTCCCAGCAAGTTGCTGCATTAAGCATAATGATAAGGAGGCTTAAACCAGGCCTGGAACTGTGGGAAACCCCCAGGAAAAGCCTCTGTGAGGTCTCAGCACAGGCCCCAGAATGGGGGTAGAATTTAAAAAGAACCTGCCCAAAATTATCTCTGTGGCCCCTTGACCTCTGGAAAGTAAATGTGGTGAAAGCTGAGGCTGGAGGGACCATCCCATCCCCATCACCCTGAAACCCTGGAGCGTGCTGCAGCTCTTCCCTTAGAACTTGAGCAGCAGCAGCTGAGCCTGGAGAAGGAGCAGCCCTGTCAGTCCCCAGCTGGCACACCCCATCCCTGGGCTGTGGGCAGGGAGCTCCCCAAGCACTCCTGCCTTCCCAGTGCTCCCCACCCTGCTGGGACTGACACTGGGATGAGGTGTGTGTCCACTGGGACAAAGCACAGCTTCTGGCTGCCCTTCCCAAAGAACTCCCTGGCTTCTGTTCCCTGCCTGCTTCTGCCAACCAGGACACACGAGAGGATTCAGGATGAGGCCAGAGTGAAACCTGTCCTGAGTGCTGGAAGCTTTACCTTTGGCATGGCTTGGGCCAGATTTCTTATCTTGGCAGGTGATTTCACTGAATCACTGGAAATCTGGTATCTAGAAAATGGCTCTAACTGGGATGGACAGACCTGAGCTAGAGATTTTCCCAGGAGCCTGAAGTGACACAGAACACAAAAGGATTCACCTCTACGGATTAACCAGCCTGACCCTGCTCAGGCTGAGGACTGTATGATCTCACAAGATCTTTCCCAAACCATTCATGTTCCCAGAAAATCAATCAGCCTTTGCCAGGCATTGACACTCCCCTCAGTCACTTTCCTGTGCTTGTATCTCCACTCCTCTGTGCCCACAGCTTTTCTCCCCCAAAGCTGAATCCCCTTCTCACTGAGACTGACACTGTTGGGTGATTGCTTCCCAGGGCTGAGCACTCAAATCCACCCAGCTCTAGATCACCTTCCTTTTCATTTCATTTCTTTGTCCCCTCACGCTTTTAAAATAATTGTCTTGCTCTGAGCAGATGTGTTTGTAAACAGAGACACATGGACCTAACTGGGAACATGCACCCTTCAGTAAATATTATTGTAGCATTTTTATGGTCTTCTCTGCTGAAGAAACAGGGAGGGAAACTGCAAGATGGTTTCAGAGTCTGGCTTGCTGACAAACCCCAAGAATCCCGGAGCACAAATGCAGAAATGCTGTGCTGACCTCAGCTCTGTCCTGGAGCACCCAGTGCCCAGCCCCTCGCCTTGATGTGCTGCCAGAGGCTCTTCCCAGTGGCCAGTATTCCAGCAGGACTTTGCAGACTGACCCAGCACTGTGTCAGGAGAGCTGAGCTCACCCTGAGCTGCATCTGCCATTGCAGTGGTGTCACCTTGTCCCTCAAAGCTGAGCTTCTGGGGGGTAGTTTTACTCGTGTCAGAAACTGAGACTGTGACAATCCTGCTGGTTTTGTTTCCAACACGCAGAGATAAATTGAAGCTTTTCAATAGAAATTATTTGCCCTAGAAAGGAAAACAACAAATGGAGAAACCCAAAATACTGGGGGTTTGTTATGAGAGAAGGTTTGTCCCATCTCAGGGCTTTCTCTCAGGCTGCCTTGGAAAGGGACAGAAAGCAGAGTCCTAAAAGCACAAAGGAATAGGTGCAAACCATGAAACCTTATCTTTTCTCTTTGGGTTCCTACTGCCAAAGCACTGGAAACTGTAGAAAGAGTGTTCTCCCAGGAATTCAAGAGGTGGGAGGTGGTAGCTTCGGGAGACACAAATATTTCAGGTTGTGACTCAAGGCTCCAGCAGTGCTCATTCATTATTTTTATTCCACTTTGATACCATTGTCCCCGTTACATTCACAGGCCCGTGCCATATCCTGTTTTGTTCCCTGACACCATTCCCTGCACAATCGCAGGAAGCCCATCAGGAAGCGGCCATCGGGGGCTGTTTTGTTTCCATCCACAGGGAACAAAACAGGCTCCTGCAGCCCGAGGTGACTTATCCCAGACTGAGGAAAAACAACAGCATGGAAGGATCCCAGCAGCATCTCCAGGACAGAGCACAGCCTGCGCTGCTCCCTGGGCCAGGAGCCTGGAGCACCTCAGCAGCTCTCGAGGGAATGCTCAGCTAAAAGGAGGCATAAGGAATAATCCATCACTGACACCTACAGTGCATAGTGAAGGTCTGGACACCCTATGGGGGCAAGCACAAGTCCAACACAATCCTGGAGCTGAATCCAAAATGAGATGTGGCTTGGGTTTTCCAGTCTGAGGGCTTGAGTCTATTTGTGTCCTGAGCCCTGAGCCAGGTTTGGGTTAAATCTGATCTCAGGGTCTGGATGCCCAAGACATCCAGAGCACAAACTCAGGGTTTGAGCAGGTTCCTTGGGCTGGGTCAGGGCCTGCATCACATGGAGCCCAAAGATAAGAGGAGAGGAGAGAGGTGGTCCAGGACTCACAGGAACCTATTTGCTCTCCAAGGAGCACATGCATGCTCCTGATCCAGCACCAGGAGTCTGATCTCTGCTTCTGCACCAGACTGGGATGGACAGGTCCTGACAGAGAGATTCCCAGAGAGCTTGAAGTCACACAAGTCACACTCCCATTTACAGGTGCTGGGAGCCACAGTGCCTTGAATCCCTCTCAAATATGAGGTTTAAATCTCATGATTGGCCCAGGTTTGCATTTCCCTGCCCCTGGGCACACTCGGGTGCCCTTGTGCAGCGCTGCAGCCTGTGCTGGCTCCTGACCCACGCCCCAGCTGCTCTGCTGAGCCTGGCAGTGGAGCTGAGGGCTGCCACCCTGCTGGGATGGCACGATCTGTGTTTTCCTTGTGCACCGAGCCCAGCCCCTGTGGCTCCAGTGAGGGGATTGTTTCTGCCTACGCCTATAGCAAAAGCAGAGATTTTGTGAACAAGCCTGCCCATGGCAATCCAAGGAAAACAGCTCGGCAGGATTACACAGAGATATTTTCTTTGTCAATCTCCATCGAGATATTTGAACAGGAAAACCCAGTTTACACCATTGGAAATTCCCAGGGGCTTTTGATTTCTTTACAAAGGAACACTGATGTTTTAACTTTGGTGCAAGAGGAAGGTCCTGGAAGGATTCAGGGATTGCCATCACACCTACATCACACCTTTTGACTTGGACAAAAAGGCTGAATCCCATCTGGGCATCTGGGCTGGAACCCAAAGTTTACATTGCCATACAAAAAGGAGTTGACAAGGTGCTGTTCCTCCTCCTGATACCAAGCATGGCAGAGCAAAGACCACCCCACCAACAGTTCCAGGGAGCTGCAGCAGGGAAAGAGCCTCTGCTGCATAAATGTAGTGAAGCTCCTGCTGAGTACAAACATTCCCACTAAATAAACACATCCAAGGCCTTCTCTGGTGCTACACCTACAAGAACCAGGCTAGAATCAGCAAAATCTACAAGAACCAGGCAGTGAACACTGACTCCTGGCTCACCCAACAGCAGATGTGAGAGTAAAAATGAAAAAGGGGCTCTTTCACAGCTGTATTAATGTCCCCATGCCTCAGTTTCCCTGTCTGTGTGATGCTGCCCCCCAAAGAGCTCAGATTTTGTAAATCCCCTGTCCTTGGAGAAGGAGGCCACAGAACAGCCAAGTGTTATCCCAGGGGTAGGAGTGATAGACAAAGCAAGACTGACTTTCCTCTGAGACTGAGAAAAAACCCTCTCCAAAATCTCTTATCAGTGACCATTAACAGAAAGGCTGTTGGCTTTATCAGCATGGTACTGAGAAGGGCTTTGAGCCTGGCTCAGATAAATGAGGTCCCTTAGCACCTAGAGAAGTCCCAGAATCACAGAATGGTCCGAGTCTGTGCCCAGGGATAGTTTTCCATGCCTGGGAGATCCAATGTCTGGTGCAGCAGCATCCGTGGGTGAGCCCCTGGCAGGGATTTTGAATGTTCTGCTGCAGGGAGGGCAGACAAGAGCTGCAGCAGAGGCTCCTGGTGAGTTTGGGAGGGGCTGGGAGCCAGAGCTGCCAGGAGGCAAATCCCAGCCCGGAGCCCACTCAGTGCTGTGGCTTTGGCCAGGTCACTCAGCTCTGCATCCTTCTCCTTCTCTTTCCCACTGTCCCCAAGGGCCAGTTTGGGGCTGATTCTGCAGGTTTCTGCTATCCCCAGGACCTCTGCTCAGACCTCTATGGGATTCACGTTATCCCTCAGCAGATCCCCACCTGTACAATCAATGTGATGGGTTTGCCCTGGTTTATTTTGCTGTATTTTAAATGAAAATCATTAGCTCTGAGTTGATAACTGAAGTAGGGGCTGTCAAGTTCTGTCACAGCAATGATCCCAAAAAACAAAGCCTCCATCTCGTGGGTGCCCTGCAGACACAGATGAGGCTGTTCCACTAATTTTGCAGCATGGGAACCAACACAAAGCACCCAAACACTGCTCCAAGTCATTGTGTCAGTGTAACTAAACCAAGACTAAGCCCCAGGCCACTCCCGAAGCTCTCTCTCCTATAGAGCAGAAGATCTGCCTTTCCCCCCTGCACTTTGGGGTGTTTTCTGAGCTGACTGCAGCGTGTCTTCCTTTTGCTGGAGAGTTTCTTACACTCAGCCTGGGCTCAGTAACACAAATAAGAAGCAGAACCCTCGGCACATCTCCACGCTCTCAGCAGAGCTGATAGCGCTGCTCTTATCTTCACAGGGCAAGTCCCCTGAGCTGTGTTGAAAAGCCTTTTATCAGATGCAGTGTAAGGAGAACTCTCTCTGAGACGTAGCTCTGCAGCTTTGGCAGCAAAGTGGGGCTTCTGAGTGAACCTCCTCTGGTTTTGTTTAGTGTTGGGGTGAGGGTGCAGGACAAGGTCCTGTTTGTGGGGCTGGCAAGACAGGGCTGCTCCTTGGCCTTCCCAAAACAACTCCCCACTCCCTGAGCCAGAGGAAAGCCCTGTCAGAAATGGCTTAACGATCTTCTAATATTTCCCTGCAATTAAAGGGCACATCTGTCTTGCAGACCCTGTCCTCCTTTGCTAAAGCACAGACATGAACTAAACAGTCTGTGGTGTCGGGCCCAGGGTAACAAAGGGGACCATTCATAACACAGCACTCGGCCACTTTGTGTGTGTGAAGTGAAGGAGAGCTTGCATTTGGAGAATAACCTGTGCTGGGGCGAGCAGGAGACTTCTGCTCTCATAAATCAATCGGCTTTCCCTGCTAATAACCCAGCCTGCTCCCAGCCTGCCTGCAGCCAGCAGCAGCCACCCTGCAGAGACCCAGCTCTGCCTGCAGGGCTCAGAACCTGCTGCCTGAGAAAGCTCTCCCACTTTAGTGAAGAGCACCAAAACAACTGCGATCAACCTGGGCCCTTCCAGGCGCGGAGGAGAAGGGGCCATCCCTGCCCACGGAATTCGGGGGCACCTCTGTGCCCTGCGCTGGGCCAGTCCCTGGGCTGGCATTTCACACTGCCCCTGTGGCTGGGACACAGCCGGGGATGGCCCTGCTCTTGTCCTGGCAGGAGAACGGGAGCACTGCACAGCCAACGGAACCGAACTGAACTGAACTGAACTGAACTGAACTGAACTGAACTGAACTGAACTGAACTGAACTGAACTGAACTGAACTGAACTGAACTGAACTGAACTGAACTGAACTGAACTGAACTGAACTGAACTGAACTGAACTGAACTGAACTGAACTGAACTGAACTGAACTGAACTGAACTGAACTGAACTGAACTGAACTGAACTGAACTGAACTGAACTGAACTGAACTGAACTGAACTGAACTGAACTGAACTGAACTGAACTGAACTGAACTGAACTGAACTGAACTGAACTGAACTGAACTGAACTGAACTGAACTGAACTGAACTGAACTGAACTGAACTGAACTGAACTGAACTGAACTGAACTGAACTGAACTGAACTGAACTGAACTGAACTGAACTGAACTGAACTGAACTGAACCAAACCAGACCAGACCAAACCAGATCAAACTAAACCAAACCAAACCAACAACCAACCACCCCTCAAAGACTCGTTCCTGATTTTAGTGAAACTGAGGGCTTAAACCCAAAGAAAATCAATTGAGGCACAGCTTGGTAGAGCCCTAAGCCAAGGCCAGGTTCTGCCCTGGCTGCAGTGTCAGGCAGTCCCTGCAGGTGAATCCAGGTGCAGTGTTTAACATTCATTTGTAAATGCCTTGGGAATGGGCTCTTAGGGTTTTTTTTTTTCCTCTTTTCTGAGCCCAGCACCTTGGTCATGGGCTGTATCTCTGTCTCTTAGTGCTCTCCCCCTACAAACAAACAAAGAGAGTTCACACCTCAGCATACCTCATTTCCTCAGCTTTCAAGCAAGCAGGAAATGGCCAGGAAGCACCCACAAGATGGTCCTGTGCTTTCAGTCCTACAGTGACATTTGGGAAATGGGGGCTCATTTACCATCTCGGCAGCAAAGTTGTTTGGTCAGCTCTGGCCAAAGTGTTCTGTGTAAAATGAGGGGTAAAAAGGGTGTCAAGGCCATGGGGTAAGGGGTGGAAAAGTCCAGAATGTGGTGGGAGATCCTTGTCATATCCTGAGAAAATTCTGGAGGCTGGGGAAAAATTTTCAATCCTAATGTTGGACTGCTAAAGGTCAAAACAATTATCAAGAGAATTCCACCTTAAATTAACCAAAGCTTGTTTTGGATATTCTGAGTGCTTCATGGCAGTTTTAATCTTTTCAGTGTCCTTAAAATATTGCAACTGGTTTCCAACTAAAGTGGAGTTCCAAAGGAAGACTTGAAAAACCTGAGAAGGCACCAAATAGGGCAGCCTGTCAGAACTCAGCCCTTCCAGGGAACATGAGGGCTTGGATCCATTTGCATTTTTCTGAGGAAAAGACACCACGTAGGAAAAGGTCAACTGTATCTCACAGGAGTCTCCTGTATCTGGAGTGGTACAAACACACTGAATTCTGTCACAGCCTTTGGGGACAGGGCCAAATTAAGGCTCCCCATGCCAGCACAGCCACTGGGAGCTCTGCCTTTGCCTTTGGGGTGATGTGTGATCCAACCTCCCTGCAGCTCTTTGTGTATTTGTGTGCTTTGTGTGAATGCAAGAATGATTCCAACCCACACAGGATCTGTCCTGGAAAATTTCCAATAGCCAAGCACTTGGAGTCTGTAGCCTTTTAATTATATTTTTAATACTTTATACAAACAGTAAAGAAGCAATTGGATGCTTAGAAATAATTTAAGAAAGTCTATTTTGCTTTTGGCTCTGGCTGATGCCATTTGACTGCACAGGTATGTCAACATCACTAACATTTGGCATTTTGATATCATGGTGACTCAAACGACATCAGATTCTTATCCTGGCAGGATTATGGAGGTCTCAGACCCAAGGAAAAGTGGATCCTCCTGGGATACCTGGCACAGGCTGGTCTGAGCAGCTCTTGCAAACCTCAGTTGAGTTTTCTGGGGGTCTGATTTTCCTCCCCCTGCTCTCAGGGAGCTCAGTGGGGCCCTTTGAAGACACAGGTTCTCCCTGGTTGGTCCCACAGGAACATCCAAGGAAGGAAGCAGGAATGCCTCATGACAGGTCTTACAGTCACCTTCCTCATCAGCATCCTCTAGGAGTGAGACTACAGCAATTCAGCAGTGCCTCCCTGGGAGCTGCCCTGCCTCTTCCTGGGGGTCTGAGGTGACGGTGATGATGGAATTTCTCTTCCATGAGGACAACAAAGAGATCCCAAACATTGCTTCAGATGATGTTCATAAGGTTGTCAGTAAAAAAATCAGTCTCTCACAAAGAACAAAGCTTTGAAAGGACCTGGGGCCTGGCTGGGGACTTGCTGGAAAAACACCTGATGGAGCTACCACAAAACAAGGGGAAGAGGGAAATGGGCAAAGCACTTCAAAATTAGAATTGCAGAGTCACAGAGGGGTTGGGCTGGAAGGTCCTTCAAGTCCATCCAGTCCCACCCCTGCCATGGGCAGGGACACCTTCCACTATCCCAGGCTGCTCCAAGCCCTGCCCAGCCTGGCCTTGGGCACTGCCAGGGATGTGGGGAGGAATAGGCTGGAAATAGGAGTCAGCTCCCAGGAGAAGCTGGTGGGGCAAAACCCTCCACTGGTCACATTCTAATTGCACAGATAAATGTAGGTTTGGGGGAGCAGAGGCTGTGGAGATCATGGGCAGATCATTTTACATGTCTTACTGATGTAATCACTGATGTTTTACTGTCCTGTCCTCCTTCTCCATGTCACTCCAGACAGAACATGTTTGGGAATTCCAGGGGACCTCAGGGTTAACCAGGGAAACAACTTTTTCAGTGTCATCAAGGAAAAATGTTGGTGGGGATCGTTAAACATGTCAAAATATTGCCTGGCTCTCTCTCACACACTCAAGGTCACCCTTAGGGGCAGATTTCACACTGCTTTCCTCATCTCTGAGCAACTTTTCTGTAACACACAGTCACAGGAGGTCCAAGGACGTCACTCACTGGAGGTCACACAGCCCAACTGCAGCAAAATCGGGCTGAGAGCACAAGGATTTGGGTTCCCAGGGCACTGCCTCAGGTGCTGAGCCACAGTGGGATGTGTAAACAAGGGGTTTTCTTCAGGAACATCTTTGAAGGGGAAAATCTGAATCAGGCAAGCAAATACATTTTATCCTTCATTTAAATCTTCTCAAATCCTACTCTGTGCCTTCACTCAGCTCATATAAAACAGCACAGAGGTAAAGTCTCAACCAGCCAGAGCAGGGACAGAACATTCTGTCTCTGTTTCATTCATTAGGCCTTTTCTCCCCAGCCTTGCCTGCAATTCCCATTTCCTTGCTTGTCTCTCACAGCAAGCAGCTCCATTGCACACACCCACTCTGCCTCACGGGCTTGCAGGCACAGGGAAACTGGTTTACAATGATCTTTTAAAAGAATATTCTGCTTCTGAGCATTCCTGTCTGATTTTGTGGACAGGAGCAAAGGGATCAGTTGGGCCCGGGTTCCTTCCCCAGTGGGGCAGTTTCAGTCTGTCCATGATCTGAAAAATTCCCTTCCCGTTTTCTCATATAAACTGAAGGAACAATTTATAATTTCTGGAGTTTCATAAAGATGGGATTGACTCTCTGATTAAAACCAACCACAAAGACAGATCCAAGCTTAATAACTTGCAATGTAAATCTGGGTTTGTTTTTCACTTTGGGAAGGAACTTTTAAAGACTCAAACAGCACAGAATCTTCCTTGGATGTACCCAAGTTATCTTTAATGTATGACCCTAAGTTTTTACCTCTATTTGGGTAGAAAGCCTAAGCCAAGTATTTATAATCCAGGCTTTCAGCTCATTCTGTTTAGCAAAAAGGACATTAAAAGCTATTAAAAAAAAAAAATTAAAAAATTAGTGGTTTGAATGAAAGTGCTGAGTTAAAAATTCTGTAGTTGCAGGAACTTTCAGTCTGGTTCTCTGAAGACTTAATTCATACATGAGGGTCCAGGGCCCTCCCCTCTGTTTCCTTTCTCCTTCAGGTATTTCTGTGATTAACAAGCAGATGGGAATGCGACTTTTGCTTCCATTTTCACTGAAATAACAAATCCACTGAAAACAAAAAATATACATAAATATCAGGCATAAAACAAGGCAGGAGGAGTTTGCATTTCTGCTTCTCTCAATTCAGGTTTTAATGTGCTTGATTTCCTTTGGCAGTCAAAATTAAGAATGGGTGTAAATTGAAATAACCTGGGATGGAAATGTGGATGAATGTGACAAACCGTGGCATAAGATCCCTGAATGGCTTGAGCTGGGAGACCTTAAAAATCATCTCGTTCCACCCCATGGGCAGGGACACCTTCCACTACCCCAGGTTACTCCAAGCCCCACCCAACATGGCCTGGGACACTTCCAGGGATGGGAAGTGTATATTAAAGTGTAATTAGGTAATGAAGTGTCATTAATTTAACTGTAATTAAGTACATATAGACATTCAAGTCAACTCATCTCAATAGCAGGAGATTTTACCATTTTGCTGCCCTGAATTCCTTCCATAAAGAATATCCCTGGTTCGTTAAGGATGAACATTCAGCTCAGGGGCACAAATGCCAGAGTGGTTGATTTTAAGCAGAAAAAGCCATTTTCACTGGAGCTCAGAGCAGGGGACGTGTGTGTGACTGTGGATCCAGTCACACCCTCAGCCAGACACAAACCCTGTGCAAGCTGCAGAAAGAACAACAGGAAATGGCCGGGGGTATTTATAGCAGGATTGTGTTTATCCTGAAGTGATGTTTGCACAGATTATGATGAAGCTTTTCGTGGGAGAGGACACAGCTTGTGTCAGCTGGAGGTTTGCATGCACTTCACCCCATGTGCTCCTGCCAGACTCCCTCATCCCCCTTGGCTTTCCTTGGACTTTTCCAGCTTTGCTGAGCATCAGGAGTGCCCCCACCCCCCCTCCCAGTGAGCCCTGGTACCACCGGGGTTGGCCCAAAACTTGGTTTCTGCAGGTTTGCAACTCCCCCCTGAGATGGCATGAGAGGAAAACAACCTCTCACACGTCAGTCCTGAGTCACTGAGAAATGCAGGCCCTGCTGCAGCCACACAAAAGTTCTTCTCACATTTTGGGCCCTATTAACAAAGAAACTGATGGCACAAAATGCCTTTTATCAGAGCTCAGCTCTGCAGCACAGACTCCTCCTTTCCTGCAATTCTCTTGGGGGATAATTTCTGTGTCCTTTATTTTCACATGGGGTATTGAAACACCTCCCCATTTATCCCTTTTTTGAGGGAAGGCATCCAACAAGAAGTAATAATTTTCATGGACAGATCATCTCCATATCCCCAGCCTCACCTTTGCCATCTCTCTCTGATTTCAACATGTGAAGAGAGTTTTTCTAATTCATTCCCATTATCTAAATTTCCCTGAAGAGGCAAAAAAACCCCAGATATGGGAGGTGAAGTTGATAGGGCAGCAACTTAATATCTCTGTGGGGTAAAGAGCCCTCCACCCTCCCACACAGCCTCTGCAAGCACATGGCCATCCCTGCCGAGCAGTTTATCTCAGCCACAGATATGGAATGGGGAGCGCTAAAATAGTAATGATAAAAAGTGGAACTGGAGCAGCAAAGAACCTGCTATTACTTCATTGTCAGAACAGTTTTTCCTTATCTGAGTCACATCTCCTGAGGTTTGTTCAACTCACGAGCGCTCAGCTCATTTCTCTGTTTACACCCCATGATGATATCTGAAAACCTTGATTAAAAGCAATCAGAAAAATCCATCATATGACACTGAGACCGTTTGCAGCCTGCGACAGTTATTAGCAAATGTTAACCTTTCCTTTGAGAAGGCAGAAGGAAATCCTGCTTTAATTTAGGCTTTCAAAGATCATCCCCCTCTATCTCTGCAGTAAATCAGAGCATCTCCACGAGGCCATTGTTTGCAAATATAATAAGTGCCGGGTTTGTGTGTTTAAAACCAAACAGCGAGAGCAAAGCGTCAGGAAGTGCCCGTGAATGGGAGCTCGGCTCGGGACGGGCGCATTAATGACTGCAATTGAGCCAATGCCCCGTGAATGCCGTGCGAGCATTATCAGCGCTATTAGTGCTTCATTAGGGCTGCAGGAGCACGGGCAGCTCCCCGGGCTCATTTGCATCCTCTTCTGACAGGTGCTGGTCCAGGTGTCCCATTGTCATCCCGAATTAATAAACATGCTCCGACCCCTGCTCCTTTCATCGTCTGTGGGAGAGAGACAAGAATAGAGACCGAACGGGCTGCCGCAGGGGGGGGCAGAACAACCTGACCTCATCTCCCGAAAGGCCTTTTGCTGGGGCTTTGCCAGGTTTAATTTCGAAGTGCCGAGCTCGTACCTGTCCGAGCTGCCATCCCTGCCGGAGCGCCGCCTGAGGCAGGACTAACGCCGGCCCCGTGCTCTGCCCCAGGGCTTCTTCCTCCGTCCTACAAATCAGTGGGGCTCCAGGCTCCCCCGGTGTGTGTGCTTTGGGTCCTCTCAGATCTCCTTTAGAAAGTCATCCTTGTCCATCCCTGACCCTCAGGTTCTACCTGCCCCTCCCTTGCCAGTTCATCACTCACAGATGACTAAAATCTAAAAGTAGACTCCTAAAGCCATCCTGCTGTTGGCTTTTACACTTTTATTCATGGCAGGTGTTGATGAGCCTTAGTAGGATGCACACAGCAAGCCATGAGGGGCTTTCCAGTCCCATGCTTTCATTGAACATAACCTTAATTGAACATGCAATCGTATTTACAACTGGTTTTTCAAACTTTTTAGGCTATCATTTCAAGCTCTTCCCTGCAATCTTAAGAAATTCAGTTCTATTAAATAAAAGGTGATATTCTTATGCAGTTGCAGCATAATTCAGGCTTTCCAGATGAAAACCAAATCCCACAAGAGCTGGCAGCAGCACTGCCATGTCACCCAGCATCCCTCTTTCCATCATCCTTCTGCAGCAGCCGGTTGGCCCACACTGTCCCTTCTCTGGCTTTTCCGTGTTCCCTGATTTCCCAGGGCCTCCCTGGCCATGTGGTGTCCAGATCCCTTCCCCTCTGGCCTGGGCACTCCCAGCACACCTGGGCTTTGTGGTGGGCCCAGCTCAGTGCCAGGGGAGCAGTGGCTGCAGGGGCCTTGGTGGCTGCTGTCACCTGCCTGATGGCTCCCAGCAGCTCCTGACGTTCCTCAGGCTCTTCTGGCAAGCAAGGAATGGACTCCAGCCTCACCCCAGGGCTGCCCTCTGTGCCTTTGGGAGATGCTGAAGCTTCATTGAATCTGCAATGTTACTGCCATAAAAAACCACAAATTCCAGGCTGTCCCCATTTCCTTCACTAAGGTAACAACCGAAGCTCCTGCTGTTTATGTGCAAAGAATATTCCTCAGTGTCCTAATATTCCAGAAATTCATCCCACCCTGCCTCACTCCACTGAGGTACAACCAGAGGGAGGAAACCTGGCCTTCATAGCACCTTTCTCAGCTCCTGCACTAACAAATCTCCTTGACCTCGTGAGACAAAAACCACTTTTCTGAAACACACTAATTCATGCCCAGAAGAGCAGGTGAATGGCCTTATCAGGGAACCAGGTCCTCTAGGCTTCAGGTTGCCTGCCTGGCTCACCTTATTATTTAAACTGGGCATCTTTTTATACAAATTGGGCATCTTTTAATTTACCTTGTGCATCTTTTTATTTAGGATCTGCATCCTTCTGTTTAGTTAGTGCATCTTTTTGTGTAACTTGTGCATCTTTTTATATAACTTCAGCACCTTTTCATTTGCCTTCTGCATCTTTTTGTTTAGCCTGTGCATCCTTCTTCTCTGAGTGATGAAGCAACAGCCTCCCACACCTGCACTCACTCTTGCACTGCCCCCGTGCCCAACCAAGGCTCTGAGCTTGCTCAAAAACCAAAACTCATTTCAAGTGCGTTTTTTTCACCTCTTTGTCTTTTAAGAATCAGCTCGCCACAAATGGCACTCGCTAAATGACTGTCCAGGCAGACACAAAGGTGCAGCAGAGGAGGAAAGGCCCGTCAGGTGCTGCAGAAGAGCCCCCAGTTCTATGGAGCATTGAGAGACAAGAGCTGTTTCTTGTTGTTGCAGCCTCTTGGGAAAATTTGCCTGCCATGCACCCGGGTGTGATCTGGAAGCAGATTTGCACCTGTCCCAGCAGCCCAAAATCAAACAACGACAGTGCTGAGAGAGCCAAGGCAGGGCAATGGGAGCCGTGCTCCTCTGCTGCTCTCGGGTTCTGGTCACCACATCAGCAGAACTCGGATTTTCTGTGATCCCAGACACCTCACACACCTCTCTGCCCCGGAAGAGCAGCCCCTGGCTAATGTGGCCTTTGCACCTCTGATTGTCAGGCTGAAGGAGGAGGATGTCCTGGGAGGCCTGAGCAGGCCATGCTCCATCCCAGGGGCTCTGGATGCTGTGGGATGCATCCCCCTCCCTGCACAGGCCCAAGGTGTCCCACGGGGCCCCATTAATGCATTGCTTCAGCTCGCAGGGCTGCAGAGCACAGACTGTTTCTCTCTGTGTTTCACAAGCGCCAGAACTCTTCATGTCCTATAAATAGTTCTTTCCTAGTTTCAAAAGCTGCAACTCTTGCATCCAGCTGCTTTGAACTGGATTTCAGAGAGATTTTCTGCTGACATTTCAAGCACCTGCATGTTCTTTATCCAGGGCTTACAAAACTCTTTGTGGAGATTTGTCACTTCTCAGCTTTACCTCAGAAGAGCTTTTCCCATTATTATTTTACAATTAGGAAAATCAAGGCACAGAAACCTCTGATGATTTGCTCTGGGTTTCTGGGTAAGGGGGAGGAATAAAGCCAATGAAACTCTACTTGCAGGGTTTGGTTCTACCCAAAGTTGAGAGTTTTTAAAGAGGGCCATGTGAGCTGATTGTTATCTGCTGAGCAGAGCAGATACCAGCTGAGAGATCTCTCCTCCTTATCTTCTCACTAAATAATAGATGTCTGATTAGATGCTAAGAAAACTTTGTCACAGATAATGGCAGGTTTCTGAACATGTTTCTCTTCTCCAAGTATCCTTATCTCCATAACCCTTTAACTGAGTCATAACAGAAGGGGAATATCCAAGGGCGTTGGACACAATTCCTGGGGAAATTCTCACCTCCCAGCCCAGGATGAGCGACCCTCAAGTTGCCCCTGTGCTTGTGCTGGGCAAATACACCCTGGGGATGGCTCCTATTCCAAACAGCTCAAGGAATGGGCAGGCAGGGGGTAAACAGGTCTGCCTGAGAGTTCAGTGTCTTCTTGAGGCTACACAAAAAGTCACTGGCAGAGCCAGGGATGAATGTCAAGTGTCCTGGATCATAAATTCATATTTTGAGACCTTGGCACAGATTGCCCAGAGAAGCTGTGGCTGCCCCATCCCTGGAAGGGTCCAAGGCCAGGGCAGCCTGGTCTAGGGGAAGGTGTCCCTGCCCACGGTAGGGGGTGGAACAGGGTGATTTTTAAGGTCCCTCCCAACCCACCCCAGGCAGCGGTTCTGTGATATATGAAATTAGCATCGCCTGAGACTGAGCCAATTTACAGCTGTTTGCTTAACTCCACCAGTTTAGCCTGCTGTTTGTACAGGGTGAGAGCACATCCCTTTAATCCCTGAGCTGATGACACTCCAGAGCCCTTTGTTTACTCAGGGCATTGCCCATCCTTTGAGCCCTGTGTGCACAAACCCTGCACGTGCCCACCTGTATCCTCCCCTGCCACATTTGTGGGCACCCCAAACACCCAGGCAGAGGGAAAGGAGCCTGGGGAGGACATGAGACACCGATGGAAAGAACCACAGAGTGGTTCTTGTGTGCTAGGAGAGGCTGTGAAAGCAGCACACACCTTGTGGAGGCTCAGCTCAACCAGAATGGAGCCCTTGGGACCTGAAAACAGCTGAGGTCATGACCTGGGTAAGGAGAGACCTTGGTGGCACTTGGGACAATGGTCTGTCAGGACTTGGAGGGATATCTCTGCACAGCCAGCTCCCTCTCTGCTCCTCTGCTACCCTGTTCCATCCCCATTTCCCCTCCCTGCTGAGTGCACACAGCTTCCACATCCCCCGTTTGCAAAGGTTTGCCCAGCCACCTGAGCTTCCCCAGCCTGGCACAGAGCTGCACGTGGTGAGCAAAGGGCTGCTCACAAGGTGGAGTTTCTGTGGCTTAGGGTTATGTTAATTAATGAATTCTTTTTTATTTTTGGAAGCCTGCAGCTGTTAGTTTTGAAACAACAGAACCTCACACTGCAATAGAGTAAGAAACGGATGGATGAAAGAGAGAAGCAGAGCAGAGTCCCGAGCCTGTGCTGGCTGCTGGCTTTTAAACACATCAAGTTTGGCTTATGCAAGAAGCCATCTGGCATTTGGGCCCTGCTGGCAGTGCTCTGTGTGTGGATCCATGGAGCAGCTCCACAGGCACACACATGCACTCTGCTGCCTCCTCCTCCTCCTCCAGGGCACTTGCTGCAAACCCCTGGAAAACCTGGAGGCCTTCACACCCTGCCTCCTCCTCTGGCATGGCCTTTGATCTGTGGGAAAGCATTTCTGCCATTCTCCAAAGCCTCACTGCAAATACGTGCAGGACCCCAAAGGTTGGGAACTATGCCCATGTCCCAGGAGAGGCAGAAAGTTGTGGGATCTTAATGAAGGACAAGGATGGGAACGACCACTGATCTCTCTGTCCATGCCATGGCACTGCAGGACAGGCCTGCACTGAGATCTCTGCTGCTCCTGAACAGAGCCAAAGCCATTCCCAACTCGGGAGAGCATCACTGCAAGCAGAGCACAGGGGGCAGGGAGGGAACAGAGGATTTGCTGAGTCCCACGGAGGAGAAGCTGAGGTACAGAGAGGTGAAGTGCCTGAGATCCTACAGTGGCACCACAACTGACTGAGCCAGGCTGGGCACTGCTGACACAAAGACTGGAGTCACATAACAGCACAGATTTTTCTGATTCACCAGAACCTAAAAAAGCCAAAGCATCCCAATCCCAGGATTGCATAAGGAGAGCCTTTCCAGCCAAGCCCTGGGAACAGCGTGTGCCACTCCAGTGATGCTGAGAAAAGGCAAATCCAGATGGGATCAGGTGCAGCTGAGGGCTAAGGAATAAGCAGGAGAAGGAAGGTGTGAAGGGATCGTAAGGATTTTGTTTGCCCCAGCAAATGCCAGAGGGAGGTACAGCAGTGGTCTGTAAATGCACTGGGGACAGAAGTCCTGGGAAGGGAAAGTGCTGCAGTGGTGCTGGCATGAGAAAGGCATGAATCAGTCATGAGCAAATGCCAGCCCCAAGTCAGAAGAAAGTGTCCAAACCTCAGAAGGAAGAAGTTTCGGAAGTCCTGTTCAATGGGGAGCAGTGGGGGTGGAAAGAAAATCCTTTACGGAAACCTTGGAGATTTTGGGACAGGAATGACAGAACCTGGTCCTGTCTGACAGCAGAGCAGAGCTCTAGAATTGCTCCCACTCTGGAGTTCAAATTAAGTGCCTTAACTTTTCTTCACTGTTCAGGAATTTTGAGGAGGACTCTCCTGTTACACACAGCAGAGACCACACTGGTCTCCAGGCACTGCTGCAGCACAAATAATTCCTCACACTAACGACCAACCATAATTACATCCTTCCTGCAGCACAGATGACATAGGAGAATACCAAAACTGAGGAGCAGGGAGCAAACTGCAAGTTTATTCCATCCATTACTGAGCAGCCTGTGTCCTGTGAGGATGAGAGCACGTCTGCTCTCAGATGCCGTGGTGCAAATCCAGAGGATTTATCACAAGCCAGCTTGAACCTCAGGGCATTGCTTTCCCTTTCTGAAGGGGTTGAACTCTGTCCCTTTGTTAAAACCTTTGCCTGCTGCTCTGGGAAAGCATTCCTGTGGCTGTGGAGCTGGGTTTGGGGTGTCCTCTGGAAATCAGCAAAGGGAGAGACACAACTTCAATGCTGACAGACAGAAAATGTTGTCCCCGGCAGGAATGAGTTTGGGCTTGGAGCTAAGACTGGATTCACGCTTTTCCTGCCATGGAAAGGATCCTATGGGGCTGTGTGTGAGTCAGGTTTTTACCCAGCCTTGCACACTCTGCTCACACTCCAGAGGATCCAGTCTCATCACCAAGAGCAGCACAAAGGCCCGAGAGGTGCCACGGCAGAGTCCTGTCCTGCATCTTCTCTGTCCAGCTCCTGTGTGGGTAAGAACACTTTTCATCCTGGACCTGCCCACGCTCCTGCTCCCCTTTCTGCAGCCCAGACTGCAGGACAAAACCATGTCCTAGGAGGCTGGGCACAGAGGCTGGATGGGGGTGGGCAGGGCAGGAGCTGGAGCCATCGTGTCCCTGCCTTTGCTTCTGGAGACATCTTGGATCTCCAGCCCAATCCCAGTGTCCTGGGGGAATTCACCAGCTGGGGTAAAGTCTGACACACGTGAAACTTGCATACACACTTGTCTGGCAGAAAAACAGATTCAGCAGAAATGTGTGCAGCTCAAAGCACCCAGACCCTGAGCAGGGACCTGCACTCCTTGTCCCTCACTGGGGCTCACTCCTTCTCCTGTCACTGGAGCTGTTAAAGACAATTTTGGTAATATTTGCAGGATGATACTGAGAATTCTGGCCTAACAAATCACTCCAGTGAGTGCTTATTTTAAAGCTTGGTTGGTTCTAACCAAGTCAGATGTATGAGTTTAGAAATATCAGCTAAATATAAATATTTGTGCTGTGGAAAGATATACATGGGCATATTAGATCTAATTAAGGAAGGCTGTTACAGCTCGTGTCATGTGAATTCTGCTTTGGGTTGGGAGTGTCATGGACAGAAAAATTGTCCCTGATGCAGCACAGTGGCCCTGAAGGACCTCTGGTCTGAATCCTCAGTGGCCTTGGAGACACCCCCAGCAGCTGCTCAAAACAGTTCTCAGGCTTTTGGGATCAATGTTGAAGGGATCTGTCCCCTTTTCAGCCCGTACTGTATCAATCATTTCTGCCTCTGGTGATTTTTCAGTGGTAAAATCATGGAAGGTGTTTAAAATTCACCAGTCCCTGGGCAATTGTGACGCCAGGAACTTGTGAACAGAATCTTTGCATCTCTGCTGGTGCCTTGCTGAGTGACCAGATGCTTCCTGCACTTCATCTCCTGGCTGTTTTTCCTTTTTCCCTTTGCCTGCTTGGATTTTGGGCTCTTATTCCATCTACGTGCCAGGGTTCTCCTTGATGGGAGCCTCTGGGGACAACTCCCATAATACAGGGAATTAATCATAGAGCCACGACTTCTGGTTCTAATCAGGAGTCAGTCCTAAAGGCTGAGCTGCAGCACAACCCTCACGGACAAATCCTCCAAATTTAATAGGGATTAAATCAATGGAGTTTTTATGGAAATTGAATTATACTGGATAGAAATTGTTCCATAAACAGAACACAGCAGAAAAGGCAAAACTTCCTTGATTTTCCCCTGGATTTTATAGCAGGGATATAATTTTCTGATGCCTTTTGCTGGGCATTCCAAAATTACTTGATTTAAAATGCCATTTTTGACTGTAAAGGTGCATGAGGACACCTCAAAGCAGTGCACAGAAACGTGCAGAAAGACAGTGCTCTGGGGGGGCAATGATGTTAATTCTTTTCCTGAATTAAAGTAATGCAGCTCCTACTGCTTCCTCAGTCTTGGGTGAGCAGGATTCCCTGGAAACCCTGCCTGCCTGTCCCTGGATGTGGTGCAGGACTCCTCTGCTGCCTCAGCATGGTGTAAGCAGGGCCTTGCTCTGGCCACCCTTCTACACCACAGACACACGTTCAGGCATATCCAGGAAACAGCCAAGTGCAGAATCTCCAATCCTGTTCCATATTCTGCCATTCCTGAGTGCTGATGGTTCGAATAAATGAGCCTTGGATCTCAGCTGCCTGCTCTGGGCAGGCTGAGTTGGCAAATTCTCTTTGCTCCACACCCACCTGGGTGGCCAAGGGGCTGCACAGCCCAATTTCCCTTCTCCTCTCTAATCAAAGAATTCACAGAATTCACAGAAATCCTGCTGAGCTCCTGGGTCTGGATAAATGGGTAAAACCTCAGCATGAACTCTTTGCACTGATTTCAGTGGGAATTTGCAGATATCCCATGTCTGTTCCTCAGAATCAGGACCAGCTTTGCTCCAAACTCTGCACTAACATCAACTCCACACTTGTCCACTGAATTCTGGTTGTGTTTGAAGGATTTCTATAGGCATATACTCACTCCTGCTCTGAGCTTGTGTTCCTCTGTTTGAACAGGAAAACAAGGGATCCTTGTCAGTCAAGTGAACCAGAACTTGGGATTTTTGTGCAGAAAAAGCCTCAGCTCTGAGATAGGGGGTTAGAAAGGGATGGAGCATCTCAGCAGAACAGCTGGGGGGAAAGAGCTTTCCCAAGGAATAGGAAAGGGAAGGGCAGGGCAGGATTTGGATTTTGCAGCCATAGGCTGTTCCTTGTGTGAATGGCAGGATTGAAGGAGAGCTGCAGCCCCTCACAGCTGAGGGAAAACCAGAGCAAGAAGAGGGTAATTGCCCTTCAGTGCAGTGCTTTGAAAATAATCCAAATTAAGATATAATATACAGGGCTGCCAGTTCCAGTGTGTGCCACGGCAGTGACTGTGCATGTGTGACCTTTTGGGGAGCATTTCCACCAGTGGCCCACACATTTCAGGAGATAAATTCCCAGGTTCAAGTATTAAAGTTCACAACATCAGCCTGAGCAAATCACTGAGACCTCAACACTTGGCATTTGTTTCACAGGACATTAAAAATCCCATATCTGCAGTGGCACACTGAGCCTTTGGGTGAAGTTTCCCCTTCTGCTTTACTACATTTTAGCTACTAAAAGCTGCCAGTGGCAGTGTTTTCCTTTCAACAGCACCGAGTTCTTGTCCCTCTGCAGCTGGCAGAGATGAAGAGGGCACTGGAGCTCCAGGCAGAGGAAAGACAAGGCAAAGGTTGGATGGTGAGAGTGTGTGCAGTCCCAAGGAGATTGGGAACAGGAGCAGCAGAGGAGTTACAGTTTCCTTTGTTCTGTTAAAAGGAAAAAGGAAACACATCAGGAAACCAGACTGCGGAGCACAGGAAGTCTCACTCTGGCTGATAAAAAGGAACTGATGTGAGGTTGGTTCGGATGCAGTTATAAGTCAATCAAGCTTGGAACAACAAGAAGAGATATTCAGAAAAAACCAAAGAGCCAAATTCTGCATTTAGCTGTAAAAAGAGTATTTTTACCTATCCTAATAGTTTCCTTATCTATTTTTTTTTTAAGAAAAGCTGCTATAAAAGCCATTCAAATGAGTATTTTCTCATCATACAGAAGTCGGTTTCCTGAACTCACCACACCTTCCCCTGACCCCACCATACCTTACTCCAGTTTCTTTCTTTCACTCATCAACCAACTTAAAAAACTGTATTCTTGCTGATTTATCTCTTCCCCTCAGATCAAAACCAGCAGTATTAAGAAGGGCAGTTCTTTTGCTGAATGAGGAATCAGCAGATGAGTAATGAGAGGCTCTGCTGCCTGCTGGGTTATTTTTCACTGCCTCTGGATGACTGACAAGGATTGTAATGATCAGTTCCTGGGTGTGCAGCTTTGGCAGGCTGGGCTTAAGGCTTTCTAATTTATTTTAATTATTTCTGACTCCTTCACAGCCCTGGTAGAGTCCTGGGTTGGTCTATGCTGGAAGAACAAGGAGATAAATGCAAATAAAGCAACAAGCTTATCCATGACACTTCCTCTCCTGGGCTGTGCTTCTTACTGGATTTTAGTGGAAAATCAGGAAAAGAAAGAATGCTGATCACACATGAAGGGTTATTTTCTGTACAGCATCCTGAAGAGAAGCAAAGGCCGGAATTTTGCACAACCCCTGTGTGGCTGAACCTTCTTCCTCGATTTCCCCTGGTCCTTGCCAGGGTGTTATTCCCAAATTTTGCCTTTGGTGCTGTTTGGAGAAGCAAGAGGTTTGTCAGGAGAGCCTGAACCTCCTGCTGCTCATCCCTTTGGTTTGGGGCTCTGCCTCGGGCTGAAGGAAAAGCTTCAGGTGGGGGAGGAGGGCCAGAGGGAGGCACCGTTTGCGGTCAGCTCAGTACCAGAGCCAGGTTTCCAGGTGGGCGTTACCGGCGGGGGAGATACACATCAGTAATTACGTGGCCTGGTAATGAGAGGAAGGAAGAAAACAAGCAGAAAATGCATCAACATCTTGAAGGCTTTGATCCCTGGAACTCAGAACAGCAGAGCAGGCGCTGTCCTGTGCCACACTTTGCTGCTCATACAGCTTGAAGGGTGGTAAGGGCACCCTGGCTGCCCAGGGCACCCTGGCTGCCCAGGTGTCTGAGGGGACACAGCCCCCACGACTCAGCTCCACCTCAAGTGATTCCCAAGGGAGGCAGAAACCCACATTTGGGGGGATATTTTAGTCTGTATTTCAAACCCAGCTATAAATGTGCAGCCACAGTCTTGTCTGAAAATATTTGTTGGCTCAGAAAATGTCCTTGGCCCTTGCCCAGGGCTGTGTGACAGGCCCTGTGTCACTGAGGTGCCCTCAGGCAGCTCCTTTTAAATGCCAGAGCTTCACATACTTGGGGCACCTGTGTTCAGGTGTGCACCAGAGCACAGGAGAGACACAGGCAGGGAAACAGACCTGCTGTCCAATTCAGGTGAGAGATCTGAAGAGAATTTCACATTTCTGATGCAAATTAGCTTCAAACCAAGTTGTAGAACTTAACTGGATGTGTTAGATTGGCTTTTACCAGGGGCACATCCATGCACACCAGGCTTCTGCAGCTTTAGGGGTTCAGCAAACCCACAAATACCTGAAAGCCTGAAGTTAATGCTCCCTTGGTTCCTTTAATTCTCCTTCTGGTGCATGTTTGCCCTGGGGTGGGACACAGGGTCTGTCTCTCTGTAAGTGCTCAGGTGAACTCAGGCACAAGGAGAGATTTTTGTTTTTCAAGGGCAGCTGATGAGGGGCTCTAAAGGAACCTCAAACACTGATGGGTTGTGGGGGGAAAAGGCAGGGAGATGCTCTGTGCTGAGATGCTTTGTACATTCATGTGTTCTAGACCTGACCCTTCAGAGCAGAACTCAAGAGGAAAACGCTCCCGTAAGTCCAGGAAGGGCAGACCTGAGGGAAATAAACTCTGCTGCCTGCAAACCTTGCTCCAAGTGCCCTTCCCCCAGCACATCTCACCTCTCAGGGTGTCATCTAAGAGCTCACTCCGAGGTGCAGCCTCCCCTGTGCTGCTCCTGACGGTGACACTGCAAGGAGCGACATCCTGCACCCCACAGAACTGCCAGGGCAAGGAACGCTGCGAGCAGGGACTGAAGCTGTTCCTTCCCCCATCCCACAGAAGGAATAGCCCAGAATTGAAATCAATAACTAAAATAAAAGCATGAAATCCTCAAGACATGCATTGCTACTCCTTTGAGTGACCACATCCTGTGGAGGTGAAGAGAAACTACACCAGGCTCTCAGCACCTCCTCAAAGCCTCGCAGCGAAACCCCAAGGGCTTCAGATCCAAGCAGTTGCATTGTTTTCTTGGGTAAAGGTTTTCTTCAGAGAAATCATCCTGGTTTTGAGCAGGAAAAAGTACACTACAGGCTTGGAAAAGGCTTTCCCAGTGTTTGCTGGCAAGTGGGAGTCAGCACTGAGTGCTCTGAGCTGGCAGCACCCAGCAGGACACCGAGGCTGGAGGCTCATGCTGAGGCAGGAGATGTCCCTTTGCACACAGATCTCGAGGGGGAAACTCAGCAGCAGCATCAAAATATCCCCATCACAAAATCTTTCTAAATGGTTTTTGATGTTAGAAAGTTATTATGCAATAGAAGTATCTTTGAATGGGGATTAGGTTTGGAGGGAATGTTGCTGTCCATGCCCTGGAAATTCCAGATAGTTTTGTTCCAAATTGCTTTTGAGGGACAGCAACGTGGAAAGTTGTTGTTTTCCCTCAAATCTTTGTGATATATTTATTATTTTTCCAGTGTGGAGATTAGGAGCCTTGCCCCAGGAGTCAACACCCTTTAGCCAGGAAAGGCCATCCCTCTGAGGCCAAAGCTGGGGTGATTAAAAAGAGCCAAACAGACACTAAAATTGCTCAAAAAGGAAACATTTTCTTAGTCTGAGATCCCCACGGCCAAGTTTGAGAGCGAGAGCAAACGCCTCCAGCTCACAAACGACAGTGATTGCTCCAAAACCCGGCCCCACCCTTTGCTATGGCAACGCCAACACACCAGTCCTCCTTTCAAGGACACGGTTGTCCTCCACTTAAATAATGCAAAATCCTTGCTGAACGTCCCTCAGAGGGACTCTCTGATGGCCACAACATCAGGATTTTTTTTTTTCCTGGAATGAAGGCAAGAGCCACACAAAATATTCTTTTTCATGAACAGGCAGGCTCTGGCCAGTATATTTGCTTTAATTATTCTCCACACATAAAGTGGAACTGAAACAATTAAAGCAGTTCGAAACCACACCATTTGTTATTGTGAGGAAGGCCATGCATGAGCATCTTGCTGTTGATGAGATGTGCCCTTTTCTGATTTATTGTGAGGCAATGAAACCCAAGTCCCCCAAACACAATGCAAGTCTGTCAAAGTGGGGTGTTAACCCAAAGAAGATGGGATTTGAATGTCTAGAGGCGCAATAAAAATGTTGGTGACAATTTAAAATTAGTACAAACACAGGAGTCAGGAGTTTCACTGGCTCCCATCATCATCTGCCAGTGCTGCTCACAGAATATGAACAGAAGGTGGAAATAACTCAGATTTCCTGCACTTCTTCCTCCAGAGAGCTCCTTGAGCATTGCTGCAAGGGGCACTCCCCAAGCCAGCCCGTTCTGCTCACGGCAGGTACTACACAGATGATTTAGAGAATGCAGCAAAAACCACCACCAACCTCCTCAGCAGCTGATCTGATTTTCTTCAAGATAAATAATCCTTAGTGAATAAATACAAATGTGTTCATTTTTATGGTGCATTGGCTCAGCACTGTCACACGTGATGTCAGTCAGTGTATGGTGGGGATGATGACTTAAAATCCCGAGCTGATCTTGTGGTTTATGTTTATATCCATGGAATTCCCTGTTTGGCTTAAAAGGTTGAGGATAACTCAATTCACCCTTGCACACAGTGTCCACATGGGATCCATGTCCACAAGGATCATCCCAACCACATTTATTCTCTGCCCATGCCCTGTTTCCCCAGCACGGCTCTGAGCCCTTGGGACAGCCCAAGGCTCCAGTGGATTTATCCCTTCACCTGCAGCTGGGCAGCTGTGCAGGTAAATTACTCTAGGAAGGTAAAACCAGCAGTCAGAGACTCATCAAGACCCTTTCTGATAAAAACATGAAGAGGAAAGTACAAGCCTGTCTTGGTAATGCAACCTAAGCCACAGCCAAATATTGGAGATTGCAGGCAAAGGGAGAGATGTGCAAAGCAGGCTGGACCCAAACCCCTGCATCTGCCAGCCTGCAGTCAAAGGCTCCAGCTCAATTAAAACAATTTGTCTGTGCAATGGCATTGCATAGGCTTAAAAAACCAGTCACTCGTCAGGTTTAAATTGCTCAAGAAGGAAATCATCTAGAGGGCACAGCCCTGTCCCAAATCCAGCAGTAGTCCTCTCAAGGACAGGAATATTTCTGAGTTTGGGGTGGGAAGTGCCTTTCCCCAGGCCGGAACTCAGATTTCATCTGGGACCGCCCTGTGTTCTTGCTGTGGATGATGAAAGAGCTTTTCTCTGTGTTTTTCTTGCTCTCCAGTCACTCATGTGCATCTTTCTGCCATATTTTTCCCAACACAAATGCAGAGCTCTGAGATAAATCAATGCCTCCATGGGAGAGCAGAGCTGAGGGCACACTTGCTGTTCAATTGGTTTGCTCTGGATGTGCCCAGGTTTGCTTTGCTGTGCCCTCAGAGTCACACCCACCCTGCAGCACAGGTTAAAGACAGAGCTCAACACACCAAAAGCATTGCAGCATCCCAAGCCACATCCTCTCGTGGTGCCCTTCACCTGTGAGAAGCCAGGAGAGGGGGTCTCACCCTTCCCTGCAGCAGATCTCTCCCTGTGGGAGGCTGGCACTCCCTCCAACCCCCAGTTTTCTGCCCAGCATGAGAATTTACAAGAAGTTTCAGCTAATCCTTTGGGCAGGACAGGAGTGCTGATCTCAGTGCATGGCACAGAAAGAGGGTACATTGGCAGAGGGGACAAACAGGACACAGGAACCTGCAAAGTGCTGCTGATCCTGAAATGGCTCGGTAAAGGAGCCCAGGAGAAGATCCTGTCCCTGGAACCTGGCTCTGGATCCTGTCCCTAGATCCTGCCCTGGATCCTGTCTCTGGATCCTGCCCTGGATCCTGTCTCTGGATCCTGTCTCTGGATCCTGTCCCTGGATCCTGCCCTGGATCCTGTCTCTGGATCCTGTCCCTGGATCCTGTCCCTGGATCCTGCCCTGGATCCTG
>VZRH01006611.1:78439-89422 GCA_013397555.1 Urocynchramus pylzowi
AAAAAAAAAAAAACCAAACCAACCCAAAAAACAAACAACCCCTAAAACCCTCAAAACCCAACCCAAAGCCACCTTTGAAGTTATGCCATACTTTTTGGAAAAGGCTGAAATATTCATAAACCTCCGGACGCCAGACTCTGAATCATCCTAGGTGGTTGTGCCGTGACTCTGGGTATTTAACTGTTATTTAACTGAGTATTTGACTGAGCTTTTAACTGGTATTTAACTGAGTATTTAACTGTTATCTGACGGAGTTTTTAACTGTTATTGCATTAACCAAGGAGGAGGGAGCCGAGACAGGCGGGGCAAAGGCGGGCACGGGGCTGAGCCTTTGGGTCTGGGTCTGTTGCTCGCCCTTCGGATGCACATGTACGGACAGCAAAGGAACTGGGATCTGTTTCATGTGGCCACCACTAGACATCTGGGAAATCATTTGATCTTGGCAACCACGGAAGATTTCAAATGCTTACATCGGGACAGGCTGGTAGAAATCAGTTACTCCTCTGTTATTATTATTATTGTTATTATTATTATCATTATTGTCATTATTATTACTATTATTACTATTATTATTATTACTTTTCTATTCCCCTCCGTTAATGAATGGAACGGAATTGCCGAGTGGTGTCTTTAATTAGTTCAATATTGATCTCGGGCGCTTGGCACGTCCCCACCTCCTCTCCCCGTCCTTGGGGCTGGGTCCCAGCCCCACACGGAGAAGGTGAAAACGCCGCGTTCGGCGCGACCCGAAAGGAATGAGGAGCCACTGGGGGAATGTGGCCTGGAGCTGTTTCGTGTCCAGACCCAAAGGAGTTAACCCTTGGTGTAGTTCTGTGCCAGTCCCTCGCAGAACCCCAAAGATTTGGATTTTCTGTCTGTTACCCGCACGGGATTAGCGGGCATCGCTTCATAATTAAAACCGTCCGGTTATTCCCTAGAACAAGCACAATGAAAACCTTCCCGAGCCCCATTGCGGGTTGGGAATCTGATTTTCCGAGGAGGAGAGAGGGGATTGGCTTCTGTCACCCTCTCTGACCCCAACAGCATCAGCTGAGCTCTCGTTGAGCCCAGCCTGGAGCTGTGGCTGTGAACTAACGCGGAGATAGGGGAGGGGAGCTCAAAAACCCCCAACATCCACGCCCCGGCTTTGTGGCTGGAAAGTGCCTCATTTCCCACTAAATGTGACAAAGTGTCCCCTTCGTAAAACGAGCTTCCCGCACTCGTGTGTTTACACAACCCGCGCCGGGTACACCGTGTGTGCTGTATACCCCACAATACCGCTTTACAGATAACTCGCCATAGGTTCTATTCTCTCTGAACGTGTCCACAATTCCCCTCATTCTGGACTTGCAGGGGGCCAGAGTTTATCCCGCTCCAGCCTTCACTGGAGGGAAACTCTGCCCCAGCTCCAGTGGACGTTTAAAATCCCCGGCTCTGACTTTCCTCTGGCACTGACCTCATTGCAGAAAGGAAAACGCGACGTGTTTGTTTATTTTCTAACCCCACATTCTTACAAGCAAAAAGCCCAAACTGCAGCCCTGGGATCTGATCCCCCGAAACGAATCCCAATTTTAGACCTAATTAATTAGGCAAACCTCCGCTTTCCAGCCGCAGCAATAAAAGGGAATCAGGAGAGGGAATCAGCACTGAAGGATCGGGTCCCTCCTCCCGACAGGAACAGCCCAGGAGATCCGGGAAGCTGAAGTCGGGAAGTTATTCCCCGCTAATCGGTACTAAGTAAAACATAATGTCTTAAAAGTGGGATGGAGAAGATGCAGGAGCTTTGAAGCTGCATCGCAATGAGGGGCGAGCCAGGGGTGTCCTGGATGCTTTTAGTTGAGTTCCATGTCCCAATAAAACAGCCCCCGCCCTCCCTCCCTCCCCCATCCCGCAGTTATTGAAAAGCTGAGGCACAAAAAACAAAAATACTGAAGGCCAAAAAAACAGACTGCAGTGCACTAGCTCCGAACGTCTGGCCCCTCGCTTGAGGCCATAATTAATTTGAGATTTATTTTTATTGGAGAACCCAGTCTCGTCTGACCTTAGCCAAACAAGACTTCAGCGAGACCCTTGATGCGCTTGAATGGAACAGAATATTTCTCTCTAACTTCTCTTCAGGCGGCCGTGCCTGCTTTGAATTTGTTCCTCAGACTTCATATATTTGGAGATTTACAGGAAAGATTTAAAGCATTTTCCCCCTTAGCATTCAGCCTGTCTTTGCTTCTCTTTTTGCTCCCCTTTCCCTCCACACCTCCTCTCCTCCTAACCACGGGGCTGGGAGAGCATAGGGAGGGCTGGAATACAAAATTCCCTGGATCCAGCGTATTGGGAGGGGGGGCGTTTTTCCTGTAAATTGGGAAAGAATGGAGCCATTAAAAGGTCGCAGAGCTGGGGAGGGGGGTTGGTTGCTGCTGCCTGAAGACGGAGCTCACTGGAAAGGCTCGTCCCTTGTGCCCGATTTATTTTAGAAAGCTCCAACGTGCCACCACTCCAGGAGAAAAACAACTTTTCTCCCACCTCGACTTAAATTCAAGCCGTGCCTTGAAGGTGAAGCGGGGAAGGAACAATGCCAGCCCTTCCCCACGGGCTGAGCGCGGGAGAGAGGCAGGACACGGGGACCTGGAGAGGGATTTTTCTCTTTAAACAAGAGAGATCGGTGCAAACAAGACCTAAACCCTTAAGCACCAAGTTGTCACAAGGCGTTAATCAACGACTTGCTAAAAGTCCGACAATTTAGCAGCGGTTGTGCCTCCAGAAATGGGTGTCAAAAAGGGAAAGAAAGAGAAATGATTGGGTATAAAGGTAATTAGCGATCGCGGAAGGTGAGTGACGAAGGAGCTCACAGCAGCTCCTGCCCCCGAAAGTACCGCAGTCCCCACCCTCTGGAGGTGCCTGTCCCCTCCTCCCCAGCCCAGGAGAGCAGGACTGGAACCCGCCGGGATGCCAGGAATGGGGAAAAGAGGAAAAAAAAATTAAAAAGCAGAAACGGACAAAGCGCTGGAGGATGCACTCAATAGGAACATCAGCACCCGGAGCGGGGAAAAACCAGCCCAGGGAGGCTTTTTGGTTTTTTCCCTTTCCTGCAGGGCTCAGGTTCTCCAGCTGCTCCTGGGAACACGGGCAGGTTTCTGCCCGCGCACCCCCGAGCACCTGCGGGCTGAGCCCTCCCGGGTCCCCCTGCAGCGCTCGCTCCGCCGGCCACCAATCCCGCTGCAAAACAAACGAAATCCCGGGATATTCTTTCCTGGCAACTTGTCCTCTGCTCCTGTTCAGCGAGAAAGGGACATGTCCCTGCCAGGGTTTGGCATTGCCCGCTCCAAAGAAAACTCCACTGTTTTGTCCTTAAAATAAGAATTTACCCCCTCTCTCTTTAGGGCTTCTGTAAACTTTCCAGGCGGAGGGAGAGCAAGAACAAACCCAATATTGTTCCCAGCCACGCAGCCCCTTTTCCCGGCATGAATATCCTTCTTTGTGCTGCACCTCAAACCTTAGGGCTGCGTTAAACCCGGGCTTAAAGCGGGAACCCCGCGCTTGCTCTGAGGTCCCTTCCCGGAGCAGAATCCATCTCTGTGCCCTTCCCGAGGGCTGGGACCGCTTTCCGCAGGGACAGCAGGGACAGAAGGGACAGCAGGGGCAAAAGGGACAGCAGAGGCAGCAGGGACAGCAGGGACAGAAGGGGCAGCAGGGACAGAAGGGACAGCAGGGGCAGCAGGGACAGCAGGGACATCAGGGGCAGCAGGGGCAGAAGGGACAGTAGGGGCAGAAGGGGCAGCAGGGACAGCAGGGACAGCAGGGGGAAAAGGGACAGCAGGGACAGCAGGCACAGCTCGGGTCACTACAGGCACGGCGGGGACAAGGAGGAAACGCGGGGGTGACGCCGGGACACCGCTGCTCTCCGCCCTGCGCTTCCCTCCTTCTCCAAGGGACCTGCCCTGCAGGGGCTGGGACCTGGAGTGGGAACTGCCCCCAGAGTGGGAATTCCAGGGGCTGGAAAGGGGCTCCTGGAGAAGGAAAAGGGGCTCTAGGAGAAGGAAGGAGCTTCAGGAGCAGGAAAGGGGCTCTAGGAGGAAGAAAAGAGGTCCAGGAGATGGAAAGGAGCAGGGAATGAGCTCCAGGAGCAGGAAGGAGCTCCAGGAGCAGCAGGGAGAGGGGCTCACCCCGGCCCCGGGCTGCGCGGGGAGGGCAGGGCACGGGAAGCGAAAGCAGAAGCGCTGAGTGCGCGAGGAGGAGGTGAGAAAAGGGACACGAAGCGTTTGGATGTTGTCCAAGGACAGAAGAAAAGCGCGGGTGAACAATGAACCCCCAAATGATCCTTGTGCTGCTTCGCACACATCTGAAAGCGCAGAGTGGCGGGGCAGGAGGGGAGCGAGGGCTGCTGTGACCTGGAGGAGCTGTCGCAATGGTAATAATTAGAAAATCAGAATTCAGAGGTCACGTTGTTTTGCTTATGGCCCTAATTCTTTCCATATCCCTCCAGTCAGGATTCCAGTGCTGTCTTCTTTTAAAATTCAATTTCCCAATAATATTCTGTGTTTCATTCTCTAAAGTCAAGTCTTTGTGTTAAGATGAGATTAGCACCCTCTGATACACTGTGCATTATTAAATACTTGCAGATCAGCCAGTCCCTAATGGTCTGAGGAATAGAAATTCTTTAACAGTTATGCAGAATAAGCCATGAAGGATCAAAATTAATTTTTATTTCTACGAATTCCCAGCCCTCAGTTGAATTAAGGCCCCTACAAAAAGTGAGTGTGAGAGAGAATCTTGGTCTCCCCTGTCAGGAGTTCTGTGGGACTGGGTTCCTGTGTCAGGAGTTCTATGGGATTGGGTTCCTCTGTCAGGAGTTCTGTGGGATTGGGCTTCCCTGTCAGGAGTTCCATGGGATTGGGTTCCTGTGTCAGGAGTTCTGTGGGATTGAGTTCCTGTGTCAGGAGTTCTGTGGGATTGGGTTCCTGTGTCAGGAGTTCTATGGGATTGGGCTCCCCTGTCAGGAGTTCCATGGGATTGGGTTCCTGTGTCAGGAGTTCTGTGGGATTGAGTTCCTGTGTCAGGAGTTCTGTGGGATTGGGTTCCTGTGTCAGGAGTTCTATGGGATTGGGCTCCCCTGTCAGGAGTTCTGTGGGATTGGGTTCCTCTGTCAGTTCCATGGGATTGGGTTCCTGTGTCAGGAGTTCCATGGGGTCTGTATTCAGTGCTCTCAATGACCCCTCTGTGCTGTGATGGAAATCGAGGTTACAGCACCGAGCTCCAATCTGAGTGACTCCACATAAAACTCCTTGTTAAAACAAAGCATTTTCAAATGAAATCCTCCCCTGCCTCCTGCAGCTCCCTCACCTCACCTCACCCCTCAGCCTGCACTTGGAAAGCCATGAAAAGAACCCCGTGGCCTGAAGGTGTCACAGGACATTTGGTGAATTTGTTCCTCCTGGAATTCCTGTGGAACCCCCTGTAGGTGTGTGGAACTCCCTGTAGGTGTGTGGAACCCCCTGTAGGTGTGTGGAACTCCCTGTAGGTGTGTGGAACCCCCTGTAGGTGTGTGGAACACCCTGTAGGTGTGTGTAACCCCCTGTAGGTGTGTGGAACCCCCTGTAGCCACCCGCTCTGGGCTCCAGCTGAGAGGGACAAGGCATTTTCTGCCCAAGGCACAGAGGAAACCTGAAGTGAATGCACACTGTCCATCTGTTGGGGAGGATTTGTAGAAAAGATCAATCCCCATCTCTCTTTTTCTGGTGGGGGTGGTGTACACATCCCATAAAAGTAACAAAGAAAATACTTCTCCCTTCCATAAGACAGCAAATAAGGTTTTGTGGAGAAGGAATGACATGAAAAATTAAGAATAATAATAACCATCATCATCATCAGAATAGACACAGGAAGAGAGAGGAATTGGGACTCAATCATCTCTCAGTTTTCTGCTTTTCCAACTCTGCTCCCCAGAGCTGGGGAAGCCCTGCTGGGTCAGGTGGGGCAGCAGAAGGGAAGGAAGGCAGGGGGGTCTCAGTGGGACCGTGCTGGGCTCACCCACACTCTGGGATGGGCAGGTGCAGCAGCAGAGCGGGGAGGTGCCCTCTGCTCACTCCACAGCCACACTTCACTGCCTGGAACATTCACCAGTCCCAGCCCTGGTGAATGAGCCCGGCCCTGGCAGAGCCCCTCTGCTGCCCCTGCCTGCATTTGGGTCACTGGAACTGCCACCAAACCCAGAGGGGCAGGGACTGACCTCAGCCACGTGCTCAGGGTTCAAATTCCCCCAATGTCACCACTCTCACCTCTGTGAGAATTAAGAACAAACCCAAACTGTGTGAACTGCTCTGAATGAGCTGCCCAGGCACCTTCTGGTCCCTCTGGGACAGAGCTGCCCAGCTCAAACCGCTGAGAGCCAGTGGCAGACATTTCCTTTGTCTCCAGAGGATTTTGGGCCAGACTCCATGGAAATCCTGTTGATGTTTTTAAGCACAGGAACAAATAATTTCCCCAGTGCCATCGGTGTGGGAGGAGCTCTGCAGACAAAACAGCAGGGACAGTATCCTTGCCCAAAATAGCATCAGCTGAGGAGGAAGGGCTGTGTCAGAGGCAGAGTCCAGCACCCCCAGCTCATGCCTCCCTCCAGACCCTGAGTCCCACCTGGGGAGCCCTTCCTGGTGGATACAGCACAAACTCCTGGGAGAGAGCCCTGTCCCAGCCTTCTGCCTGCAGGACTGCTCTTCCTGAAGAGGCTGCCCCGACACAGCCAGGGCCAGGCTCCCCAGTCCTGCTGCAATGTTCAGTTATTCAGGCCTGGGGCTCGCTTCCACTCCGTTCCAAAGGAGTTTTGCTCCCAACAGGAGCAGCCCTGGATCTGCCTCCCAGCCCAAGGCAGTGACACCACACCAGAGGATGCCACAGGGCCTTCCTCTCCTCATTGCAGTCAGAGCATCCCAGGGCATTTCCTGCATCCCCCGACTCCAGCTGGCCACAGCCAGTCACACGCTGGGGAACTCCTTCCTGTGCTTGAACTCGGGATTTGCCTTCCCCAGCCTCGAATTTCAGCTGTTTTCCACAATTTCTGTTGTTCCAGAACCTGGTCCAGAGCTGTGCGAACTTACTGAGCAAAATTACCTCACCAACATTCCCTGAAACACCAAGAGGGGAGTGGGATTTTGGGGGATATCAGCCCAGTGGGGAATCCTGCCCATTCCTGGTTGGCTTTGTTGTAGTGATGTGGAACAGCTGCACGAGCTCAGCCAATGCCACACGACCTGGGATCATCCCAAACTTGCATTTCCACTGCTGATTGTCCCAGCCCCTGCCCAAACCGAGCCATGACCTCGGGATGATTCACAGGAATCATTCCGTGGATCATCCCCAGTAATCCTGGGGCACAGATCACTGAGAGAAGGAAAAGGGGGAAAAAAAAAAAAAAAGAAAAGAAACCAAATTCCTGTAATAAATTATTCATTACAAATTATCCACCCAGCTGTAGTTAACACCCTCCTGTGTTTCTTCAGGGACAGGAGAGGCTTGTGGTTTAGATTTTCCCTAAGTGCTGCTGCATGCAGGGTTTGCCTCAAACGTGTAACCCAGATGTCCCAGGCTTGGTTTATTTACATTCTTGGGAGCTGTTGTGAAAAAAACCCTATATGATGTCAAATATAATATAGAGCTCAAGTGAGGTATAAAGGGACAAGGCTGTGCCAACCCTGCTTCAGTTTTTGTTTTAATCTTTAAAAAAGAAAGAGGCAGAAGTGGCCCATGAAAATACATTGTAAGAGCCTTTTTTTTTTTACTTAAATAAATAAATATATAAATGCAAACAAGTATTTGAAGTGCAAGATCTGGCAATATCAGTTAAAAAACAAAACAACTGAAGTTAATTTTCCCACTAAATTCCATGGAAACATTCAAGCACAGAAAGAAACTTCAGGAGCACAGAAAGAAATCCCAGTGACACACGGCACTGCCTGGTGTGCCAATCCATTGCTTCAGCAGCTGATAGAGATGTTTGCCTTGAACTCATTCAATATTTCCCCCTCTAAATCCATTCTGAAATGGACCTTTCAGACAGCACTCAACTCCACAGATCATCTTGCACACGGAGCTCAGGAGCTGGCACGGCACAGAAGAGAAATGAAGTGCAGCTCTGGCTCAGGACTAAGGGGGGCTGGGGAAGCAGAAAGCTGGAAGGAAATCCAAGGAACCACGGTGGCAGGACTCTGGGAGGTAACCCAGAGCACAGCCCCGTGGGTGTGCTGGCTCCAGAGCACTAAAGCAGGACCACACTGGGATTTAAGACAGCCTGACCATAGGACAGCCCAGCAGAGCCAGCCTCAATGAAGGGTAAAAGACAAACCCACTTAAACTCATTGTTTGTCCCCCATGACACAACTTCTGACTCAACCCTGAGCGTTTCCAAAATGATACATTCGATGTTTCAGTCTCTGACCCCTCTCCCACTGAAGATCAAGGGATTTGTTTTCCTGCTAAATTCAGTAAGAAAGGGAATGAGATTTTCAACCAATACAAATGACTGTGAATTTGGGAGGATTGTAATTTTTGACATTACCTGTTTAAAGATGCTGTCATGTCTTACCTTGACGTAAGACGAAGTGTCTGGTACAGTCTGAAACATCCTTACTTGTTTATTAGATATATTTAAAGGTCCTAAATTTGACCTGAAATAAATCATAAAAATACTCCCAGTCATATATTTGCATATAGAAAAATAAAGGAATAAAGCCTGGTTTAAATAATAAGCTTGGTAATAAAATATAGAGGAGAATGAGCAAGCATTTAAGTGTTACTTTTAAAGGACAGAGAGCCACATCAACACAGTAACTAAAATCAAGGAAGAGATTCACAGAGCAGGGATTTATTTCTATTTTTTAACACCACTTTGCTTTTTCCTTTGGATTCTCCCTCCTCCTCAGGAAAAGAGCCTTCTTCACTTTAGACCAGAGCAGAGGGAAATGTTTGACATTTGATTAACTGAATTTCTTAGCCAACAATTAAAAGCCAGCTGAAATACTCGTGTTTTCATGTCGAGCCTAGTTAACCCCATTGACTCGTACCCCGAGGTTTCCCTGGGCTGAGTGAGGGGCAGTTGCCTTTCCTGGCTCATTGAAACCATCCCGAGCCATTAACCCGCCGGCCCCGACTGATTTAAGGAACCTTCCTCACCAACAATAATTAAACCATAAATTTAAAAATACTCCGAAAGGAAGCATCGCTGCAAATATTAAAAGAACAACTCTCAGGGTCGTCTATCCCGTTTCTGTTTCGGGTCCTGCTCAGACTTTGTCTCAGGCTTTGGCACCCCATCTGTTTTCCTGTGCTCCTAAGCCTGGATGAGCTCCTGATGAGCAGGGCGTTCGTTTTCTGCCTCCAGCCCCCAAAATCGTCACTGCAGGGACGCGGAGATTCAACAACGATGGTGCCAACCGCGATGGTGCGTGGGAAAACAAACCCGCAGCCACCGAAACATCCGCCAAACCGATTTTATTTGTCCTCCCCGATCCTCTCGGGGTCTTCAGCCCTTCTGGAACGCGCCAGAAAACAATTAGCTGAGCGTAATTAGCCAAGCGTAAGCAGTGAATCATTAAGAATCGCACACATCCCCGCCTGCCGCTGCGGGTCTGTGCCGCTTTCCCGGGCTGGAGGGAAGAGTCAGAGATGGAGCCAGGAATTGCCGCGGGGAAAGACCCGGCAGGGTGCGCAGGAGCCGCGCAGGAGCCGCGCAGGAGCCGCGCAGGAGCCGCGCAGCCCGGGTGGTGGCTGGGGCTGCTCTCCAAGCTCCGGAGGAGAAGCTGTGGGGTCCTGACTGCGCCTTGAGCGCGGCTTGTCCGGGTCTGATCCGAGCCAGCCCCGCGTTAATTACAGCCCCGCGTTAATGAGGCTGCCCGGCCGCTGGAGCTGAGACCCCGCAGAGCCCCGGACACCCCTGGAGCCGCGGAACCATCCCTGGAGTTCAGGGAAAGGAAAAAAGAACTAAAAACAAGAAAAAAAGAGAAACCCTCAGCCCAACAACTGGAGAATAAAAGCTCGCTATCTGCACGTAACTCTCCTTTAATTGATTTTTAAAGTATTTATTGCCCGTCCAGCTGGCACGGGAGGGCAAGCGGCTCTAAAGCGGACAATGTGTTTCTGATAAGTACAATTCTTTTTTTTCCTGTCGTCCTCCCTCCTAACACATTCCAGTTTCTTTTGCTTCTGAACTTGCGACGGGGGGTGGGGGCAGGCAGAGTGGAGGGACAAGGTAATTTTGCCTCGCCAGTAAATTTTCTGGGGTCAAGGATTGCCATATTGGTTTTCCCCGCTCTCCTCTTTGCCCCTGATTAGCGTCCCCCCCTCCTCCTTTACCTCCCTGTTGTAATTACGCCTCTGCATGTAAATAAATACATCTGCATATTTTGGAGCCGGTTCTCAAGAGTCTGCAGCGGATTATTTATCAATCGGCTCGCCCTGCCAGCGTCAGCCGCGATAGAAAAAGGCCTCTTAAACGACTTTCAGAATCGCTTATTCTTATTGCTATGGTTGGAAGGACTCACCTTTTAGAGCCTTTCCCCTCAGCCAGTGGCAGAGCAGTTTGTAAAGATCCAGGTTGAGACCAAACCCAAGCTCCCCCCCAGCTGTGCAGCACTGCCCTTGCCTCTGCAGTTTTGCGGGGAGAAGAAAGATTTCGACTTGTTGGATCCAAAGCAGCGCTGAAGTTAAAATTCCCAGCCCATCCAGACAGGCTGCATCAAGCAGGCATTTCCTCAGGGGGCTTCTGTGCTGCTCGCAGCTCCAGGACGTGCTTTGCTTTCCTTTCCCTTGCTTCTCTGCCCTCTACTTTTCATTTGATTTCCGTTTTCCCCCCTTATCAATATTCCAGCTGTTCCCTCAGATTATTCGTGGCCATGGGACATCCTCGCCCCGTGAGCCCTCCTGGCGCTATGAGCGACTTTAAACAACACACCAAAAAAAAGAAAAAGAGGAAAAAAAAAAAAAAAGAAAAATATTCACAAA
>VZRH01006611.1:89477-105917 GCA_013397555.1 Urocynchramus pylzowi
TCACAACTTTTTAAAAAAGTATTGCTGAGGAGTCAAGCCGAAAAGAGACGCTGAGTGGAGCTCAAGTGCTACTTTAAATCCCCTTTTTTAAATAAGGAAGTTTCAAATATCCGATTTTAAATCATCGGTCCTTATTTTGAGGTTTTCTTTCCTGACTCGTACCTAGAAAAGAGTTAACCCAAAGCATGACGGAGCACGCTGCAGATGCACACGGCTGGGAGAGCGGGATGGAATCGGCTCCAAACGATTCTTTTTGTTAAAGAATTCCGCATTTCTCCCTGCAAGCCGCAACCTTCAGGTCTTTTTAGCTATTTCACAAGAGCCTATCAAACACTAACGTGTTCAGGAGGGAAAGGAAACACATCTTCAATCCAGGGATGGTTTTCCCCCATCGGAGTCACGTTCCTGGTGCATTTTGTCATCTCAGAAACCTTCACAGACAATATTTTGTGCTAACCTGGGCAAAAACTTCCAGGGATTTCAGTACAACATCAATTTTAAAAGCAACCCTCAGAAGGGTTACCAAAACTATTTGGAAAATGTTCTTCCATTCTCTATTCTCTTTCTCTCCTTCCCGGCTTTGCCCCAAATTCCAACATATTGAAACATTTTTCTCCTTAATAAGAGGAACATATAAAGTGAAGGGGTGAAAGGGCAACCTGGGAGCCGTGCCTTGAGCTCCGCACACAATTTACTCCCTGGTAGACGAGGCGTTTAGCATTCCTCCCAATTTCCAAGGAAAACAGACTCAGACCTGGACCCAGCAACCAGGGACCTCGCCACTTTTTAATATAGAAATTCCTCGGATTCTTTGTTGTTATTATAATTGTTGTTGTTTGTGGCGAGAGAAACCCTTTCCCAAGGTGAGGGGACGGGGGTTTGAGGGAGAAGCTTCCTTGGGACGGAAGGAAAAGCAAAGCCACAGGAGGGACCCGCGAGGTGCGCAGGAGGGAAGGGATCGGGGCAACAATCAGGAGAGAAAGGGAATGGGAAAAAAACCCCTCTAAAATCAAAAGCAGCGTTGACATCGTTCAAGGATTTTTAAAAATCGCGTGCACGGCGTTAAAAAAGCTCTTTCCGAGCCTTAATGTCATTATTGTGCGAGGATGGGAACAGCTCTCTGCCCGGCCGGGACCGCAGGGGCTCACGTTTCAAAGCCATCGCTCATTCTTTTCTCACGTTTCCACGTGTGAATTACACAGAACACGGCACGGGAGGAACCCGGGGGCTCCGCTCTCGTGTTCACTGACGCCTCTTCCCGTTTTCCTGGCGGGGCAGGGAACCCGCGAGTGCATCTCTGCCCCGGATCTCATTTTCCTCTCATTTGCCTGCACTTCTAAAGCAATCTCAGGCAGGGACCCCTGAGCACACGCACAACCTGCAACGAAAAATCCTTTAAAGGCTGGCGTTAGCGGGAATTTGGGATGTAAAGCACTCCCGAGTTCAGGGGGAACGCCTGCCCCGAATCCCGAGCTGGGTTTGCTGCCCCTTGTAACCAAACCCCACAGCCGAGGGGAGAAACCCATGTGGCCAGTTCCAGCCATCCCGGGAGCTTTACTAGCCCAAAAGAAAATTGTTGGCAAATTGGAAACAGCTGTAGCGTCGGAGACTGAAAAACCCCCAACCCACCATCCCCCTGCTCCGCTGGGCAGGGAAAGTTGCAGGGGTTTTGTTTACACCAACATCTCGGAGGCAGAGCCCGCATTTCAAATTTTCCTGCCCAAACCGGGGGTGAGTTGTTCGTAAGCAACATTTCAGCGTCTATCAGCGGCAGTGGGTTTTTAAAGGTGCCGGTGAAATCCTTCCCTCGGCTCCCGCCCCTGTCCCCTTTAACGGGGTGCGAGCGACACAAACCCAGCGACTGCCACCCCACAAAGGGAGGGTTTCATCCTGGGCACTGACAAGTGCCGCGTTCCCTCAGACAATTGCTGGAACAAACGGAACGGTGGAAAAGCTCCGAGCCCTGAAAATGTGCTCTTTTCTTTTCATGTTTTCTATTTATTAGCTACGTTAAGAGAAAACAGACTCATATGAGTCCCAAATGGAGGCAGGGTATTAAAAGAGGCATGTGAATGCTCCAGCAATTACAGCTGAATTTGATTAAAAACGTCATGAGGGCTGCAAAAGCAGGAGTTACCTGATACACTCACCCCGAGGTTGCTTTAGGATGAATTATAACACAATTCATTTTATTTTAATAGGTCACTATAAGATTAACTGTTTAAGGATGGAGCTGTGCTATAAATGTTTACATCAAACCGGAGAGAAGCAAGCTTTCCTTTCGGGTTGTTTAGAAATAATGTTTATTACATTTTAAAATTCCTCAACACGTTAATTAGGAATAAGGGGAAAGTCTGGGAAGGCAGATGGAGCTCCAGTGCTTGACATGGAGCCACACACACACCGCTGGGCTTCAGTTTCCCCTTCCTGGCAGGGAAATGTGGGGTTTTGAACTGGCCACCGCTGTTCCCACATGCTACGGGCAAATAATGACAATTTGTTGGCCCCTGCTCCTCTCCCAGGCTTGGCCCAGAGTTTAATGGCACCCCAAAACCTGCCAAGGCGAGCGGCCTCAGGGGAGGTGACCACTGCCTCAGTGAAACTGGCCACCACAACACCCAGATTTGGGTGTCTGGGGGGAAAACGGGAGGATCCATCAGTGACCAGGGGCAGAACCTCCCGGGAGGGAAGGATCCCGAGCAGCTCCCACAGCCTGCCCCAGTGCAGGCACTGCGAGGAGGGCACAAGGCTCACATCCCACAGGTGAGGCCAGGAGCTGGGGTAAAACCGGGCTCCTGAATTCCCCTGAATTCCTGGAGTCGGGGAAGAAATGGTGAAAAACTGCCACGGAGAGATGGCCAGCTGGGTTTGCATCTGCTGTGCTGCTGGGGGGGCTGGGGACAAGATAAAAACCCTCTGTGGCTGCAATTTCTGCCTTTTCCCTGTGCTATCTTTAGGCAGCATCTGATATAAAGGTACTTTTGCATAGCTGGAGCTGCAAGGAGCAGTTAAATTGAATTAAAATTAGCCGTACTCCTGAAATTAAATTATTAGTCTGAGAGAAAAATTCTCTCTGTTAGAATTTAATTTCATTTTCCATGAATAAGAAGGACAAATTTAGAATTTTAGCATGAAAAATATTTTCTGTTATAAATTACTAATGCAAAAAGGTTTCATTCAGAGAGCTCAGAAAGCCCCTTTTCAGCAAGGATCTGCTCCTTCATTTCCACTAATTAATTTAATCATTAAAGGCACTTTGATGAAGTCCACTGAAAATCAGCAAACCCGCTGTAAATATTTTTGGGACAAATATTTCAGCTTTGCTAAATCACTCTCTAGCAGGAAAAACACCTTTGAAATAGAATACACTTCACCCTAATATTAGTGATGGATGTGATCAGTGTATTCAAATAAATAATCATAAATTATTGATAAAATCGTTATCACAACACAGGGAAAGCTTTAGTTCCAGAGATAAAATGAGGGCATAGGAAAAAAGGGATTGCTGTCATTGTTGGATGCTATATTATTCCTGAAAAGGAATGTTAGGTGAAGGTTCATGAGTGCCCCAGGAATTTTAATTTCCTTGTTCCCTGTCTGTTTGACGGGAACGAGAACCTTTCTCTTTTCACTGTCTGGATTTGAGGACAAGTTTGGAGTATTTATTTCGAGGAGTGTTTATTGTGGAGTTACCAAAAGTGAGAGTTTGGTGTTGTTGTTAAAGTCCCGATCATTTACAAAACATGGGAGTTTCCACTCTCGTAGTTCATAAACAGCCAAGGAAGTGATTTACTGTCTGTGGCATGCCGTGGAACTCCCGTTAAACCAGTTCGGGTTGGGGACTGGTGTGAGCCCCAGTTCCTGTGGGTTTTTACCAGTCCCTGGAGAGATCCTCCTGAAGCTGTGTGGGGTGGGACGGGAGGGTGGCAGTGACATTTCCTGGACAAAGGAAGCCTCACGGACAAAAGGCAGGAAGGAAAGTTTAGGGATGGGGCGATAAAACCTCTGACCCCAAGGCAGTGGGGTGGGCAGAGGTGGGACAGGAATCTCTTTGGCAAAGGGATTTAATCCCTGTGGCAGAGGCAAGGCAGGAATCCCTTTGGCAAAGGAATTTAATCCCTGTGGCAGAGGTGGGACAGGAATCCCTTTGGCAAAGGGATTTAATCCTGTGGCAGAGGTGGGACAGGAATCCCTTTGGCAAAGGGATTTAATCCTGTGGCAGAGGTGGGACAGGAATCCCTTTGGCAAAGGGATTTAATCCTGTGGCAGAGGTGGGACAGGAATCCCTTTGGCAAAGGGATTTAATCCTGTGGCAGAGGTGGGACAGGAATCCCTTTGGCAAAGGGATTTAATCCTGTGGCAGAGGTGGGACAGGAATCCCTTTGGCAAAGGGATTTAATCCTGTGGCAGAGGTGGGACAGGAATCCCTTTGGCAAAGGGATTTAATCCTGTGGCAGAGGTGGGACAGGAATCCCTTTGGCAAAGGGATTTAATCCTGTGGCAGAGGTGGGACAGGAATCCCTTTGGCAAAGGGATTTAATCCTGTGGCAGAGGTGGGACAGGAATCCCTTTGGCAAAGGGATTTAATCCTGTGGCAGAGGTGGGACAGGAATCCCTTTGGCAAAGGGATTTAATCCTGTGGCAGAGGTGGGACAGGAATCCCTTTGGCAAAGGGATTTAATCCTGTGGCAGAGGTGGGACAGGAATCCCTTTGGCAAAGGGATTTAATCCTGTGGCAGAGGTGGGACAGGAGTCCCTTTGGCAAAGGGATTTAATCCTGTGGCAGAGGTGGGACAGGAATCCCTTTGGCAAAGGGATTTAATCCTGTGGCAGAGGCAAGGCAGGAATCCCTTTGGCAGAGGGATTAAATCCTGTACTGGCAAAAGTGGAACAAGAATTTCATCCCTGTGCCAGTGGGATCTAATCCCTGTTGCAGAGGGGGGACAGGAATTCCTGTAGCAGAGAGATTTAATCCTGTAGTGGCAAAGGTGGGACAGAAAACCCTTTGGCAAAGGGATTTAATCCCTGTGGCAGAGGGATCTAATCCCTGTGGCACAGGCAAGACAGGAATTTCTGTGGTAGAGGGAGGAGAGGAATCCTTGTGGCAGAGGGATCTAATCCTATGGTGGCAAAGGTGGAACAGGAATTTCATCCCTGTGGCAGAGGGAGGACAGGAATTCCTGTGGGAGAGGGATGGATCCCGTAGTGGCTGAGGCAGGACAGGAATCCCACAAACCCTCACCCCACACCAGCTCTGCCCCTCCTGAGCAGTCCCCAGCAGGAGCCTCCACTCTCCTGGGGTCTCCCTGCTGGACACTTGGCCCTGGGCACTCCTCTTTTGGCCCAGGATTTTCGTGTTCAGCCCCTTCAGCATCCTTTTAGTGACAGACACCCGTGGGCCATGATGTCACCCCTGGCAGTGGCACCTGCAGAGGCTCACCTGGGTGGCCCCAGTGACAGCACTGCCACCCCTCCGAGGTCCCTTCACCACAGAGATCCCTGGCCAGATGATGCTGACTAGAAAAACAGGAGAGAAGATGGAAAAGAAATAAATATCAAATCTCTTCCTCCAGCAGAGTTCTGCCTCTTCAGAAAAGAGAAGTGGCCGTGATCCCAGGTTCCCTGCAAGATTTGCTGTTGCTTTGCTTTTTAGTAAATTTTACATGAAGCACCTCTTCTAGAAGAGATAAAAATCTTCTTTTTGGGATATAAAACTCAAGGCTGCCCTTGCCTCTGGTAAAGTTTCCCCTTCTTGTATAGCCCAGCTCCACAGCTTGAGGCCTTTATTCACTCTGGGATTGCTTCTTTTCTCTTTTTTTTTAAGCAAAACCCTAAATTCTTGTCCTGATTCTCCCTTGGAGCCTCCCTGGCCAGCCTGGACTTGAGCTCTCCAGTTCAGGAGAGCCCCTCAGGAGAGTCCAGTTCAGGCAGCTCCTGAGGACCTTTCTGGAGCTCTAAAGGGGCTCCACCTGCTCTGATCTCCACAGAAAAACAACCAACCAAGCAAATATATCCATTATTTCTTCCCAGAGATCAATTCCTTGAAAATATCTCACCTTGTGAGAGCCACTGTGGATGGTACAGGAGGAGAGCAGGAGGGAAGGGGGGGAGAAGAAAGGCTGCCAAAACAAAAAGAGCCATCAAAAACATAAACAGCCAGAGGAATGAAAAGGATTAAAACAACCCCAACCCCAAGGTGAATTTAATGAAAATAAATGACTAAAGCAGGAGCTTGATGCCATTCCAAGGGTTTGACATGGAAGTGTGTTTCCCATTCCACTCCTCCACAGAGAAGGTTTCTCTCTGAATCAGATGAACCATAAAATAAAGAGGAAATTTAGAACAACCCAGAAAAACGGTGTTTTACAGCCCTTCCCACTCAGGGCTTCCCCTTGAAGAGCTCTGGTGCCTCAGCCCTTGGCTCCACACTGTCCCAGCAGCTCGGGGGACTCTGGGCAGGTTAAAGGGCTCCTGAACCTGCTGGGCTGGAGCAGCCTTTCCATGGGAAAGTGCTTTGGGGAACACTGCTCCCAGCTGGAGAGGAGCCACGATTTGGGAAATCTCCCTGGCTAATGCTGCGGTGTGAGAGTTTGCTGCATCACCAGCTGGCTCCGTGCCAGGGCTTTGCCATGTGCTGCCAGGGCATCCCAGGCATCCCAGCTGGAGCAGGGGCAGCAGGAAAGGCTGAGCCCAGCTCTGACCAACCTATGGGCCAAAGAAACTGCCTGGGACCAGAGGGGAGAGCTGCTCCCTCTTGGAGCTCTGGATGCTGAGAATTTCAGACTTTCTGTGCTGACAGACACTGACCCCCAGGAGAACACTGCATTGACCTGAGGCCGTGGAGAAGCTTCCAAAATGGAATGACAGAGCTGGGATTGTGGGTGTGGAGTTTGAATAGAAGTGTGTGATATCACAGGGTGCAAAACTTAGAGTGTAGGGTTTTAAAATATAGTGATATATATGGAGCAAGATGGAGGTTTTGGGGCAGAGGCTGGTCCTTCTTCTTTATCTTCCTCTTCACCTTCTTCTTCACCTTCTTCTCCATGGATTTGGGTGGTTTTGTGAAATTGGACAGAAAAGCCCACATTGCAGGGCACGGGTGGTTGGTTATTGGGTTAAAAGTGAAAATAATTTAGGTGTCATTTCTTAATTGGACAGTTTAGCCTTAAAAGACCTTGTAGAGAGAGACAGACATTTTGTAGCTTGTTAGTGAAGAACTGCAGAACTCACTGCTGTGAGACTGTGAATAGAAAAGAGAAAATAAACACCTGAGTCTGAAAATGAAATATTTTCTCGAGCACTTTCAATCCTGACCTTGACAGAAAAAAGCCTGGGAACTGGCAGTTCCCTGTGCAAGGAGAGGCAGAAATGCAGATTTCACAGAATGGCCTGGGTTGGAAGGAAACTTGAACATCACCTCATTCCAAGCCCTGCTGTGGGCAGGGAATCTTCCACCAGCCTCAGACAGCAAAAGTATGGAGGGGATGAAACCTGGATTCAAACCATTCACAGGGAAAGGTGTGGGGGTGAAAAAGGAATCTGTAGGAAGGGGGAGGGAAGGCTTGGTTTCCTCTGTGCCAGCGCTGGAAAGCACCTGAGGAATATCCTGGGATCCACAGCAGGGATGGAACTGGGTGAGCTTTCAGGTCCCTCCAACCCAAACCAAGCTGGGATTCTGTGAATGCCCTCAGAGGTGCCTGGAGCAGGGACACTGCCTGGGGTAGGGACACTGCTTGGAACAGGGACACTGCCTGGGGTAGGGACACTGCCTGGAACAGGGACATTGCCTGGAACACGGACACTGTCTGGAACAGGAACATTGCCTGGAGCAGGACACTGCCTGGGCCTGGAGCAGGGACATTGCCTGGGCCAGAGACACTGCCTGGGGCTGGAGCAGGGACACTGCCTGGGCTAGAGACACTGCCTGGGGCTGGGGACACTGCTGGGCCTGGAGCAGGGACATTGCCTGGAGCAGGGACACTGCTGGGCCTGGAGCAGGGACACTGCCTGGAGCAGGGACACTGCTGAGCCTGGAGCAGGGACACTGTCTGGAGCAGGGACACTGCCTGGAGCAGGGACACTGCCTGGGCCCGGAGCAGGGACACTGCTGGGCCCGGAGCACTGTTCAGCTCCACGGCCTGAGCAGAGCAGTCCTGGGGCCCTGGGGCTCACGGCTGGAGCTGGGTGTGTGCCAGGGCTGTGGCAGCAAGGGCAGCAGGACAGAACCTGCTGGAGCGAGGTAAGGGCAGAACAGCAGCATCCAAAGCAGGGCTGGAGCAGTGCACGGGGAAACCCCATCAGCAAGCAGATGAAAATGCTGTGAACTCAGGAGTTCAGCCAGTAAAGCCTGAACCAGGACAGAGCTGGGGTGGCCCAGGCCCTGCAGCTGGAGGCTGCTGGACAGCAGTGGCACTCTGCTCTCTGCTCTGCCTTTCCTCTCAGTAGCTCAGATATGAAGGCTCTGTCATAAATTACAGAGTTTAAGGTAAAACCAGAGCAGCTGCCCCAAAGAAGAATTTGCAGAAGTTTTCCTGCTTAGAAACGACCATCAGAGGATGAAAGCTTCCTTCAGGTGGTTTTCCAGAGGAGAGCAGACAGGCTCACTTTTCCATTCCACAGCCATGCTAACAACAGTTCTTGGGCTGCCAGAACAATGTGAGCTGCTGTTCTTGGGTATAATTAGCCCAGATATTTTTGTGTTTGAAATACATAACAGATGAAGCCTACACACTTTTCCAGTTACCACCAAACCCCTTGTGCACATAGGGATAACAGGTGATTATAAAAATAACGTGGTGGCTATAAAAATCTCCTGGTGCCCATGTGAGTAGCTCCTGCCTTGTGCTGTGGGTTCTGAGCCACACTGGTGGCACATGGACAAAGACCAGGTGATCCTTTGTGGCCCAGGGAGCTTCCAGATTTACACAGCACGTTACAAACCCCAGGTGGGACCCAGCGATCTGGGAGCTGCTGCTGGGCCCAGCTCGTGCTCCCAGTCCTGCAAAACCAACAGGGTTATGTCAGGGGCCTGCTTAGGGGCTGAGGAGCTTAAATTTGGGCTCTTCACTGGCAAACACTCGAGGTGTGTGAAGAGATCAGGATGTTTCTGTTCTCCATGGCAGCAGGCACCACTGCAGGCGAATCCTCCCTGCTTGCTGGGAGCTGCAGTCAGTCGTGACAGAGTCGTGACACCGAGTCACATCCCTGGGACTCCTGAGGTGTCCGGTTGCTCGGTGCTCGCTCAGCTTTGCTGACCCTGCTCCAGCCACCAGCCCTATTTCCTGGACTTATCTGCCCCGGCAGATTTCCCCTCCTCTCCCTCCTCCTGTGGCCATAAACACTGCAGTCTCCTGCAGGCCCAATCTGGGCTCACAGCTTGTCCAGAGCAGATAGCAGCAGATAAGGGGCCAGGCCACATTGTCTTTTTGCAGCCTGCACCCGGAGTTCACTTTTAAATCTGAAAAGTGTTTGCTTAAGGAAAAGGAAATGTGCCTGTGTGTGCTGGGGGGCAGCGGGAGGGAGGGGAAAGAGGAAGGGAGCTGGTCCAGAGACCAAACTGGGGCACACGAGAGGGAGGAGTGGTGGAGAATGATGAGGGGAGCTCAGCCAAGGCCCTTGGAGCCCCTCTGCTCCCGCTGTCCTGCCCTGCTCCCAGACTTTGGGCCGTTCCCAAAGGAGGGGTGAGCAGCTCCCCCAGGCTCTCCAAGGCTGAGTTTGGCTGGAGTGACACACAGCTCCTCATGCCTGGAGAAGGACATGCCATGAGAGGAGTTCTGCCAAGTCCCATGGTGGGACTTGATCCCTAAACCAGCCAAAAATCCCAGTGTAAACACATTTATACCCAGTGCTCAAATTGGGACAGTAGGAAACCTCTATCCCTGCAATCTGTCCTCCTGCATGGATGAAAAATGCTCTATATTCCATGTCCCTGTAGTGCTGGGTGACACCTTGTCACTTGTTCTCATCAGCAGAACAAACTTATTTCATTTCCCAGGTCCAGAACAGGCCTGCAGAACTCCCTGCAGGCTTTGGGAAGCTCAGGAGGAGCTCAGGACTCACTGCAGGATTTGGGGAGCACAGGGGGAGCTCAGGACTCTCTGCAGGATTTGGGAAACTCAGGACTCACTGCAGGATTTTGGGAGCACAGGAGGGACTCAGGACTCACTGCAGGATTGGGGAAACTCAGGGGGAACTCAGGACCCTCTGCAGGATTTGGAAGCTCAGGACTCACTGCAGGATTTGGGGAGCACAGGGGGAGCTCAGGACTCTCTGCAGGATTTGGGAAGCTCTCTGAGGGAGCTCAGGACTCACTGCTCTGGGGCTGTGGGGGTGTGGGAACGCTCCTGTGCTGGCAGAATGCTCAGGATGGAGGGAAACTGGGGAGCTCTGTGGCTATAAACCCTTTTATCCAGTGTCCCTGTGTGAGGCAGGGGCTGTGTCGCTGCAGCCCACCAGCAGAGATTTCCAGCACAGGTTTGGGCACAGTGACAAAGCTCCTGTGGAAGAGAAAGTCAGAGGGAGCACATCCAGCAGCCCAGAATGCTTCCCTCTGAGCTGTGCAAAGCTTCCTTTTGATCTCTGAGGCCCCCAGGCACCCCGGGTTCCATGGGTCAGGTAATGGCTCAGGGCCCGGGGCAGCCCAGGGCTGAAGGGACCATAAAGGGAGTTCTGAGCCCGGCATTGCTGTGCTCATTTATGGGTTGATCTCCTGGTGCTGCTGAAGTCAACAAACCCCAGTTATCTGCACTGGGGGCAAGGTTTAGACCTTCTCTGGGGATGGAGATACAGGTGTGTATTCCCTGAGAAGCTGGGATACAGCAGGGATGCAGCAGCACAGGGAAACCCGAGGGGCTGAGCCTCCTCCTGGGACACACTTTAGATCCAGGCAGCTCTGAGGGGCAGGAAACACCCACATTTTTACACAGCTTTGGCAACAAACACATTGGAAACGACCAGAAGCAGGAGGAAATTATCCTGGAATTCCAGAATCCCAGAATGGTTTGGGTTGGAAGAGTCCTTAAGGCCCATTTCATTCCAACACCTGCTGTGGGCAGGGACACCTTCCTCACCTCATCCATTATGGGGCCTGGGAAAGCAAAGGAGAAATTGGGCTGGCCATTGATGCCTTCTTTATCGATGGGCTGGGCACGGCTCATTTGGAAAACTCATTTGGAAAACTCATTTCCTGGGATCAGAGAGAGCTGATGGAGCTCCAGGAGCTGGGAGGGGAACGTGAGCTGCTGACTGAGCTGGGGACCAAGCAGCAGCTCCTCGAGCTGCAGCAAGTTGTGTGCAAGGAAAAGTCTGAACCTGTGGATGTAAAGGGGTCCTGGTGGGACTGGCAGAACCCTCTGGGCCCAGGGAATGGCTGTGGGGATGGGTGTGGGAATGGGTGTGGGGATGGATTGGATGGCTGTGGGGATGGATGGATGTGGGGATGGATGTGGGAATGGATTGGATGGATGTGGGGATGGATTGGATAGCTGTAGGGATGGATGGCTGTGGGGCTGGCTGTGGGGATGGATTGGATGGCTGTGGGGATGAAGCACTGATTGCTTTGTCCCTGGCAGGTTTCACAGGCCTGTCCTGCAGACTGGAGATGAGAGCTCCGTTCCCCAGTCCCTGAGGGATAACTGTGCCCAGTGCCATGGCAGCCATGGCTGGGTGCTGCTGGCAATGCTGAGGGCAGAGCTGGGAAAGGACGGAGTGAACAGCAGAGCATCCCTGCTCCAGGCTTTCCCAGGGAAACCAGGGCAGGCTTCACACAGGGAGTGCCTGGAGCACCACATGGGGTTATTTCAGGAAGGAGGAGCAGCTCAATCCGTGGGGATTCTCTGCTCCATCACCTCCCCACACCATCTCTGGCCTCCCCCAGGAAAACCCTTCACCTGCTCATGCTTCCACAGTGCCACTGAAGGAGGAGGGCAATGAGAACAGAGGGCAGCTGCAAACTCCCAGCTTTTATGGCTGAGCCATCAAAAAATGGCCTCAAAAATTCCGAGGTTGGACTCTGAAGGGCTGGGGAGCTGCTCAAATACCACCCTGAGTGCCTGGGTGAAGGCAGATGGGGTCTGTGCAGCTTTCCCTGGCCGGAGCCTCCGTGGCAGAGCGGTTTCAGCTCCCGTTCCCATCCCGGCCATTTCCTGCCCCGCTCCGACACTTTGATTCACGGCGCCCGGCCACCCGTGACCACCCAGGGAAATGGGAGCTGGCCCAGGCAGCCAGGGCCCTTCGTGGTCCCCCCAGGGGGAGGAACAGAGGCCACGATAACATCGCTTCATTTCAGCCAGAGCCCATTTGTCACTGGCCGTTCCCAAAGATCCCTCCGGGAGGAGCTGCCACTGTCCCCGGCACGGTCAGCACCCAAACTGGGGGGAGAGGTGACCTCAGAGCCACCTCCCCTTGGCTGGGCTCCCAGACTCTTCCTGGGGGTCAGGACATTCAGCTCTGCCACACAAGGAGTGGCCCTGTGCCTCAGTTTCCCCACCCTGTTCATTAGGACCTTGGAGATACAAAACCGTCCGAGGAGCCCTGGGAGAGCTCCTCTTCAGCCTGGGACCAGACAGGCTCTCTCCCACTTCCCATCCCATTATCCCCCTCATAAAAACGAGCTCTCCTCAGGCCCATTTCCCAATGTTTGGGTTTGGTTTGCTACTGGAATCCTCAGCCATGAGCAGCAGCCAGATGGCAAAGACAGGCCGAGCCAGCTTTCCAAGGAGCTTTCCAAGTTCCTGGCTAAGACAAAGACACAATCGAGGACAAATAAACAGAACCAGAGGAGCAGAAAGTCAGCGAGAGCAGAGCCCCAGAGGAGCAGGAGGGGGCCAGCCTGGAGCCGGGATCAGAGGGGAGGCTGCAGCCTTGCCCTGGTCCTGGCCCACCCCAGCTCCCAGGAAAGGTACCAGGAGTGTCCTGGAGAAGGATGAACAGCATTGCACGGCCATTGCTTTTGGAATCCTTTCTCGGTTTCAGATGTCCTGTGGACAGCAGAATGACAGCAGCCTGTTTTCCCCTGGATCCCATTCCTGGTCCCTGCTCATCCCCTTCCTCCCACCGAGTCCTCTCCCACCTCCCCGGGCTGGGCTGGCCCTGCTGAGCCAAGCAGAGGGTGTCACAGCGGGGCCTGCCTGGCCCTCCCCTCCACCCAGCTGCTGATTTTTATAAAATCTGTAGAAATTTAATCATGACTGGGACATCCATGCTTTGGAGTGTGGTTGGAGTTGGTCTAGGAGATGGAGAGGAGAGGGATTTAAATCAGATGGATGAGCAGGGAGATTGCTCCAGGTTCCACTGTCACGAGCCCAGCTCAGCTTCCCTGCAGCTCTGAAATGCCTCACAAATGTCTCTCAGTTTCAGACTTTCTTCCCAGTGTTTTCAAACTTGAGGGTCCTGGTTTGGTAGCTGTCAAATGCTTTTTTATTTCCACTCTGAGAACCACTTGGTTTAAAAAAGCCCTTTAATTCTACATCAAACAGCACAACAGCTCAGGATTTAGATGGTTAGATTCTGTCAAAAATAAATACTTCATTATTAAATTTTTTTTAAATAAAATAAATAAATATTTTCATGATTCCTTCCCCCCCTTTTTTTCTTTTTCTTAAGTTTTTTTAGATCTGGAATAGTCAAAGCTTCAAAATCACTGATGAATCAGAAAGTCAAAAAGTGCATTTCTCACCTTGCTCAGTGAGTGGCCTGTCCTGGGGTGCTTGGCCCGTGGCTGTTCCCTGGCCTGCTCCCACTGGGATGCTGCTGTTGCCCCCCTGGGACCAGAACACACCCAGGTGTGAGGCATGGGGAGCCCTGGCTTTGGGTCTGGAAGCTCAGGGCTGGAGACATTTCTGCTGTAAACACCAAGATGGTGACAGTGCTGCCACCCATGCAGAGAATTACTGCAGGTGCTTTGCTCCTGAGGCATCCCCAGGGTCAGAGGGCTCAGCAAGGGCTGGGCTGAGGGGTGAGGATGGCCTGGCTGAGCCTCAGGCAGGCCAGGGCAGCGTGGGCACCCTGCCCAGGCTCTGTCTGCCTGGGAGTTCTGGAATTCAGCCCTGATGTAGCCCAGGGTGGAGATTTGTGTCCATCAGAGGAGATTTCTCCTGGCAGCACCACAGGGATTGTCCCAGGCTGATGGGTCTGTAAGGGAAACCATCATCTCCCACCCCACTCCTCTCTCTTTCCATCCCCTCCAAAACCATGCTCCAGGTTTGGTCCTGGAATGAACCCAGATCCCCTGGGGCTTTGCTGTGGTGTTCATGGAAGCTTCCAGGGTGCTCTGGGTGTCTCCTGAACCCCTGAGAAAGGAACTCTCCATCCCCAACAGCTCCTTGCCCCTTCTCTGGGCAAACAGCACCTCCCAAACCCTGTGAGAGGGTGAATTATTCCTGGAGCTTTTCCTGCTCTGGAGGTCACAGCCAGGCCTTGACTGCTGTGGGAGGCTTGGCACGGGCTGGGGCAGGAGCAGGTGCCACCCCTGCCATGGGCACCTGGGCAGTGACCTGCCCACCCTGGGTGTGTCTGTGTGTCTGTCACGGGGCTCCTGACACTGTGTGACACTCTGTGCCCCGTGCTGTGGCTGCTGGCCCCTTTGGAAAGGGATCATCCCAGAGCCTGGATGGCCTCACTGCCCATCTGCACCAGGAAAACGGGCACAGCTCCCAGCTGAGCTGGCCTCAATGGCTGCACCTCTGAAACAGCAGGGAAAAAGGGGTACCCTCACTCCTGGGCTACCTCAAAAGTATCAAAATCCAGATTTCCCAGCACACCTGGGATCACAGCTCTTCTCAAGTTTCCCCACCTATTGCAGCAAGGTAGAAAAATCATAAAGAAAAGCTTCATAAAATCCAGCCTGCTCTCCTAGAAGCAGTAGCTGGCCTTGTCAAAGCCAGCATTTTGCAAATTCCCACGTGAAAACAGTCCTGTTGTGAGCAGTTCATTAACATAACAATCTATTCCTGGGTAAAAACCAACTTGCACCTGTACAAACTCTTTTTACACCGTTAGACAGAAAAATGAAAACCATCTCTCACAAACAACTGTCCCTGTGTGAACATCCCTGGGGTTTGAGTGACCAATGAACACAGAACAACAACTTGTTACTAACCAATAAAGTAATTGGCAAAAAACTCCCAACCAATTGGAGTCACACCCAGGGTCTGTAAAACTGTATGAAAAGGAGGTATGTGAATAAAGAAGGGGCTTTTTCCACCATGAAGAAAATGGAGTCTGTGTTTTATTCCCATACCCCCCCATTTATGCACTCTAAACTCAGATCCCCTGCTGAGGTGACAAGGATGGTCCCAGCTTCAGAGATGTTCCTGTCCCTGCACAGAGGCACAGCCAGCTCCTCTATAATCAGATTTTTCTTCATTTTTACAGAAATTCACAATCTGAAAGGATTCTGCTGTTGGTGATGTGTGGAAACACTGGGAAATCTCTTCAGAGAGGCTGGGAGCCGAGGCTGGTCCCTGCCTTAGTCAGACTCCTGCTCTCACTCATGGCAGAGTCTCAGGAGCTTTTCCAGTGCTGGAGATTGTTCACTGCATCCCCAAAGTGCCAAGGAAAGGTGCACATCATGACAGCTTGCACCTGGCTGGGCAGCATCATTTGGGCCCTGCTGGAGGTGGGCAGTGCTGCCAGACAAGGAGGGAGATGTGGAACTTCCCTGTCAGGCAGAGACAGGACAGCAGCATCCCCAGAAAGAAATGTTCTTTGTGCAAAGAAGCCAATTTCTGCTCTCTGAGCATCATAACTCCAGTTTTCCTTATTTATTTTACCCAAGCCCTCACTGCAGTGGGATTCAGCGATGCACAGAGGAGGGTTCTGGCCTGGGCAGAGTGGAAAGGAATCAGGTTTGCAGAGAAATCTCTGCATTTGTGCCTGAGCCTTTTCAAATTGCTGGGGAGGAACGAGCAGGGCAGGCTCCAGAGGGGCTGGGGGAGGGCTCCTTGGGGGATACCTGTGTGTTTAAGCTGGAAGCAGCTCTGCTGTCAGTTGTCCATTGCCCCCCTGGGGTCACCTGTGCAGCATGTGGCTCCTGCAGGCTCCAGCTGCTGGGACACTGCCCAGATCAGGGATTGCCCTTTGCAGCACCTGGCCCTGGTGTAGAGCAATAGTAGACACAGCATTTGTTTAAAAGGAGAATTGTAGGCACACAGCTTGTGGTGATTGCAGTGGGCTGGCCCAGCCTCATCCCCAGCAGTGCAGCTGTGAGAAGCAGGTGAGCAGCACTGACAGCAGTGAGCATGGAGTGCCCAGGTGTGCTGAGCAGCCACTCAGGGAACAGAGGCACACAGGTGTAAGGGATGAACATGAGGGGTGCAAAAGGTTGGGCTAGAGACCAGAAGGGCAGCTGCTTGCAGCTTTCTGAGGGGGTGCTGTGTTGCTCTGTATGGGCTGAAGCTGTCTGCAATGGTGGGGTGACACTCTGTGTGCTGTGGCTGTCTC
>VZRH01006612.1:745-24028 GCA_013397555.1 Urocynchramus pylzowi
GGGGGCGGGGGCGCCGCCGCCCGGGCCCCCGCCGTATCGGCCATGGCAGACCCGCTGCATTCTGCCCTCGTCCGCCCTCACCTGCCCTCACGGCGCCCCAGCGCACCGGCGCTGCCTCCCCTCCGCCGGCACACCGCCCCCGCCTCCCGCAGCGGCCGCACGGCCCCCGCCCAGCATCGTCGCAGGGCGGACGGCAAAGGACGAGTCGCTCTCGTCCCCGCTGCGGCGCCCCGGGGCCCGCGGTTGTCCCCCGGCTGCGGGTCAGGTGCGGGCGGGCGGCGGCCCCGCGTGGTCGGGAGGCACGGCTGGCTGACGTGTGCTCAGAGGTGGTGTGCGCGCTGCCAAAAATACGGCAAATTATTGCTGTTATTAAAAAAGTATCGTTAAAAATTCTCTGCAGTGCTTTCTCTCGGGTGCTGCAGCCCGAAGTCTCGCAATGTCGAGTCGCGTGGCGGCTGGTTTGAACGGCCTTTGCTGTATTCATACCTTTGATTCTTGGATTAGTTCGGAAGTCATTTCATGTCTGAACACTCACTGTGTCTCCTGTGGTCTAGGAATTAAGTTAACAAAAATGTAGACCATGGATGCCCTATGCAGCTCAACAGAAAGTTATCAGAGAGAATTCCCTTACGTATGGCAGTGTATGGCAGTTAGCTGAGCATCCTGAGCCAGCTTTTGACAGGTGGCATCATTTGGAGCTGTGCTGTGGAGAGAACCCTTTGTGCACATAGAGGGGACCTTCCCCTCCTTATAGTTTCTCCCCTTTTCAGGTAACTCTTAGTCTTGTAGGACTGCACTTAAGATTAGGTTTTCCTTAACAGTCCAGGGAGCAAACAGTAAGTTAATGGAACTTTTGGGCTAGACACTCTAGACACCTACAGAGACACTGATCCTCCTCTGTAACGTGTGTCTTAAGACTAACCTCTTAGAGATCAAATCATGTGTATAAATGTTGAAAGCGCTTGTAAAGTAAATACAAACAGAACTGTTGATAGTAATCTAGCCGTCTAAAAATCAAAGAGAGGCCTCTCTGTAAAGTGACATTGAGCAGATGTGAAGGAGAGTATGAGTCCCAGTACTTTCAGGTAGGTGATCCTGTCGTTTCTGTTTCCCTTCATGCAATACACTGTGAGATCCGAATTGTGAACTAAAATTCAGGGCTTAATTAAGTACATAGTCTTGAGGAGTAGATGATGTATTTAGAAAACATATGTGTGGCATGTAATTTAGAAATATTTCTGTCATATTTAAGAAGCTGACTCTTTCTGTAACCCAAATTTCATTAGAGCTATTAAGGTGAAACTTTAACTTTTTGTTATTTGGAGTAAGCTAGTAGCACCAATTTGTTGAATGGTAAGAATCAGTTCTGAGTGCTCTTAAGAATTATGCCTTACCCTTTCCCAGAAGGCAGTCTATATGTAGGACAAACCCATAACATGAAAGACTGTAGTTTTTTTCCTGGTCTCTGCTGTGCTCTGCTTTGTGATCATAGGAAGTACACTTACGCATTTTATTCTGTTTTTCCACCTAAAAACGTAGATAAAGCATTTTTAATTAACTTACACACTTGTATTTCTAAAGTATATTTATTTTCTATAGATAATCTTATCAGTGTAGTAATTTGAATTATTATCAATGTCTATGTATTTTAAACTTCTAAAAAATTGTGTAGCATTTTCTATCCTAGGTGTGAATTCTGTGAATATGGGATTATTTAATGAATAAATTCTCTATCGAGCACCATGTGTTTTTACTAAATAATAAATAGAGTTTTAAATAAATGAATATATTTCCAGGAGGAAGACAGTTCTAAAACTGGTATGCTTTAGAATGTTAAGTGACCCTCAACAAAGACAATTAAAATGATGTGTAAAATGGATTATCCAATATAATTATGTAGAAAAAAAAATAATTCAAAATGGAAATAGCAAAATACATCATGTATAGAAATCATGTATTTTGTATTTGTTCTTCAGGTTTTTCCCCACGTCATGTGTCAAAGTGGAACGACTAACATTTAAAATTAAATAATAATTTTAAATAATTTAAAATTAAATAATAAAATTTAATAAAAATGAAGAACTGCTGAAATGTTACAGGAGAAATGTTATTACTGTGTAGGGTACTGTGGGCTGGGACTACCAATGCTTTGTCCATGCAGCTTCCATGTGTGGTTACTGGCTACAAAAGTCAAAGATGCACACTTAAAAATCAAATACATGGGACAGTATTTATATATAAAGTTACAAGTGTAAAGGTAAGAAAAATTTCAGAACACTGTGCTCTATCAAGAATATTTGATTTTTGCAGGAGAGAGAGGATTAGCAGTGAGCAACTGTACATCCTGGTTATACCTGGAGATGTAAATAATTTTTCTCTTGAGGATACCAGTCCTTTTGCAGTTGAAGTAATAGTTGCGTTACAACTGATTTCTTAGGGAGCAGAAATATCCGTCTAATCTTAGCAGTTTTCTGTATGTCTGCTCTGCACATAATCAAAAGGGTCACTGATTTATGCATGTGTGTACAGTTAACTGAGGAAGAATGTCTTCTCTATTCTTGTATGTTCTTTCACACCAAAAACCATCTGACCAGGTCATTTCCATGTTGATGTTATCTTTACTGAATGGTAGACAAAGTATTTTTTATATAACTATTATTTCTCTGAATCTGGTCACATTTATGAATTCAGTTACTAGTTTTAATTGGATTCCCATGCAAGCTTTTAGGGATGTACAGCATGCACAAGTGCTAGAGATCCCAGGATTTTATACTTGGCTATGGCATCTGATATTTTTCTCTGAATTAAATGTAACCTTCAGTGCCTTAACAGACTGGAGGAGTGGATCACATTGAAAAGCATGTCACTTCACTGGCCTGGTGTGCTAAGAATGTTATGATCTTTGCCTAATGACGTCTAAATTATTTAAGTAGGAATGGGCTTTTCAAGGACGTATGGTACATACTGAGCCTTTATAACCATCCTTGTTAGTCTTGCATCATTTAAGTTTGAAAAACCTGAAATAATGCATACTGGTTAGTATCTCAGACCTGTTTCTCCCACGGATTTGAATGTAAATTCAGATTGAAGCTACATAACAGCAACATATTTGAATCAGGATTTGGTTTTTTAGTTCAGTGTAACATGTATTTGAGATGCAAGCTTTGTTTGCTTATTGGTAAACAAGGGATCCCTTGTGAGCATACAGATAGGCTAGAATAAAGAATTCATATTCTGAGAGAATTGTTGTAGAATAAATAGAGAAAATGTCATTCTCTATAACCTTTAATTATGTCAAAGATAATGGGATATAGATTTATAATCAGGCAATATTATGAACACAGTTGCATTATGATGCTATTTTATTTTAAAAAATATTTTAATGCAATTGGTAAAACTTACACTGTCTCCTATATAAATTCCTCCCTTGCTTTTTATTTGTAACCAATCCATGGGAATATCCCCATTTTCATGTAGTTTGCGTCTGAACAAAATCATGGATATACACTGCAGTTCCGGTTGGCTTGTGTGCTTCGTGTTTTCTCTCTGTGTGGTGTGTGACTAAGCTGGTATATGCTTGGATCAGGTCTGTGTGGGGATATAGCAGCAGAAGGCACTGCAGTGGATGTGGAAACTCAGAGCTGTACAGACATAGCCTAAGTGCTTTCTAGCACTCATGTGAGGGTGCAGTCTTCTGAGAGCGATGAGTAACAGATTTATATTTCCACATCATGCACCTCATTTTCTAGTTCAGTGCAAAGGTGCAGTCTTTGATGAATAATAAAAAAGCCTTTTCCTTTCCAAGTTTTCTTAGAAAAACCAAATCAATTGTTTGTAGGTCTGTGCATTTTATCAAATATGTGAATTCAGATTAAATCCTAGTGAGAGCTGGAGTTGTATTTTTAACAAGCTGTTTTATTTTTGCTCTCTGGTTTACACATTTGCAGTATCGGCTTCCATTTGTTACATGTGATTGCATAAGTTACACACTTGAGCCATGGACAGGTATTGAGAGGAAGAGAAAGTAATTACCACAGCATGTGTAAACATTGTCATAGCCCATCAGAGCAAGGCAGCATGTGCACATGCCTGTTAGGACATGATACATTCAAATTTGGTTGGTAGACTTGTGAAGTGGCTGCACGATTGGTATGCTACATGTGCATCTGTAGGTTTTCTCTTTCACCAGATGATACTAGAAACATGTCTAAACTCTCATTGCCTGAGTTCTTTCTGACATGTTGTTAGGATTTGATCTCTAAAATCCTATACTCTGAGCAGATTAAATTTCTTTTATAACGAAACTCCATATTCCAGCAAAGGAATAAAAAAACCAACAAACCAGCTAATTGAAATTGTGCTCTCAAAGTTAAGTGTTCGCCAGATATTTTCCAAATACAAGTATTTTTCTTATCTAGCATGACATCTGTTTTTGTCTGCATCTTACAACTTGTTGCATTTAACAAAGCTTATCATTCTAATGATACTTCCCTCGTGCTGTATTTTCTGCTTTGTATTTGGCATGATCAGTTACTATTTCTGCTGCCTTATCAATATCTGTGAATGTTTCCTGAACTGACTTTCCCTTTCATCTTTGAATTTGTCTGTTGTCAAAATGCGTGCAAATGTAAATCTGTAAAACTCATTTCATTGTTGCTGTAAATTATAATTTTTCACTAGCTGTTACAATGCAGATCCTAAATCAGGAAAGGTGCATTTGGCATGGTCTTATTGGTGAATAGTGGTGGCCAGTGTTTGAATCAAGGGATATCATCACTTGCATATTGTTCAATTACAGATTTCATTTGCAGTGTATCTCAGTGTCTGTCTTCATATTAAAGTGCTTCTAATGTTTATTATGAAGCTACAGTGCTGGTTAATGTAATTTCATCTGGATTTACTTCTGTCAAATGGAATTTTAATTGTCCTGAGCTCCAGTTTATGTTTATGAAATTTGGAGGTTTAATTCAATATGATTTAGTCACATCTTGATTACAAAGCATCGGTAATATATAAAGATTCTCACAAATGAAAGAACATAATTCTGCTTTTTGAATTCTCTTGAATTATTCTGTCTTTCTAGACGGCAAATGAAGGTGGAAAAGATTCTATTTCCTACTAGATCTATATTGTTCAGGTAGTGTATTTTTAACTTGAGAAAAGTCTTTATGAATATAATCAGTTAATAAATACATCTTTTGCCATTCCACTGTATATACAGATCTAAAAATTTATTTTTTGGGAGGATGCATAATTGATACATCAGGGTATGTAAAGAAATGAGCACACTCGGTTGCTCTGTTTAAGTCTCCAATAATTCTTCAGTGTATTGATCAAACTTATTTAATTGAGTAATATGATAATGAGGTAGGTAAAGGAGAGTCCCCTATATTTGCCTTCCTTTTGTCCTCACTAAAGAAGCCAGAACTCAACTCTTAACAAATTCTGTCTGCCTGCAGCTGGCAGCCAGTCAGCATTGGCCATTCGGTACCAGCGTAGATCAGGATTATCTACAGTATTTCTTGTACCTTATGTAGCAGGACCTGAGAGATTATCACAGGGATTCTGAGTGCAGGTGACAGTAGTAATTAAGTGAAAACTAAGCAACAACAATTTTACTTGTGTTACCTTTTTTTTTTTTTTTTNTTTTTTTTAATCTAAACTCCAGAATGATTTGGGTGTGTAAGTGTCCTAGGAAACAGTGTTTAAATAAAATTCTATTTCCTGTTTGTTAGAGGAAATGAGAGTTGGAATCCCAAAGTCTCTTAAAATGACTTGAACTTGAATAGTTTACTTTTAAAAATACAAGAGAGAATTATAGAATGGCTTGGGTTGGAGGGCACCTTAGATTGTCTCATTCCAACTCCTCTTGCCATGGGCAGGGACAGCTTCCACTAGACCAGGCTGCTCAGGGCCCTAGCCACCCTGGCCTTGAACACTGCCAGGGATGGAGCATCCATAGTGTCTCTGGGCAAACTCTTCCTGTGCCTCACCACCCTCAGAATTTGAAATGTATTCCTAATATCTAATTTCAACCTACCCTCTTGCAGTTTAAGACCATTGCCCCTTGACCTGTCACTACATGTCTTGTCGTTCTCCAGCTTTCTTGTAGGCCCCATTAGGTACTGGAAGGTGCTCTAAATCTCCTTGGAGCCTTCTCTTCCCTCTCAGCCTATGTTCATAGGAGAGGAGCTCTAGCCCTCTTATCACCTTCATGCTTCTCCTCTGGACTTGCTCCAGCAGGTTCATGTCCTTCTTATGTTGGGGGTTCCAGAGCTGAGTGCAGTGCTCCACATGGGGTCTCATGAGAACAGACTAGAAGGGGAGAATTATCTCCCTGGACCTGCAGGCCATGCTCCTTTTGATCCTGCCCTGGATGTGGCTGGATTTCAGGGCTGCCAGCACTGCCAGCTCATGTTGAGCTTAACAGCCTTATGAGGACAGACTTTGGGCAGGTTTTCTTTATAATTGCCTTTCATAGGTAGTCGAGCAGACATTGTCAAGAAAATTGTTTTGTCTCTTTAAAATATGCTCCTGAAATCTTCACATCCAAATAAGGAGGGGTAAAATAATAGTTTAAAAAATACCTTATTGACATAATTGAATAGAAATGTGTAACTAGCATAGATGCTATCACTTGTATATGTATGCTGTGATGTTGTATTGAAGATGCAGAAGATGGATGACGTCTTGTGTGAAAACATTACTGCCAGCTAATCACTTACTATGGTCTGAAGAGGCAAATTAGTAATATAAATAAGAAGGCATTTTGGGGTCAAACAAAGCAGAAAGGCTTGTAGGCTACTGAAAATAAATTACTCTTGCTTTTCATCCCTTTCTAATTATTTATTTGGTAGCCCTGCTTTGCTACTCTTGAAGTGCCCTCTTGGCTTTGTCTACAGTGAAATGAGATGTCAGCACAGTTTGACTTAAAATTTATTTTAAATTGGGTGGGCTGGTCTAGGGAGGAGGTGCTTCACTTGCCTTAAAATGCTTTTATTCTAGCTCATACATCTACCAAATGAGAGCTGGAGAATCTTCATTGGTTTAATATATTTGTTCATTCTTTTAGATTAACCTATGGTCCTAATTCCATACATTGGTCTTGAGATTTCAGAAATGGGTACAGGACAGAAGCTTTAACAGAAAATCAAGTGGTAGCTGAAGACTCACTGAAATACGTTTTTTTACTTTGCTCATGGATATGAGATTGTAACTGTGCAGCATCAGCAGTGAAGGGATACTGCAGTAGCATCAGCATCAATGTAACAGGACAGAAACAAATCTGCACCAACAGTAGTTTCACAAAGGGAGGCTAAACTCAGTGAGATTGAACAACAGTGGTGGTCACAGAGAACTGTCTTTAGGTACTCTAATGAGGTATCTGGAAAAGTCTTTCCAGGGGCTTTTGAAGCCATGTTGGGAGTGTAGGGATATTCCTTGGGATTGACTTTTGCAGCATATCTTTGTATTCTGGTGAATAGTTCCTTTTTGGATTAATACCATTGCCTTTTTTAAATGTGACTACAGTGAAAATAAAGCTTGAATAATTCTCCATGTGCCATGAGTAGTACTTTTCTATTAATAGATTGAATCATTAGTTGTCTAAGAACTATATTATAACATTAGCTGTTTAAGTATTACTCCAAACTATGCTTTACAAAAAACAAGTTTACAGTAAGATAGCTATGATGAAGAAATAAATTTTGTTGTCCTGTCCTTTTTATGTTCCAGGTTAGGCAGCTTGTACTTAGGAAACAGAAAACAAAATTTGGCATCATAAATAGATTACTGCTAAGTTAATGATAACTAATGTCAAGTTAATTATAATTGCAAGTTACCATGATGACAATTTTATTAAAAGATGCTTTGTAGAAAGTGGTGAAACTTTGCCTGAGTTTTGCAGGCCTGTGGAAAACCAGTTAATTGATGCTATGGTACATTTTTCTCAGTAACTAATACTTGGTTTTTGAAACAAGATTAATCGCTGTAGATTATAAACACTTAGCAGAAATGAGTTTGAGTGCTACTAATACCACTGTTACATTGCTGTCTGAAATTTTACACAGGCAAAATTTCATGTGGTCCCCTAAGGATAAGGGCCACCTCAGCTTGGGAAACCTGTTGTTAATTCCTTATTCCTTAACACTGAGGACATTTCCCAGGAGCTCTGAAAAAAATCCAAAGGCATCTTGTTGTCAAACAAGTTGAATCCTTGTTAATTTTTATGACTAAGAATTCATGGTAACCAAACAGCTAAATCTTGAACTGGATGATTTTCTGAGAATGATCTCACCTTTTTTGAGTTGGGTTTTGCTGGTTTTTTTGAGAGTCTGTAAATTAAGGTAGTTAGTGTTTCAAGAGTTAGTGTAGTTTGGGTAGGGATCTTGTATAAGTAGATTGTAAATCTGTTAGCAAGCTGCACCTCCTAATCTTCTTAAAAGGATTTTGACAAGAGAGTTAATGCTTATTAGTACTTGTCAGCTAGTGCATAGTCAAGAAAAAAAAAAAGGGTGAAAATCTTACATGAAATATTTCAAAAGAGAGCTATTGTAGTTGATTGTAGTTTGAAGTGGTAAGAGGATGTCACTGTGATGTAGAAGCAAGTGCATACACCAGAGAATTATTATTCTCATCTGTAGTTAATAAAGGTAAATTGGAGTATAAATGAGAATAGAGATTTAATCCCTCCTAGACATAATTTAATAAGAAAGATGAGATACTGAGATTCTATGCAAGTATGATCTGGGTTTTCTTCACTGAGGCGAAGATTTGGGTTCCTTAAAGTCTTTGATTTCAAAGAGGAATCTTTAAAAAAATCTTGTTGGAAGGAGTGCTTACACTGTTAGTATAACAATAAGGTGAATAAAGATATGTATTTGTGAACTTAGTCTTCGTTCATTGTAGCTACCAGACTTCTGTTTATTATAAACTCATCCACTGGTGAAAAGGACATTTTTGTCAGTAAAATTAACTAGCAACATTTGAGTGAGTGATAAGTCTAACGATTACTAGCAGTTATCTCTCCTTCTGTTATGCCTTTATACATGAATAATTTCTTCATCTGATCCAGCATGATGTCCTAGGAAAATTGTTTCTTTCTGTCCTTAGTGGTTTGCAGTTAGTCTGTTGTAATTTTTTTTTTCTAATGCTGTCAGCTAGTGTTTGGCTTACCTGCTGATTCATAATGTTTGATAATCACATTTAAAGTGTGTTACAGAGCTAATTCACTTTATTTTCATAAATATGTAGTAATATGCTGAACCTGCTGAGCTGCTGATCTACATGCTGCTTTGTTGCAGAGAGTTCTGGACTTTTATTTTTCTTGAAATCTTGTTTTAAAGGTGTTGATGTAAAAGATTTTAAATATTTTAAATATTGGAATTAAAACTCGTGATTGTTACCCATGAAAAATTAAGATTCTTGCTTGCATATTTAATTTGTCCTACATTAAGAGACAGAAACTTCATGGAAGAGAATATATGTATTAAAATCTTCCTTCTTCCTTGAAAGTGAGTAAAGTCAGTTTATAGTCAATAAAATGCAGAAGAGAAGCTTGGATGTAGGAGTTACTATTGGTATCTAATGCTTTCCATTTAGCCAGATAGAGAACATCTGTTTTGGGCACTGATTCCATGGACCTCTTGTGTGTTTGGACATCTATTTGTTAATGTTTTCTTACAAACCTAAAACTATATATCATTCTAAGATCTTTAGGATAAGGACTGTATCATCATATGTATTTGTGCAGTGTTGCTGCATTGAGAGTTTGGTGCTAAGTGGGCTTCTGGACACTGCCTGTGTTGAAATGATAATCATGCTCAAGTTGATAAAGGGCGGTTGTTAGGCTGTCTTGGAAGGACTTCATTATGTAGTTGTAAAATGCATTTTAATTTGTTTATATTATGGTGTGATATGTAACGCAAACATTTTTAAGTTCGGTGCATGCAGGTGGGGATATTTCTCTGATTAAGCCCTTGTCTTGTTTTTTTTTCTTTTGTTTTCTTGTAGACCTTTGGAACGTTCTAGTGAAGATGTAGATATAATATTCACACGACTGAAAGAAGTGAAAGCTTTTGAGAAATTTCATCCAAACCTTCTCCAGCAGATATGTCTCTGTGGATATTATGAAAATCTGGAAAAAGGAATCACGTGTAAGACAGCTTCATATGATTATGTATTTTATGTAGATAAACTTGGGGGTTATACTGTGATTGTCTTTAGGAGATTGATGAGAGCAGAATCCGTGGAATGTTTACAGTCACAGTCATGGGGTAAGGCAGGACTAAAGTGCTGCTTGCTCTACAAATGCAGTGTGTAGTGAATCTGTGGTAACAAGGCATACAGTAGGATGTAAGACTCTACCACTGTTCTGTTGAAAGATTACAAGCCGGCCGTTGGACTTAAGCCTCATTCTTCCCCTGTAAATGTATTATTGATCGCTTTTGCCAGTGCTTTGTGCTGTCAGGGGCAAAGGTGTGTCAGGGAGGCACATCACTGATAGTGTGTGGTTTCCAGGCACCCGGGCACAGGCCAGACCTGCAGAGCTGCTAACTGCTGCAGGGTGTAACAGCTCTGTGCCTGCACTGGCAGCCCATGGGCCAGAGGTAGGTGCACACCTGTGCTGGGTCTGTGAAGCTGAGATGGAAATAAGTGCTAATCCTGTGATGGGAATGCATACCAGGGGAATACCTGATGAAAACCTGTGGTATTAGTAAAGTCTCAGAAACACCTCAGGTAAATCTGGCATGCAGCTCTGGGGTTTGCTTAGAGTAGCAGGGATTTTGATGCTCTGTAGTCACACAGTTGGAATGCTTGGACATCAGTCTTGCAGTTGCTGTTCAGCCAGAAATCTTACTGAATTCGTGGGTAGCTGTGTCTGCACTGGAAGATTGTGAATTTCAAAGGGACATTGTTCAGAAAAACTTTTTCCTTGTTTGTTTAGTTTCTTTGGTTGGTTAATTAACTAAGAGAACAGTAGAACAGAAGCAAACTGGGCAGAAGAGTGAAGCAGTTCTATGTGCTTCCATTGTTTCCATAGTGTATTGACTAGTTTGCTAAAATATGTGCTTTCCCGTGTCACTGGAAGTATTACTGTAATAGTAAATAAGTAATCTCATATGGCAAATTATATGGTGCCAGCAGTGACTGCAGTATTGCAGTAATATGTGAGAAAATGTTTATTACTGTTGCTAAACTTAAAGTGATAACTCTTATTTACAAGATTTCATCTTTCCAGTATTCCGTCAGGGTGATATTGGGACGAATTGGTATGCTGTCCTGACAGGATCACTGGATGTGAAGGTGTCTGACACAAGCAACCACCAGGTAAAATAGATTTTTCATTGCAACCATCCAGTCAGTAGTACAAAGGAAGAATATAATTTATGGTGAGGTAGATAACGACACATTCTATATAGATACTTTGTCATATCACATATCACAGTGTGTGAGTACTGGGTCTATTTCCTGCAGTAGAATGGTAGATGCAAAAGGAACTTCTTTCATATTATTTTTAGCAATCTCTTCGCTGTACTAAGTAGAGATTGATTGCGAGCATAATTAGCTTAATTTGAGCAATTCTTGGCGTGGCCTGGCTGTCATTGGTATTGTCACAATTTGGAACAGTACTGGGCTCTTATGAGACCCTTTTCTGTGCACGCCTAAAGCAATCGGGATTTCCCGGTGTTTGCCAAAAGATGGCACTACACTGTTGTGAAGAATCAATGCTCTTTACTCAGAAAGTAATACATCTGCACAATCTGGATGTTAAATTAAGAATCTCTTTGGAGTGTTGATTTGTTCCATTAGATGGAGTATGAAATACTTCAGTTTCTTAATGAATATAATGTAAATATTTTTTTCTGCTTGTTCAGGTTAAATTCATTTTCCTGCCAGTATGAAGCTGTTGAACTACAATTCATGTAATTCTAGTTCTAGAAATTATATTCTGCAGTTATTTCTTACCTCACATTTTCCTTCTCATGTGAACAACGAACTGAATTCTTACCACTGCCTAGTTGCCCTAGAATACAGCCTCACTGCCAAAAAGATGGCAGTCCATGCATTTACCATTCCTGTCTGGATAATTTTGATGTTTGGGGACTCATAAATATTATTGGAATCCAACATTTTCTCTGGCTTTGCTCCACCTCGGGGTTTATACCATGTCCCTCCTTTTTCATTCTTGGTCTCCTTCTCATTTTCCTGCCCGTAGTTCCTGGATGTGGTTCCTCTACAGTCTTGCCTGCACTTTCTTGTTGGCCTGGTACTGGTCATTCTTGAATTTGAAGTACTTGCACTGCCTACTGTGCTCACTACAAGCCCAGATGATGGAGGCAATAAGATGTTGTATTGCTGTCAGGGCAGCCCTGGCACACTCAGTTGACAGCATTGTGCTCCCAGCTGGGAATGGATGACCAGTGCTTAAGATGTAGGGGTATTTGGAGCACATTTGCCAATCACATCACCCAGGGGTGAAGGGTTCTTTTGCAAAGTTGTAATAATGACTAATTGCTCTGCTGTTGTTATACCATACAGGGCACTAATGTTAATGAGAAGCTTCCAGCTGAGCAGGACAGATACAGATGTTTACCTGAGTTTAGAAGTTTGTAGACTCATGTAAAAGTACAGGATTATTGTGTCTTTCCTAGTAGGAGAGGAGCTAACTTGGTATTTAGGTTTCTGTTGGTTAAAATGTCTTTAGACATGACTAATTAATTTGGACACTGTTTAATACTTCAGATAAGCTGGAGGTTGTATTAGATGACCTCCTGAGTTTTCTTGCAGCTTGAATTATCCTATGATTATATGATGATGTCTACAGTGTTAATGTAAATACGGAAAATCAATTATCTTGATTAAAAATATAGGAGTCCCATTTTGCTCGGTGTTTATCTGTGTATTTGGGAAACTTGAATTTCATCAAGCCTAGGAATTAATTCATTGTGTAACAGCTACCATGTGCTACTTCTCTGTGCAGTTACCTTTGGTGATTGGTAGCTTTCTCCCATTAGAAGTGCAGTAAGTTATTGTGCACTTGGTCCCTACTAAAAATGTCTTAATTGCCTTTGTTCCTACTGAGGCATGTAGGAACATGTCTTGCACTAGAAATTAAATCTTAATGTACTAATGGATCAAGACTTCAGTGTAGCTAGTGAGGTATTAATTCACACACATTCTTGCTGCAGAGCAGCTTACTAATGTAGATGCCTGTGATTTCTCTCAGAAAATATTAGTGATACTGATTAGGACCAAGTTGAGAATTCATATAAACAGAAATTGATATTAGCTATTATTTGATATTACAATAACAGGAACTATTACATCTATTGACTTAAGGGCTTTAATAGAGACAGACACAGAAGTTTAGGACCTCATAAAGCCTTGTTTTCGTACTGGTTTGGAAAAATCCTTTCTGCTTGCAAAGCTGTGTTGTGTCACGAGAGGGCAGCGTTAGAACACAAAGCAAACCCGAGTGCGGGCAGAGCTCGGTGCTGGAATGAGCACTCGGTAAATCGTATTCGGCTATTTACCCTACACACCTGTTTTAAAGCGTTTGGCCAGAGAAAATTTTGCTGTTACTGCTAGTTTTGTTCCACCGAGCTGGTAAAATGAGCTGGTAATTTCAACTGCCATTGGAATGGCTATAGAGATTTGACAGGATTACTCATTCAGTACATCCTGAGTGGAGTCTGCTGTCTGTAAAAACTATTAATGAATTTTTCTGGGCATTCAACAATCAAGAAGAGATTGAAGAGGACTTTTTCTAAGGTGAAAACATCTCACTGTGAATTCCAGAGGTAACTGTAATCAACTGTTTTGGTCTTACCTCAACTTGTTTGTAACAAATACCTTGATAAATACTGTACTTAAAAGTCACAGAAAAATATAGTTAAGTTACCTTCAAAATAAACAGAAAATGCAGTAGAATATATCAGAAAGAGGTCTTTGCCCTCAGTTATGATTAGATTCTGAATTTCATTTTTATTTGGCACTATTGCCTACCCAGTGTTGAGATATCTAGTAACAGAAGTTTCTCTTGGGGATATTCCTGGTTTAGTGTTGTCTTAAAAACATTGCTGACAAATTGCCTTGTGTATGTTTCATTTTTGAACTCTGTTTTGAAGATGAGCAGTCTAAGGATGACTGTTGGCAATGTCTCAGAATAAAGCTGGGAACAAATGCATTATGACAAAAGCATCAGTGTTACAATGTTGCCAGATTCTGCGACACTGTGGTTTTCTGAATTGGGTTCAGAGCCTTTTACCCCAAAGATTTTTCTGATAAACTATGAAGGAATGAAGAGAAGTAAGACAAAAACCAAATAGCAATTTGATCTTCTGGGGTTTTTTTCTATATTTTTCCAGCTGATTCATAGTGCGTGCCAAGGCCTATTGCCAGCTTCTCTTGCCTATGTTATGGTGGAGTTTTTTAGGCAGGTCAGTTTTTAAAAACAGACCAAATTGAACATAGGGCATTGACTTAAAAAACAATTAGCCTGTTTTGGAAGAGCTGTAAAGGAGGAGCTCTGAGTGCTTGGATGGTACAGCAGTGTCAGCTGTAAGAAGATGCAGAGGGCTGGGGATGAAAAGCCAAATAAGTTAGTGGGGTTGCTGAGAAGAAGGACTGTGAAGAAAGAGGTTCAGATGTTCATATAAGAAATGGAAGAATTTCACAGCTCTTTGAAACTGAGGACAAAGGAGGTGTGTGATAAGATGAAGTGGCAGCAAGGAAAGGGATTTAAACAGGGTAGTCCTTGCAATCCTGCTTTTAGCATGTAAATGCCATTATGTGTTTTGGAGTTTCACACATATAACCTGTGTGAAATTGTGACATTGATTTGTACTGTAGTTGGTATTATAAATATGCCTAAGCTAATTTTAAATTATTTACTTTGAGCATGAGAACTGCTGTATCCATTGTAAAACAGAGATTTGCTGAACTAATGTACTAAGCGGAGAAGCAGTGTGTTGGCTCATGCTGAACTCCAGTGTTGTGGTTGTGCTAATTTTGGTTTTGAACTTTCTTTATTGTAAGTTAATATAGAAAAATAATTTCACTTCTCTCTGCCAGGTGACATAGGAAAACATCCAAGACATTGCAGGTAGCTTTTAGAAGATCAGATAGAAAGGTATGGAAATAATGAATGTGGTATTACAGTACAGTTAATCTGAACCATACATATTTTAATTAGGTACTAAAAGAGAAGCTGCTCACAGTTTTTGTAGAAGCATAATGCCTTCTTTAAGCAAATAACCTTGTCTTGTGTAAAGAGGGAGGCCTAATATGTTTGCAAACTGCAGTTTTAGTATGTTCAGAAGGTATTTCTATGTTATTATTAGAAATAGTTTGATAAGGATTTCTTGTCTGAATGGCTGAAACACTCAAGTGAAGGTAATGGAACAGGAAAATCACTTCATAGTTTACTTTCATGTATATCCTTAGTTTCTCTGTTGTAAAAGGAGATTTTTGCTGAGGACAAACTGAACTGTGTCAACTCAATAATAAGCAAACTTCTCAAAATGCCAGCTTTTGAAAAACTCCTGTTAAACATAGAGATAGTATGATGTCCTAGAGAGACACAGCTAGACAGGTGAGATAAAGATGCAAGGTGTAGGAAAATGATGACATCAAAACCAATCTAGCTACATCAGCTCCCTCATAAACTCAAAATGTTGAACAAACTAAAATTTCAAAGGAATGTCTCCAATCCTTTTGAGCCTAGTAATGTTTTTCCCTGTTTTCTTAATTTCTCTTTCTGATATAATATATTTATATTTACACACAGTACAAAAATTCTGTTTGCCAGCTTGAGAAACAGAAGGGGTCACAAGTCAAGGAGGAGGTATACAGGATGATCCTTGAGATGGTAGGGAAGGGAATAAGGCAGAGCCTTGTTTCTGATTCTCATCCATTCCATAAAATGGTCTTGCAAATTCAATAATGTTTTGGATTGATGGGGGGCGAGGGAAAGGCTTTAGAATGCTTTCTCTGCATGTGTCTCATGTGGCAGTAAGAGTCAGTGAAACTGAATACACAAACAGCCTGTGATTTGCTACTGTTTTATAATGTGTACAGAGGACAGGCAGCAATGGAAGCAATCTCATCTTTCTAAGTCTCTAATACTGCCTTTTAAATAGCTGTGAATGTTAGCTGGTGACCAGCCGCTAGAACACCCTGCTGCTTCTGGGATTGCAGAGGGGAGCAGCAAACAGGGAGTTTTGAGCTGCCAGCAATCCTCCTGAAGTCTTCACTGAACAGCAGGAGATTCTCGAGTGTAAGGTTAACAGGCATAATAGGAAACACACCTGAGTCCCCAGGAGGCTGGAGATGTATAAACAAGGGGTAGTGAGAAAATAGGGCTCTGAAGCCTCGAAGAAGGCATATAGGTCTGCACCCCAGCTGGCTGTGAAACTGCATTTCTGTGAAGAACTGTGATGGCTGGGAAAAAAATCTGAAAGAACGTGATGTGACGCATTAGGTTTTAGCTTTTATGTTTTTCAGATTCTGTACTGCTTTAGTGTGTAGTTCGGAGCTTCATATTAAGGGATGGTAAGCTCTCTTTACAGAGTGGCTAGAAAAAACAATTCCTTCTCTAGCTTGGGACCAAGGACAATTGATCCACATTTCAGGCCCAAGAGTATAAACAATGTGGACTGAAGTGAGGAAAACAAGAAGGATGGGACTTCATAACTTAAAGCTATAATTGGACAAGTAACTCCAGTGTGCTAATGGACCAGAACTTATAAAAATGAGAGACCTCGTGACTGGTTGTCCATTTTGTGACCATTTTGATTTATCTTGGGTGTAGCCCTAACTGGGGTCTTGTGCTGCCCAAGGTGTATCCATTGAGGCCTTTTAATAAATACCTACTTTATTCTTTAACTCCATCTAGCCTCTGTTCTAGGTCAGCCTTCACAAGGCATTGGGTGGAAGCCTGGATTTTCCTGTAATGAATGTAGATAGGACCATTCCAGCCTCTTGACCTAACACCCCACAGTGTTAATTTATTTCTTAAGCTTAACAACTGCATCATCAGAAATTATCTTGTAACTTCTTAACCAACAATTAGCCTTTTTTCTTCTCATGTCTGTTCTGTCATTAAAGATTATTCCTTAGGGTTGTAAACAGTCAGAGAAGGTGAATGTTTAAAATTAGTTTTATTTTTTGAAGGCAGGGGAGTGAGTGAGAAGTTAGAAGATGTAAACAATGCTTATGATCTACCTACAGGAAAAGTTTCTTTTATGCCAGGCTGTTTGGTTGTCCTGTCCTGAACAGAGCTCTTTTATCTGAACTTTCGGAATAGGATTGAGAGTAATGTAATGTATATCTGGAGATCAAATTTTGTATGAGCAGTAGGCACATTTTCTTTGTAGCTCCTTTGAATGCCATTGTGAGCATCATAGCATGCATAGAGTGCTTCAGCTCTGAAATGTAAGCTTGGGAAGGCAGATTTCACTGCATTATAGTATTACAGTCAGATTTCACTGCAAACTGTATTATAGTCTGTTTGTAGAAGCTTCTATTTAGGTGCCTAGGTGCTCATTCCCAAACATTCCTTTTTTTAAAGAAAATCTGTTCTTACTTTCCTTTCTTGAAAATTTATTTCAGACAGTTGGTAATTTTTTCCTAGATCTTCTCTGAGACATAACTGATTTTGTTTTCCTGAACACACAATTTTATATGGTAACATCTGTGTAAGAGCAATTTGCTATGGTTCAGGGAACTGGACTATTACAGGCTTTGTCTTTGTATTGCAATTACAAAGCTACTAACCTTATCTTAATAACATTTGCCTATTATGACTTATTAGATGCATGAAAGGAAAGCAGTGCAATTCTAAAAACAGAAAATTATGCTGAAACACACTCATGCATCTCTCCTGGATTATCAGCCACGAGGACAACAAACATTTCTGGTTCGATTTTTGTAGATGTTGCATGAATCCTACATTCTAGAACTAAACTATACTTCTCATGTTGTATCAAGTAAAGTTAGCATGTGTTTTTATATGTTTATTTATAATTGTCTGTGTGCATATATGTTTTCCTTTGTTAAGTACAGTTTGTATGGTTTTAAAATTTTTATGCTGTTGCTGATTTATTAAATTATTTAACAGATAGTCAGATAAGGCCCATCTCAAAAAAAAGGCAGGTGAGTGTTCAGCTTCAAGCCTGTGATGAGGAACAGAGCAACTTCTGAGCTGAAAATAGAACATGTATCTAAAGATCTTGATTCAGCCAAGTTGTTTAATGGCTACTTGTTTTCTCTGCAGTAGCTCATAATTTTTATTGGAACTGCTACAGAGGAGTTCCTGGCCAAGGGAGATTCATTTAGGCATCATTTAGAATGGCATGTGCTCATATAGACTCGTTTGAAGTGGACTTTGCTGCTTGTTTGGTATCTTCTTATTGCTCTGTACATGGATCCATTTTTTCCAGGTCATTTGAACTTTAATAGTTTTTTTGAAATCCCTGATTTGTGTGAATATATATATATATATATAGACTGGTAGTTAATTGACAAACATCCATTAACTTGAAAGATTTGCTGACATTTTCAACAGAAGGGCCAAGAGTCGGTTGAACGGTACAAGCACATTGCTTGTACAATAGAGAAATCCAATATCAATACAAGAGGATATTGTAAAGTTAAACGTAATTGAAAGTTACGTTTACATAACAGAAAACATAACAGGTGGATTTTCTTTCTGATGAGGGTAGCCTGTGTAGGACAGAAGTTTATTTTCCAAGATTGCATTTCTGATCCTAGTTACCTTCTCATCACCTCTGAGATTTCCAAAGATCTCATCATCCCAGCAGTGTTTAGAGATAGATTTACAGAGATCATAGGTTTTTATAAAGATGAAAGTGATTCTTGTGTTCTCAGATTTGCATTCAGAAATGTCTAATTCAACTGATGAATCTAGAAAGCAGAAGTCCCACTTGTTTCCATGTTAAAGCTTCCCATGTTGTTTACCAGCATATTGATTTTTTTTGTTGTTGTTGTTGACACTTAATTTTCTTTTTAAGCAGATTGCTGAAGAATCTCAAGGCAGTGCTATTAAAAGTAAGACACAAAGACTGTCAAAACATCCTGAAATATTTAACGTGTCCTTTTTTTTTTTTTTTAAATCAAAGGATGCTGTGACAATATGCACTCTTGGAATAGGAACTGCTTTTGGAGAGTCCATTCTGGATAACACTCCTCGCCATGCTACCATTGTTACCAGGGAACACAGTGAGCTCCTTCGAATTGAGCAGAAGGACTTCAAAGCACTTTGGGAGGTAAGTTCAGATTTATTTGCAGTTAATGCAGAAAAAAATGCCTTGACCTTGGAAGTGTTTGTAATATAGTATTGTTGCATCGCACGTCGGATGAGCCCTCGTTGCTGCCAGCACGTGCAGCCTTGGGACCAGAATCAGCCGGGAGCGCAGCAATAAAATAGAAAAAGGGATGGGAACGACTAAAGGGCTAGAAACAGAAAGCTTTAATATAAATAAACGAGGGTGCACGAGGGCACAGCACAGAAGATAAACAGTGCAGATCTACATAGCTCCTTGAGAAGATCCCCAGATGGGACAAACGGCCTTACAGAAACGTTATTTGGGGACAGGGAACCAATGAACAGAGAGAAACAGAAGCAATACCTTATATGGAACACAAGATGGACTAATCAGAGAGCAGTGTTCAGAACATAACCTTGTAAGGAGTAACTTAATCTGCATATGTTCCCATCATCCTTTTCTTCTCCTTCACTTCTCGCTGTAACCTAACTAGAGATTTCTCGTCTTAGCTTCTCAGTATCCAGGGTCTAATGTTGTTACTTGCTGCGCGGTTGGCCCACAGCCCATCCTCTCCAGGACAGACCACCACATAGTATGAAGACATTTATGTCATAAACAAAATATAATTATTTTAAATTAGTTTGGGAAAAAAAAAGGAAAGTTTTAAATTCTCTTTAGTGCTTCATATTATGTATGATTACATACTCCTGTATTTCTTTCTTGTGGGCCTCTTTTAATGAAATAACTTAGATGGTAGAATTTCTGGTAGAATTTATTTATGTACTGCAGGTGTTGCTCTCTTAGCCTTAAATTTGCTTTTATTGCCAGCTTTTATGAGGAGAGTAAATTCTTATTATACTCTGAAATTTTAAATTATTCTCATTTACTCCTGTCTCATCGCCAGCTGTAAGGGGCTTAGAATTTGCAGATGGATCAAGATCACTTAAAAATTGACTTACTGATTACATGTGAATTCCCTTAAAACTTTCCTTTGTGGAGAGCATAATGCTGAGGTTCTTCATTCTGTAGTCTGTCTACTTTGGTATCCATGCAGAGAAGACTTCATTAACATGTTGCTGCAGAAAGTTACTGAACTTGAATCTGTTTGCATTTTTGCAAGCACTTCATTTGGTTTGAAAAGTGTTGTGGGAACTGGAAGGCGTCCTGTTGGCCTGGCCTGCACTATTGCCACTTGGTACTTCCAGCTTGTTTGAAATGGTGGCTGTACAAGTGTAGGTGTTGTGCAGAGCTGCCAGATGGTGTGACAGTATCATAAAGTTGCAGGTCTAGGGACACTAATTATATTTAAGAAATAGGTGCTGGTTCTAACATTATAGTTCAGCTTCTATCTGTGGATAGGTGGATTTTTTTTCTTTGTTTTCCTGCAAAAGAGAAGTATTATATTCCAAATAATTGTCCTAAAACAGTTCTAAAGTCAGTATCAGAAAGAAAGTCAAATCCCCAACTATCTACATTGATGGAGGAAATGGCACTTCCATCACCTGCCTAGCAATATGTTACCTTGAGCACAGTTAATGGTGCAGCATTGCCAAGGCATGAAACACCACTGTGTGAGTGAAACATGCTTGCCATCGAATGCTCTGACAATATCAGATATCATTCTTTGAATTGCATAGCCAGGATTTGTACTGTTTTTTGGCAGGTTCTACAGCTAAATTAAAATGTTTTGGCAAGTTCTACTTGCCTACAAGCTACTGAAGTTTTGAAGCAAATTTGAAGAATTTGACAAGGCAATGGTTTCTTTTCAGTTCGCAGGGCTTTTTTTTTTGCTACAGCAGCTGCATTGTAGTTTTAGGCCTTGGCATGAAAAGATTAAATATGCCAGTGGTCTCATCTGTTATAACATATGCAGCATTTACCAGTAGTCAGAAATTTGATAATGTAGATAGTGCTTTACAAGATAATGATGGGGGGAATAAATCCAATTTTAGGTTTCTCTGGTAACATTTTTGTAACAATTCGCTTTTGATTGGTATAAGCACAGTCATTTCTCCCATGCATATGAATTTCCTCCTAAGCATTGAGAGATTGTTGTTCTCTTATCAGGATTTTTGGGAGTGTGGGGGTTCCCTTTTAAAAATTTTTGAGTCTTATATTTAAAGTTGTTTTTAAAAAAAATCAACATAATTTTCTCTTTAATCTCTAATACAGTTTTGTTTCTAGCACTTTTGATGATTTTGCTGAGGTTTTTGATGATAGATGCTTTTGTGGAAGATGATATGTGTTAGAAGTACTGGAGTGATCATAGGCAGCTTTAGCACACACCTTGTGTGTTGCAGCTTTTATGAAATTGGGCAGTAGAACATGTCACAAATGCTGCAGGTGTCAGTCAGAGAGCAGTTTAGGTTGTGGTGCTTCTTTGCCTTTTGAGCCATTTTACAGTGAACTTCTCATATATTTTGATGTGCTTTCTTTCAAGGAGGCTATTCCTGTGCTCTCAGTGAGTGGAAAATTATTCAATGAAATGCAGCTTTGCTGGTTGGTCTCAGATACAATAAAGTTGTTCATTTTTTCAAGGTAATATTTATTCCTTGCAACCTGCTAATCCCAGTGTCTGCATAAACTGCAGCTAACATGTGATAAAGAGAGAATGTTTAAAATAGATGGAAAATTATGTAAGAAAATTTTCCCCAAATGTACTAGCAGTAGCGCCAATAGTATATTGTTATTAATATTATTGTTACCTGAAGAAAAGTAAATACTTTTCTAAAGGGAGACTTTTTATGTTTCGGATGCTGCATTGTTCTTTCTGCCTTATCCTAAGGTTCCTGTATCTTTGCTGTGACAAAGTCTGTATGAGGAAACTGTTATTGTTATGTGTCATTCAGTTTTTAGTTGTGTTTAATGAAAACCCACACAAAGTCAAGAGTGGATCACTAATATTTAATACATATGATACCATGGAAAAATGGGGAAAGGCAGCAGTGTTGGTTCATTACAGTCCAGATATTTTAAAAGCTAGAATCTACTGTGGGCAAATTTCAACTGTCCACATAATGAGAATTTAATTCATGAAAAGTTGTTTATCCAGAAAAAAAATGTTGAATAATTCCAATATAATGTAATACTGTAGTATAAGAACAATCTAAATAAATTGTAGGGTTAGTATTCTTAAGGTGGTTACTGATTTTATGTATGTAGAATTTTTATGATTAATAATAGAAGTACAAAAATATAATATATTTTATTTTTCCATTTGTTTGTTTTTCCCCAAGAAATTAATATTTGGAGAAATTTAATTTATTTCCTTGTTTTGAGGGAAAGAAAAAAATCAAAACTCTGTTAACCAAATAACAGAGTTATTCCTACAGAAGAAAGAAAATCCAATACTGCAATTTTAAATATTTTTTTCTTGGTTTTAAATTGTGAATATAATCTTGGAAAATGAAACAACAGAAACAGATTCAGTATTGGCTTTAATTTACTGAGCAACTAATCTGAAATGCTATGAACTGTCTTTCTTAACACTAAGAATTGGTTAATACTGAAGCCCACTGATGAAATTCACATTTGCAACAAATATTTTTATTCCTCAAATCTATGCAGTTCTTTGAAAGACAATTACATATCCATTATGCTGCTTATGAAACTTTTAGTATATATCCTGAAACTAGATTTTGAGAGAAAGATTATCCATTTTAATTATTTCTAAGTTTAGAAAGAATTTTCAGAATCTCTGAAACTTCATATTGTGAATTTGCAGACTTCTCTGAGTTTTGCTTAAATGGAAAAGTAACTTTTCCTGTATTAGCTGTATTGCTCTAAGAAGCAATTGTATTGGTATAATGATTCCCAGATTAGATAGGTTTTATTGATGTACTTAATGCACCATGTACAGCAAAGGTATTTGTTTCTATGAGTACTATTGTAGTTGGGTCTATACCTGAGAGAAAAAGAGATAGCTACTACTAAACTGACTTCTTTTTTTTTTTTTTTTTTTTTTATAAGATTGTAAGTTGCACTTTTTTTTAAT
>VZRH01006612.1:24353-157450 GCA_013397555.1 Urocynchramus pylzowi
TTTTTTTTTTTTAAATCAGAATTAGTCTGCCAGTTTTTTAAATTTAAATATTCTTTGAGGAAAAGATAGGATATTCTTTATAAAAAATACAGTAAGATGCCTTCTGTAATACATGCAGCCCCATATTCAGCCCTTTAAATACAGAAAGATTTTCTGTGACCATCATTTCTATCAGTCAGAGGATGCTGGTCAAAACAAATGATACTGTCCTGATGATAACAATTACCAGTTAAAATGGGCCACTCTTTTCTCTAATGACTGTGTCTGTTGAATAGCATCCTGTTGGGGAACATCTGTTGATCTTCTCTGCTTACTCATCCTTGGAGACTCGTTGTCTATCAGCACTGTTACAGCGGATTAAAGATGTGAAATCTCACACTGAATTCTCACATAGCTGAACACTGTTCACTGATGAAGAACTAGTAGGTTATGGGAATCACTGGTGACATTCCTTTGTGCATCAACTGTCCCAGGCTTTGGTGTCTGAAGAGCACTAGCAAACATGAAAAAAAGTAACTCATTACTGTTACAACACTGTAGACTTCCAAGATACTCTGTGAATCTGTAGGAAAAAGTACTGTTTGTGTTGATGAGGGCTTGCTTTCCTTCCTTAGCATGTATAAGTGATTGTGGTGCTAGCTACCTTGCCCAAAAAAACTAGTTCAAAGCACAAAGGAAACTGCATCCAAAAATAAACATGAAAGCAGAAGGCTACGCATGGGGAGCTCTGGTCACGCACATCCTGTTGATCCTACCTTGCTCCACCCCTAATAACTGGATTCTTTTAAACAGAGTAGGAGGGAAATGGACGCATTGGAGCAGTGTGATCATTACAGAAGTTCTCCATAGTTCATCTTTGAGCTTTGTCCTTTCAAGCAGTTGCAAACTGATTCAAACCCAGACAGGAAGGGAGTGAATCTGCTGAGAGGTGACTTATTTTTAGAGGTCTTTCCTACTGCGGTGTATTACTCAGCCTTCCTTGGATAACATACAAATAACCAATTTCCTTTTGTGTGGAATAAGACTGTGTTAGAAGTTACTGAACATGCCTTGAGAAACACTTGAGTAGATGAAGAACAGCTATTACTTCAGTATGCAGTGACTTTGGAGAGAGGGAGACTTGGCCCCTATAAGGTCAGAATTTTTTTTTTTTTTTTTATTTTTAATTTCTATTCAGCAGCACTTACACATCTTGTAAACTGATAAACTGTAGTGTAACTTGCTTGCTGCTTTTGCCCATCTGCTGTTAATTCAGTAGCCCTCAGCAGACTGTAATGATAGCTTTGGGAGAAGCAGCTTTCTTACTCCCTGTGTTTTCTGAGCACTGTGAGCGCTAGGTTTTAATGAACTAGTTTAAAACCAGACCTGTCAGAACAGAAGTTTTACATGCCATTTCATTGGAATGCCATGTAGGAAGTACATGTATGAAAGGGGGTGCTGTAGCACTATTCTGAGGGGTTTCTGAATAATGCTTAAGTTCATCAGAATTGGGACCACAGCTCTCTGTATATTTGTATGGAATATCAGTTTGTCACTTAAAGGTATATCTAATCACACCTCTTATATCAAGGTAAAATATAATTTTATGTCCTGGGATTGTAGCAGTAGGAATTATGAAGGCATGTAAAAATACATTAATGAAAATAAATAAGGAAGGATTTTAATTTGTTTTTTTCCATTTGGTCATATTGTAAGTGCATTGTTTATCAAAGGATGTTACTGCGTCTCATGTGGTGTTTTGCAGTGTAAAGCAGGCAGCATTTCAGAGAGACAGCCTTTTCCTTGCCTTAGGCTGTTGGAAAATACATGTTGCATTGTTCAATGAGAATGTTCTTGCTTCTTTCTCTGGTAAGCTCCTGGACACTTCAATGTGTTTAAGGAGTATTAGGAATCTCACGTAAATGTCAGTACTTTCTAATATGCCTTTTTACCAATGAGTATTCCATACCAGAAATTATTTCCAGTTCATTTGAGTGAGAGATTAAATTTGATCTGAGAAATGAAATATTGGAAGGGGGGAATCAAAGAAAAAATCAGATTAATGTCCAGCCCCTAAACTATCACCTTGATTTATGGTGTACCACTCTGCCTGTTTATTGCCCGGTAATCAATTGCAGAAGTGTCTGCCCTGATTTACTGATTTCCCATAGGCAAACATAGTAGAGGTATAAAACTATAGTTAATAAAATACAGAATATTTAGCTTTGCAGGATGAGTGATCATGATTTAAAATAGTGAAGTGCTTGGAGACCCACAAAAGTATAAAAAGGTGGTCATGGAACACTTGGCTGTCTTTATCCGCTTCATGTCACTCTCTCCATTGACTGCACAAATGATTCCTTGATGATTTGTCTCTTTAATGGGATTTTATTTGAGAAATGTAAAAGTGATCAAATTGTGGTAGCCGGCATTTTCAAAATACCTGGAATACTGTGTTCACCAACCTCCCAAATAGCCATCTTGTCAGAATAAGGAAGAATTATTCCAGTTATCAGATACAGAATACAATGCAGAAGAGAGATGTGGAAGTGATACCTGGAGAGGCTACCTAGAACAGAGGCTAGACAGAGTTAAAGGTGGGTATTTATTGAAAGGCCTTCAAAGGGTGCACCTTGGGCAGTGCAGGAGTCTCGCAGAGACTACACCCAAGATGGACGACTATCACAGGTTTTTCAAACAGATGTAAATTTGGTCTATTTACATATCAGAGGTTAATTGTCCAATTACAGCTTCAGGTAATGGAGTCACATTCCCCCAGTTTGCCCCCTACTTCACCCTTGTTTACATTTTTTGGTGCCTGAGAAAGTGAGTTGTTCTTGAGTGTCAGGTCTAGAGAGAAATTGTTTTGTCTGAATAAAATGGGAGAACAGTACCTGACAGTCTGTGGAGTTTTAGAGTTATGCACTAAAGCAGTACCAATCTGAAAAATATAAAAGCTAAAACTTAAGGCATCAGAAAGGACCCAAGTGTGTGGAATCTGCTGCCTTATGTTGTCTGCAAATCTCAACTGATAATAAATTTTTATGCAAAAACACAGAGCTAGTATGAGAGACACTGAAAAATGAAGTGATGGTAGCCAAGATTTTTTTCCTATAGGAACACATGGAAGGAGGAAAAATATAAAAAATCCTTGTGCCCAGTTTTAGAGTGTGACAGTAAACACAGAATTGGCTAGATGTGAGCAAAGCTGTGAAAATAGCTAACATCCCACCTTCATACGTTGTGTTAATACTGAGAAAGCATGTAAGTGAGTAGCAGGGAAAGATTCTAGAATTGTTATTATACCAAGAAAAAGTGCCAGATAGGGCTCCCAGTTTTGCTGGTATGAATTTAATATATTTCAAGTGAATACAACACAACTGGTTTAATACACGAGGAGCTACATGGGGGGCAGATTCCGGCCTTTAGTACTGGTGTTAGATTGGTTTTGATCATCTTCGTAATATGGTTTTAGTTTTTCTTCCTCTTGTTTTGCTTTTTCAGACATTTCTAATTTTAATGAGCGATGCTCTGTCTGGTAGAGCAGATTTAAATGAGCATGAAACAGCATTTAACCCTCAGTAGCGCCAAACATACTCAGAACTAGCCATGTTTGTCAGTGTAGCACCACGGTGACTTGTTGCTTTCATTTGGTTGTATTAATCACTTCATATTTTAAGAATAGATGCAGATTTTGTGAAGTGTTTATGACATCCTATCTCCTAAGGTACCCTTACTAGCCATTGGTAGTGGAAAAGCTTATCTAGGAAAAAGATTTTTCACTTCAGTAATGCAGCATTTCCCTTGGCATGATATGTACTGATGAAAGTGTAACTGTTTTGGGTAGAGTCTTGCTGTGATAAATCCTTTGCTAAATAATGGCATTGTGGCTGAAAAATTCATAATCAGTAATTGTCTGCTCTGTTTCAGATTATTTACTGTGTCATTATTATTGTATTCGATATTGTCCATGAGGCAGAATTCTTGGAGAAGATCCACTTAGTTTTAACTCTGAGTGTCCCTTTTTTTGTTGTTATCCTTGGTTTAAGGTGACAGTCACTGGTGCTTCAGACACCTCTTAAGCAACTGAAAATATTGAAGCAATATCTTAAGCAACTGAAAATAGCATGCTGATTGGAAAGGCCTTAATCCTTCCTCATGTCTCTCTGCAACAAACTTTCCTGGTGCATGTTCTTGTATGTCATCCCTATAATTGATTTGTATCTCAGTCTGCTGATTTATTCTGAATCTATTTCAAAAGCAGTGTTTTGTGACTCTGTCCCTGATCCCCATGCAGAGGTGGAATAGGACTGTGTAGATCTGGCTTCTCTTAAGCCATCCTACCATGTCATTTCTCTTAAGTGTTCTGTATCACTGTAATAATGGCCATCTGCTTGAACCCCCTGTTGAATCCTGTTATACCAGACACTGTGCAAAAGTATGTTGTCATTCCTATCTACAGTCCATATAAATGCTTATGTGTTCATTAGCACTTCAAAAGGTCTTAAATAGTATTGCAGAAAGCTTGACTTATTTGAGCTTGTTTCTTGGATAAAAAAGAATTGAAACATCCAGAAAGCATGTCAGTCTCCCTGTTAACTAACACCTTTACTGGTTTTCTCATATTTTCTCATGGTTAGAGGTAGAGTTGAAAAATATTAATTAATCTGATTTCCAAGAAAATAAAGTATTTTGATTGATTCTTAAAATATTTAAATTACAGAAGAACATCTGACAAACTGAAATGTATACACTTAAAGTCTGCAGGTGTTTTTCAGGCTGCAATTTTTCTTGGAAGCTTTACTGCCAAACTTGCACTTTCTATAACAAGCTTTTTTATTAGCAAAGAAAATGCTTTTCATCCTCAGCAGATTGTATTATTAAGTGTGGTATCTTTAAGCATGATGTGCTAAATGGCAAAAACATACATTGCAAAACACAACTGGAAGGCTATGAATATTACTTCAAGAAACAAACTTCTGGTCTTTCATTGGTTCATTTTTATCAAGCAAAAATGTCTTTCAGAAGATCATAACATTTGAAGATTATGAAATAGATTCTGGCTTTTTTCCCAGACATACTTTTTACTCTCAAATACGTGTGCATATATAATCTGCTATGTATCTAATATGTATTGTGTGTCTATGCTACAAGGCGAATTTAGATTTGCCTTGTCAAACTTGTGTCAGTTTGCCTAGAGCTTTGGTTCTAGCTGTTTGTGGTTGGCAGTGTCCTTTTCTGCCTTGGAGTGGGTACCAAAGTGATCAGCTGCTTAGGAAAATGCATGAACTTCTCAACTTCTGGATTTAACACAGACCATCCTTAACCGTGGGGTTGTATTTGAATGGGTTATTTCAGAGATGGACACTTTCTGTTCTTCTGGTTGGTGTTATCATCTCAGTCCTTTGCCTCTTTTCAGATGAGTTGTATTTTTTATTCCTTACACAGGAGGTTTATCTGTTGTTACTGTTAGTCTGCAGTTTATTGAGAAAAATAGGAAGTCCTTAGAAGCTTGATTTTTTTTTTTTTTTTTTGTTGCTTTACGGCAATTGATACAGGTGATATGTTCCTCCAAGGGATTGCTATAAAAAGTGTGTGTTGCATTCTGCATTTCAATGGGTGCTTTCTGCTCTGTACTATATTATTGGTGAGGCAGATTATCTGATACTATTTCTTGGATCAATGGATATGTTTTAATATTTACATTTTAAAAATCCATTAGCTGAAATCTGGCAGCATTAAAAAAAATTTAGAGATCTTTGGCAATGAGTTTTGTGGCAGTGGATGATCTTAAACAGATTTACACAAGCTGAAGCTGAAAGCAAGGTTGTTGTATCACAGTATGTATTATTCCTTTTTATTCCCACAGTCTGGTGTAGTTATAAAATATTTTGTAAAAATATTTAAGAAATGTTCATTTTAATATAGCAAGAGTAATGAAACATACAGGTCCTATTTAGGAGAGTGTAAATTCTTCTATTTTTAGTAAGTACTCCCTTGAATGGGTATTCACAAATTAAAAGAAGCTAAACCTCAGACATTATGAATTGTTTGGGTATATGGATTAATAAATGGGTTCAAAAGAGGAGTGCCCTTTGCTTGCATTAGATAGTACAGTTCTCATAGATACCTTTTCCTGGTCATTATCAGAGTTCAGTGATTATTAGAAACCTTAGCCTGGTTCCTCCCTGCTTTTCATCCATGGTGAAACAGTACCATATTGAAATCAATGAGCATTGTGAGATTTCATCCCAGGTAATTACTAATTGCTTTTTTCTCCTTGTATAATATGCAGCACAGGCTGATGGAGGTAGCATTCAATTCTCTTTAGCCTTATCCCTTCTGTAACAGTTTCTACCCACTGACACAGCTGATACAATGTGAGAGCTAGAGGCTGGAATCCCTCAAATGATTTTGTGCCTAAGTGCTTCAGGGGTGCTTAACACAATGGTCAACTCAGTACTGAGGGAAGTCATATCAAAGCCTTACGAACTCTAGGCATCCCTGAGGTACACTTAAAAAGGAAGATATAGAAAACTAAGACCTAAATATGGAATATCTCTCCTGTGGCAGAGAATAAGAATTACAGGGCTCAGCCTGTCATCTTTGTTGACTATGGACAGTCCCAGATATCAAGAAAAGAAAGAGATTTAAAAAAACCCCAAATAGTCTATGTGCTTGCTTTTGAATCAATCCTCATTTCAGTCTGAGCAATAAAACTTCAGTTACAGTTCTCAGGGTTAGTGGGTATTGCTCAAATTCCATTATTTCATTGAGCTACAAAATTCCTAGAAATCTGTTCACCAGGAATATGAAAGGGCCTGCTGGCCCTCAGAAATGTTTAAATCTCAAGGGGATTTATGGAAGCAAGTCTGATTATGGATAAATATTTTTCTTTTGGTGAATAGTTATTTACACCACAATTATTGAAGAACATCACACAAGATGTGATGCCTTTTAAGGCATGTGTTCCATGTATTTTGAACTATGTCATGAATTGGAAGTTCACAAAATTTGTGTTTTCATCCAGTATTTCTGTTACAGGCTGTTGTTGAGATCAGTGGTATGTGGATTCACACCATCAGTCTGTTGTAGTGCTTGAGGCTTGGTTTCTTTATCCTTTATCCCATGCCTGATTAGATTTGACCATTAGTGTGTATTTTCTCTGAACTCTGCTTAAAATACTTTCTCAGTTAAATCCCAAGTGAAGAAGTTGAAAGAAAGCTGAAACTCATAAATAACAGCTTACACACTAAATATCTTCTGAATGAACTTTACTTCTGTTAAATTCAAGTTACATTGATAAAATACTGTTTTCTTTCTAGATACTGTACATAGCTTTAAGCCAGGCTTATATAACAGTTGTTTGAGGGTGATAAATAATAAGCATTTAAAGTGAAACCTTGCTATCCTGCATCTAGCAGTTAACTGATATAGTTCAACTTGCTGACATGTTAACCTCTGACCATTTCCCAAGTAATTTCTATTTAATTTTGCATACCACTACTCTCTTGACCTTTGAAAAATATCTTTTCTGACCACCAGTGCAAACCTTTTTCTTGAAGTATTAACCAAAATAGACAAACAAACTCTATTCTGTTAATTTCCACAGAACCCTATCCACGTATTCCTGAGTGCAGGTTAGTGGAATCAGGTACAATTTTGTTTTAGCATAATAAAAACATGCATTACAATATGATTTTTGTGTGACCTAATCTTTCAGAAACTGAGTCCTTCAAAGAAGTCATGCTGTTCTGAAAGGACTTGTTATAAAGGAACTTGTTTGAGTAACTTAGTCTTTTATACTTAATTCTCTCTGGGGATAATGCTGGAGACTCTCAGTACAATTAAGGAAAGATTAAAAGCTCAGTACAGACTTATTTTCTCTTTTCTTCCTTTCTGCCAATACCCTTCAAGCCTGTATCCTCTCTGGAAGCATGAAACATTTTTCAAATGCCTTTTTTCTTTCTGCTATCATTTCTCAGTTTTCTGGTATCTGTCTCTTCCACAGATTTATTACTATGGTTTCTCTTTCTACATTTGTCGCTTCTGTTCCTGCAAGCATTTAATGGAAGCTTTTTTGATCTCTGCTTAAGGGTTTATTGGGAGTTTCTCCTTAGGTTTATCTGTGACATTTGTATCTTACTAGATAACCAGCAATCATGAAGAAGTAAGGAAATAATTCTTGCACTGTTAAAGGTGGCGACAACTATGCCATCACTTAGTATTTCTTAGCACATTTGCTCTGCAGAGGTAAAGGAGTGAAATGTAGTCCGAGTGTAGACAATTAAGCAGATATGTCTGAATACACTGATGCAGCAGCAGAGTTAATTCCTGTACCCATTTTACATAATATGTTATCAAGGAAGAGCTACATTTCAATCTGAGCCTGTAATAGCTGGGGCATTTACTTATGCTGTTGCTGTGGTATGGTTGAAAGATTATATGCTTTGAGATTATAAAAGAAATTCACAACAAAACTTTTGTTTTTGTTTCTGTCTGATGTATTTACATACATCTGCCACATGGAGTTGCCTTATAGAGGGTGTTACCTGCATCTGACCTCATATACCAAAAGTACTTGGTGTAATTTTATTCTAAGAGACGAATTTTTCCTATTTTAACAAGAGAATATGGATTTTTCTGCCTTTTAAACTTTCTGAATATTCAACTTCAGGACTGATATATGCTACCAATCAGCCCCTTAAGTATTGATACTTGAGTGGATTCTTGCCAACTTTGCACACTGAAGTTACGGGAAGGTGTGAGGCAAAGGAAGTGCTGCAAATCCTTCCAGCCCCAGCAGCGGTAGGAATACATATTTTCCTAAAACAAGAATTCTTTAAGACATTGATTTTTACGTGGGTATCCATACTATTAATCCGAGTATAACTTCAAAATGGTGGGTGAATTTCCTTTCCTGGTATCCACTAACTGGACAAAGTCTTTGGATAAGAATTGAGTTAATTTGTATTGAATAAAATGTAATAAATGGTTGTAATATCCTGGAGGAGACCATGAGTTGTATTTTTCCTTCTTATTTAACAAAATAATTCATACTACTAGTATGAAGTTTCTGCTTTTTAATGTGGGAATGAACAACTCACAAAAAACAATCTCTGAAACTGTTCTGTTGCAAGTAGCTGCTACAGGGAGATGGAGAGGTACTTTGTATTTGCCTGCTCCCCTGGGATAGAACAATGGCAAAGCTCACCCTCTGTGGTAGTAATATATGTAAATACAATCTCAAATATCTAGAAAGAGGTAGATACTGACTGTAATTGACTGTTTATTCTTTCTCATCCCCAGCTAAAGCAAAGCGTCAGCATGTTTCTTCTGTCTTCACCAATTAACATTTTGTTGATTTTTCCTTTTAAATATACCTTTACTGCTAAAACCTATATGTACCTAAAATAAGTTTACCTATGATATGCATAGGTAGACTTATTTCAGTCTACCAATGCATATCATTATCTGATAATGCTGTTGGTATATATATAGATGAAAATTATTATTCCAATGTGCTGAAGAATACAGAAGGAAGAAACAACTATTTCTTTGAAAGTTGTTGAAGTAATAATGAATGCTCTCTTTATATTAGATGTGTTCTTTTTAAATGAACATTTTTGAATGGCTGGTTTATTATGAATAGAATTTGCTAGAAGAGATCCCCTTGTGAATGGAGCACACCTAATCTGATATTTACTATCAGTTTTACCTGCTAGCATTTGGTAGTTGTTGAGAAAAGAGTGTTTTTCCATTGCATTAAGAAAAGCAGTCATTAGTTAAACTTACATAGATACCTGTACAGAGGTAGAAATTATGACAGTGGAAGGGCATACTGTTGTATACTCCAAATATGTTCAGGACTATTGCTTCCTAGACTTTATTCAGCCTGTAGCTCTATGCAAATAATGTCTCCATTGAATTTTTCCAAATGTGTCTTCTCCTCAGCATTGCTAATTTCCTAGAGACTTACATATTACATTTATTTTTTGTCCATTTTTTAGCTTCTCCTTCTCCAATGTTTTTATGTTATCAAGTTGTTTGTTCTCTCTTTGAGCTGATGAATTAAAAAAAAGAAGAAAACCAGAACCCAGCCCTTTAGCATTTCTTTAGATGCCACCTTTTATATGTTGCCATGTTTCATTATCTTTTGTTTGCAGTCATTTGGCTAATTGTTAATTTTTATGACAGTGCTTCTCCCAAGGCATTTTCAGTTTTTTAAAATGAGCTATTATTATTAAATATTTTACTGATATCCAAATATGTGACAGCCACTGCATTTCTTTCTTCCTCTACTTCAGTGATTAAAAGAAAAGAAATCAACAGCAACCCACATAACCATATTTAAAGCCTCCAACTTTGGTTAAGTCAATTTTGCTGCGCTTCAGGTTTGCTTCTGTTAACTGTAAGTGAGGGCTGTCTGATCTAAGTGTACTGATATTTACTGCTTAAGTCTTGAAGAATGATTTCCAAGCATTTTTGGTTTTTTTTTTTTTTTTTTTAATTTTAAGGAGCCTTATTACATGGTGCTAGATAGAGCCTGGTCTGAACTAAAGTGGTCAGTGGCATCCATGTGCATTGAATGGAGAAGAATGGAAAATTACTGCAGTTCTGGTATTGTAAAGAATTTACAGAATCAGTTGGGAAAATTCACTCTCAAATGAAAGAAGGAAAATTGTATTAGAAAATAACGTATTGACAAGAATATATAATTCAATTTATTTTTCTATCTTACCTGTTTTCATTCACTCTTGTGAATTATTCCTAGTTGTCCCAGGACAGAATACACACAGCATAAACTGGTGCAACCTGCATTCTGTTCTTTGGCACATCTGCTAACATTGAAATTCATTAAAATTAAGGTTTTAATTGGCACTGCCTCACAGTGACCTCTTAGCATGATCACTATTCTGCTACATTTGTCCCTCTATCAATATGTATATCATTAAATAAATAAACCCCATAAATTCTGAATGATCTCTTGTCTCAGTGAACACTGTTGATGACTGTATTCTGATAAAATCCTAATTTCCGTATGTTGCAGATGTGTTCTGGTGTTTGTAAGAAAGTGTGAGGAGGAAGGAGTGACCCCAAAGTCACCTCCAGCTTCATCTTTTTGCTTCATGTCACATCTTGTTTTCCAGTCAAAAATTGGGTGGCTGTTCAGTAGTAATTAATCAAGTTCAGGAAGAAAAAGCAGAAGTATAGTAATTATACATCGTGTTCTACAGAAGCTGCAACATTCAAAGCATGCAATTTCAATGACCACTAGAAATTATTTCCAGTCTCTTTCTGTGCAGAATTTGTGTAAATATTGAAGTGAAAATATACTAAGCAACTTCATTTTGTCTTCAGAATGAAATTGCTCATCAAAAGTTGCATCATTAATCCTGTGCTTCTCCGAGACACAGCTGAAGCAAATAACTCTTGTTTCTGTGTCCTCTCAACAAACCTGATTTTTGTTGGCTGTCCTGACTGTTATTTATGTTCTCACAGTGCCTGATCTCCAAAACACAGTAATGTTCAACAACCGTAGCTCACTTTTCAATAACATTTTAGTGCCAGGTCCAGCTCCTCTTTACACTCTTGACTTCTTACCAGTACATGACTGCCGTTTACCTCTTGCAACACAATTCTTTGAGAAAACTGCCCTATGCAAATCTTACTGATGAGATTAGAGGGTGGTATGAACCTGAAATTTACAGAAACTTCTGCACAGAAGAGTGAAAAAAATGCATTAAGTATCGTGAGTTATAATTAAACCCATGGTTATTAAAAACAAAGAAAAATGTGGAAAGAATCTCCATTGAAAAGAAGTAGTGTACCTGTCATGTCTAGATTTACTTATTCCAAACTTAGTTGCAGGTGAAGAAAGTTACTGTATGTGATGTACAACCCATGGCAATTGATCTCTAGATAAGAAACCTATCCTACACTCACTGTGTGAAATGTTACCTCTTTACTTAAGGTATCTATCTTCATTTGCTAAAATAATTTTTCCCTCTTTCCTTCACCCAAGTTGGATTTTGACCTCTAATGTATTTTAAATGAGGTCTGGTATGTCTTACAGTGGCTTTCTGAAGCTAAACATCTTTTTGTGAGGCTGTATCTGTCCTTTGGGCAGATGCCCCATTATCAAACAAGGAAGCTTGTTCACCTGGCTGGGTTTGAAGGCTTTAAAGCTAATTTTCTCTCTTTTGATTATTAAATACACATTTAATGATAGATTCAGCATGCTGGAGATTCTTTAAGGGAAAGTAAGGAATAAAGCACTTATGGTATTATATTGGCATGCAGTAAGATCATTTGTAAATGTCACCCTTTATTTTGTCTTCAACTTGATGTGAAGTGGGACAGGGACATTTCACAACACTGACGCTGAAATGCAAGCAGACATAGATGACTCTCGGGATCTCCTCTGGTCAAGATGACCCCGAGGTGTGGTAAAAAGTCTTTTTTCCCAACCTGGCTGTCGAAGAAGGAGTCAGAAGACTTCGGCTGTCGGTCTCAAGGCTGTTTATTATTTCTTATCTAAAAACATTTTCTGTCTGAGCTGCTGAGGTCTGTTCAGCAGGTCAGTCCGAGGCACACTGCCCTCCCACAGGGCCAGTGTTGTTTTTTATACTATAAACTACGTGTTCGATATTTACAGTTATGTTCCAATCCCTATCACCTATGTTAGACAGTGACTTTCTACTCTGAGCCAATCTAAGAATGCCAACACCACCTAGAAAGATGGATGTTAGGAAGAAGAAAGAAGGAGGACAGGGCACGCCATAATTCCTCCATCTTAGAGCCTTAAACCCCCATGTACAAAATCCTAACATTTCTTTTTTCACCCTATAACTACTACTGCTATGCTGTCTAAACTTTTGTGACTTCCACTTCCTCATACAAAGGTGGCAGTTTGTTCCATGGGTCAAACTCAAATTCACAGGGGTCTTTGGCTGCATGCCAGGGTCTCCAACCCCCCTGCCAGGGCTTCAAAGCCCCCTGGCTGGGACTTGGATCATCCAGGACTGTCAGAGAGACGTCCTGGGTTCCGACAGATGACCACTTTGATAAAAGTGAGAGGCTGTAACACTGTTCTAAGGGAAAACAGAAGGATACAATATAGGCTTGTGCTTGCTGTGTGTTCAGCTTTTTCCAGTGGTTCCTAGAACAGTTTTGTTTGGCAAGTGGCTTCTATAGCCTGTGGGACAGCATCTGTTCACTTCAGTTTTGTTTTTCATCCTTGCTGCTTGCATGGCCCACGTTGTGGCTTGTGAAGTTTGCGGCTGGAAGACTACCCTGAATTTTAAGGATCTCTAGTTCAATTCTGAAAAAGGGTCCCTTTATTTCTTGCAGAGAGAGCCTTGAGATGTAGATTGGATACCTGGGGTTAAAGTGTTCCCACCGATTTATTTTCCCTAAGCATTATTAGGTCATCTACTCACTGAAACCATAGTCTATGCTAAATATTTTTCTGGCAGGGCTGTGGGTAAAATGTCATGGTTTTAGGTTGGGAAAAGGGGGGGTTTTGTGTAGTAGATTTAGCCTAATGAAGGACTGATATAAGGAATAATTGCAACAAATGTTTTGTTGGCAGAAATACCATTATCCCTAGGATAATTTGCTTGCTGAGGTTTAAATGTAGGACAAGCTCAGAGCTGGCCTTTGGAAACTTGTGAATTCCCTTATTTTTTTTCCATGTCATGTCAGTGATTAGATAGACTACAAATTCATTCCTGTACTCTTCCCTGTGGAAAGCCTACAGTTGTCCCAGCTCCGCTATGCAGTTATTGTGATTTCTAGCTGCAGAAAGACGAGTTATATAAGCCTGTCTCATGAAAGTCATCTTATTCCTATTTTGATCAAGACATTTAGTTTTACCCTCTTGCTTTTTCCATATGCAAAGTGAGAAGACAGTATACATTGTTTTTTGAAAGTGTTTTGATGATTGTTGAATGATTGAATAAGCCTTTAACATCTAGATGCATCATATGCAACACTTACTTGAGCACAAAGGTTCTCAGCTGAAGAGATTTCCCTTTACTAAGCCTTCTTGGGACCTCCGCACAAGCAGCTAGGTGCCCTCTCTGTGATGGGCCTCAACTGTGGATTAAAAATTCTGGGGGTTGGCTTAGGGTTTTTCTATGTATAGTTTTTACTAGATTTTAGATATCTCTATATTAATCTTTAATAATATTGTTGATAGTTTTAACTCCAAAATTCTTCCTGCTTGTCTCAGTCTAATATTTGACATTTTAAACAAATTGGTTATTTGCATAAATAAACATTTTGTTCTCTTATTTATGGTTGTGAGAGCCTGAATTTTTTACGTGCATGTGTGTTTGCTTGAAATTGATGTGGGCTTTAAATCAATAATAAGTTAGAAATACATTTAAAAGTCTGCTTTTAAAAAATATTTTTTGTGAACAACACCCTCTTCACAAAACAGTGTTTTGTTCATTCCTTCCCCTCCCCTTCCCCCTCCTCATTAGATATCTTTCCTTTTAGTAGGGTTTTAATGTGGGTTTTTTTCAGTAGAGGAGTAATGTTTAATTGAAAGTTACTTGCAGGTTTTCAATTATAGATGATAATTTGTTTGACTTTACACTCTCAATTGCCTTGAGTAATTTCCTGTAGAAATACATATAATCCATTTACATGTTTGGAGTATTAGTGTGTTGTTTGCATAGCTTGTGTGTAACACTTAAGGAAACCACTGGAGCCTAGAAAGAACAGATGATGCTTTTTAGTGGCAAACAGTGATACAATGGCTATTCTTTCTTCTCCTTGCTGAATAGTTATAGAAAGAACTTTTTTCACAGAACTGGAAATTATGTCATCAAACTGATATGATGTTTCAGTAAAATATTGTGAGTTATGCAGGTGGGTCAGCAGTAATGTTACATCCATAAGCACTTGACATATGTCAGTGCTGACTGGTGTTAATTCCTAACAATGGCCTCATGTAGTATAGCAGAGAAAATACATATTGACACATCCCAATATGTTGACATATGTCAGAATTTCATTATAGATAAATGTGTAGCTTTTAGCTGCTGAAGATAAGGTAGCAGGAGGCTTACATGTTATTGCACCATGTATTAAAACCACAGTTGGTTTGGTGTACCAAAATGAACTCTTGTGCTCAGTTCAAGTGGAACATAGTATATTGTTCTGCTCTCTTGGGTTCAGAAGACATGAACTCAAAACAGGGAGAGGTGAAGAGAAGGACTGCAGTGGTAAGGGAGATGGACTGTCTGTTTTACATGATAAAAGTGCATGTCTGGGTTAGTCTTGTTGATGTGAAAGCTGATCTGGAATTTTGGTGGTGCCTGTAAGTACACAAGACCACCATTCAGGGGATATAAACTGTTAAAGCATGGTGCTGCCCAGGAGCAGATGGGTACTAAGCAACTTGAGTGTTTAAGTGTACATCAGAAGTTTCTTTCTAACCATCAGAATGATGAGGTTCCAAATAAACTTCTGATGGGAGTTTGGGGGCCATATAAATGGTAATGTTTGAAGTGGAGTTGATGTTTTAGAGTGATTCTATGTGTATCTGCAGTAGAAGCTGCAATGCTGTTTGTACACCAGATTTAAAGATTTCAGGCTAAAGGCTAAATACCTTTTTCATAGTATAGCAAAGACATATGTGAAACCATGGGATCCAAATTTTGTTTCAGTTCTTAGTGAAAAAAGTGTCCTTGCATCTGATACTGCCTTCAGAAGTGACAGCACTTTCCATTTGTTTGCAACATCCATGTCATACCCTGTTTTGTTGGTGGAATCCTGTCAGGAAGGTCAACATCATTCTGCTGTCTCTAATGCATTGAATCTTTCTGTTTTGGTATTGTAGCATGTTTCTCCACGTGGGAGGAACACTCCTAACTGCAGAACTGCTAGTGGAATAGAGCTATTTTTTTAGACCGTGTCCTGACATGACAGTTGGGAATTTTAATCCCCAAGGAAGACAAGTGAATGTAGAATTGCTGCTCTTTGGATGAGCGCAGTCCTGAGGAGGAGGAGTTAAAGATGGAAAAGTAGCACCAATCTCCATCTTTCTTGAAACAGAGACTTTCAGTTCTTTGAGCATCTGGTGGTAGGCACCTCTCACACAGAGACTTCTCAAATTCAACACCAGAAGATGCTTACTCAGCATTTGCAAATTGCTCTCTGAAGGCCAGAAGGGCATGGGATTGAAGGTACATCAGCTCTTCCATTAAAATGGCCAGGTGCTGTCAGCTCAGTATTGGGGATGCCTTTTTTTCACATACCTTCCCTCAGGAGATTGTCACTTTTTCTGGATGCCCTTCTTAAGTCACACATTTCATTCTTTATTAACAACACACAAAAAGAGGAGGAAAGCTGGGGAGGCTTGAAGTAGTCTCATGCAGTCCCACACCAAGATCTAAAACTGCCTTTGAACAAATTCTCTGCTAATGATTGTGCTTAGGTCTTTGTTACATTCTGTCCCCAAGGTTGTGTGCTCCTGTGGCAGGTGTGAAAATCAGTATATGTATAATCCAGAAAGAACTTTGAAATGGATGTGACCACATTAGACTTCCATATTAGAGCAAAAATAGTCCTTTGTTTTAGCATTTTTTAAAAAGTAATGAGTTAATTCAGTTTCGCTTTCTTTGCTGCTTAGGGTAAGACATACAGTCTTTTTTAAAAATGAATGCTGATAATTAATATTGAATAGGTCTTTATGAGTAGCTAGAATTTTTCTGCTGTTCAAATATTGCTAGTGTTCAAGTAGCACATATTTCTTGTTTAATATTCAGGTATGGCATTTGGTTTTTAAAAACAGAGAGAAATACTATGATCAGAAAGAGTAGTAGATAGGAAAGAGTAGTAGATAGGAACAGCAGTGATGCGAGTCATTTTGACAGTGAGCAGACTTGTCAGAATGTTCACATTTTCAAGACTAGATGGTCTGAGACATCCATTTTTTTCTTAAATATTTTTCAAAGTCCTAATGAAAAATTAAACAGCTGTGCCTCATGGTGTCTTGAATTGAAAAGATAATTAATTAACAATTGTATTTTACTGCTAAAATAGCAGGTGTTTACTGCAAAGTGAAAATAGTAACAGAAAGATTCAGTAATATTCTTTGTAATACTTTTAATAGTTGAATTTGCCAATCCCATAGTGTAAAATATGTCCATCCTAAGGCAAAAAGAGAGAATTTGTAATGAATGAACGCACTGTAAGGCACTGAAATAATTTTTAACTTTATCAGTTTAAATATTAAATACCTTTAACATATAAGGCACTTAACTTGCTTTTTTTTCTCATAAACCCTGTTTGCATTAATTAATTTCACATTGTCCACTTTTTTGGGATAAACTAGTTTCACTATATGTAACACAATACCTTTGTGTTACAAAGTGAAGATCCTCTGGTTTTGGCTGAAATGTTGCTGCATTACAACCGTCTCTTGCCTAGGGCCCTCTGCATAGGAGAATATTCCTTTAACAGAATAAATCACTAAAAGACTATAGCACACTTACTGGAACCATTCTTCTGTATCTCTGACTACTGTTCTTGCCAAAAGTGTTAAAAAAGAGGCTCAGTGGATAAAAGATTCTATTTGTGTGAGACTACCTGCTTTGCAATGGTTTCAGAAAGAAAAAAAACCATTGTGCTACGTTCACTGGCTCTTTAATTCGGATTGCCAATGATAATGCAGAGTGTACGCTGAAGAGAGGTAGGATACAGTAGCAGAAACATTAGTGCTAATCTGCTGCAGAAGGACGAGATAAATCAGCACAGCTCTCATACATCACTGAGAGAGAAGCTGATTGCAACTTGACCATGTGCCTAAGTGGTCACATCAGCAACAAGAACGGAGCATGGATAAAAAACCTAAAATGTATCCTTAGGGCTACTTGCTGTGCACGACCTATAATAACACATCAATGTAAGTTTAAGATTCCTGTTTTGTTTGTTTCCTTCTGTTGTAATTCTTGTTGTTTACAAGAGTATAATTTTATTTTGCATAAATTTAGGGAAAATGTAATGGAGTGTAATACTAAGCAGATATTACTTCGATACTGTTTATGTCTGTGAATAGTAATGGGCTTATTGCTGTGCATCTCAACATAGTTCTTTCTTTGAAGATGTTTTAATATTTAATCCTGTAAGTCATATTTTGGGAATTGAGTAAGGTTTTACATGAGATGATAGTGAGATCTCCGTTTATAATTTGTCATCTTATGTTTCAAAATGATCTTAAAAAATTATTTCTACTGTGAGAATTTTTGCTTTCTATAATTTTTTTTTCTGTTAAGAAAAGTGCTCATAACGACTGATTTATCTGGACTTTTTTATTCATGAATTTAGTGCAGATGGTAATTTTCCTACATTTTAAAAAATTTGTGCAATTGTTTAATTTAGTGTCATTTAAGCATCTGCAAAAAGGGAAGGCAGGGATAAGATGAAAACTGAATAAGCATTGATTGCTACTATGAAAATTAAATTTTAAAAGTTTTTGCAGTAAATCTGATTTCAGTTCATTTTTTACTAAATTAAATTATCATATTTAAATTGAAGCTACTATATGGCAAACAAATGTGTGAAACTATCCTGGAGAACATACATTTCCTGCTGTATCTGACTTTAAAGATGTTGATTGTAACTACCCAGGAATATCCTAATTGTAGAATTCAGAGCAGTATGTTTAAATAATGCATGGGAAAATAAAAAGGAAAGGTGGAATTCTACTGTTCAGAGGTTAAGGTGATGCTTTGTTCAAAGAGAAAAAAATGTGTAGTAAAAGCTATTGATGTGAAATCTCAGGCTGTCATTGCTTTAGGCAAAAAGGCAGGGAAACCCAAAGCAGGTCTAGCTGTGCAGTCTAAAAGCAAGGGAAATTTGGAAGCATTTATGAAAACCCACTAATATTTCTATATTTATTTACTTGTTTCTAGGGAAAGAAAGTGGCTTTAAACAAAAAAAAATTATAGAATATGTAAAAGGAGGTATGAAAGGCACTTCAGTGATAGGGCCTTAAGAAAGTAGGTATAAAGATACAGAGCAACATCTGTTTATTTTATAGTGTTGTAACTGTGGCCAAATATAGTAGCAGGAGGCTTAGAAATGGCCTGTATGAGTGTGTCTACAAATGGTTTATTTTTGTGGCAATTGAAAAATGTAGGGATAGTTGTGTGTCTGTTATCCCCTTCACAGACCTCAAATATTCAGAGTATGGGCCACTTCCACATTTTGTAACAGGTATTTTTTTTAGGTCCTTGCCAAAAAAAAGGTTTACCTGTTAGTAGTTGCAGCTTTCCTACAGGACTGATGGATGGAAATAGAGAAGAGGGAAGGTAAAGCTCTATTGCAAAAAGGGTGCTCATTCTTCCAGCAGAATAAATAACCAAACTAACCAACTGGCAGATGAAACATGGACCAAGTAGAGAGTTTATTTTTGTACAAATGTGCATATGGATGATCACACAGGCCCTCAGTTGTACTTAGCTCCTGAAGCAGAGATACCATTGGGAACTCACAGCTTTAGCAGTCTGACTTAGAAAATAATAAACTCAAAAAGAGAGGAAAGCTGTACAGCAACAGGAAGCAAAGAGGAATGGTGATTTCTTTGATCTTGTTATGTCTGTTCTAATGTACCCAATGTGGTCTTAAGTTGTCAACTCCATGGTGAAGATTCCTATGTTTTGTTCTTTGAAATACTCTTTTTACCCATGTGACAGAGTAATATAATCAGTCTGGCTCCTTGTAATGGAGCTGGGCTTCTGTTGGTGAAATAAAGACATCCTTTTTTTTCTGTCATCTGTGTTCACTGGAACAGCAGAAGATTATTGGGGTTTACGAAGATAACAAAACAAGTAGCTTCCCTTGTTTTGAAGTTATTTTGAAGAGTTAGAAGTCCTATATCTGCTAAGATGCTCTGTAGTTGTATTGATGTTGTGATCTTAAAATGAACATTTGCTTCAGTGTGTTTCTGTGAAATTTCATAATGCAGTCACACTTAAATTAGATGCTAAATTAATTGCAGTGCATACGACAAAACTGGAATTAGGTAACTGCTTTTTTAAAATTTTCTTTTTAGTTGAAGAGACAAAAGTCTATTGTGGGCTGAATATGGTTGTGATGAACTTTCCATTTGACAATACAAGGCTCACCCTCCTCCTCCAGAGTGAAATTCTGTATTTGTCAGTCTGTTGCCCTGTTTCACTGTTACTTGTAAAGCTCTTTCACTAGACTCCAACATGATCTTCATTTTCACCTTCAGTTTTAGTCAATAAATTTATGCTAAGTAGCTTCTTGTGCGTTAAAATGTGCTAATGGGCACTAATACCTGCACTTTCAGAGCTGCAGGGGGCTCCTGATGCAATTTCAGCACACTGAATTTGCTTCTACTTATGATATTTAGGAAAACAGCATAAAAATATTCTTGTTACATTTGAGTTCAGTGGAAAATCTCCTGCCAACCAAAGTTGCCAAGGCAGGGCCTGAAATCTTAAAGCAGCATGAGTCCTGTGGTGGCATGGCACACAAACAACAGGCTGTCCTGGGAAACATACAGTCAGAGGGGCTTAAACTGTTTTGGTTGAATTTAATTTCTTCGTTTTCTGTCTACAGAACAGTACATCTTCCACTTGAAGTTGAATGTCTGACCCCTGTTATCTCTCTTGGTGGCAAAAAGAAACCGTATTGTCCCAAGAAGAGGCCTTTCAAGTTCCATGATAGTGGAGAGAGTCAATTTCTGTATTGGTGCAATGAGTGTATTGTGTCCCCATCCCAAAGCTTATGAAATCTGCTGGCCAGGAAAAGGAATGACATGGCTTTCCATCCTCCTGCTCCTCCTGGTCCTTTTGGGGTTTAGTCACTTCTGATAAAAAAGGAGGCACAATTTTGCAAGTATCCCCAGAGACCTAAGAACTGTATGTAGGTCTTTAAAGCATGCATAAAAAGCTTCCATCTCACTATATGCATGCAGGCCTAAGAGCTCATTGATTTGTTCCACAAGTTCAATAATCACTAATCCATCTACAGAATTGCGTCTGGAATACTCACAACCAACTTCTGACATAAAATGTTAGCTCACAAGCTGCAGTGTATAAAGCAGCCATGATCAACAGCATCAGGTACTGCCAGAAGTACGCTTAGGAGGTTATGATAAGTGACTTTGACTTCAGATAGTGTAGCACATGCTGTGAAGAGAATACTCAACAAAGTGATCTCTCATCTAAATATCAGTGTATTCTAGGGAAACAGGGAATCTCTGAAAGGGGAAAAAAATTTATCTGTATATTGACTCGAAAAGAAATAGTACCAATTACAGCTTTTATGACAAACAGACTATACCTTGATTGGTTCCTCTACCAAATTTTCGAACCTCTATTGAAAACCATTAAAAAATTATAAGCTACAGATGATACTTGGAAAGAAGTTTCCTTGGTATCTCTCCTTCTAGTTTTCAGATAGTCTTTTCAGCCTTTCTAAATGTTGTCTATGAAGGGGATATTTTGCAGAGAATAGTGAACTGCATGGTATCAGACTACTGGAGAATACACTGTAGTGATCTCAAACAGTTAGCTCCTAAGGACAACCACTCATCTGATCTTTCAGTCTTTTTTAAGAAAGCCATATAATAATGAAGGTATGTTCAAAAAGGGGATCATTCAGACTGATGCCTAAAACTCTGCTATTCAGTGAAAATCATAGACTTCTAATTAGGGTGTCAGTATTTGTGAAGTTTTGTGAAGCTTTTAGCAGTTTTTATTGCCTCTTTCATTATCCTGGAAAGTAAATAGTTACATATTGGATAACCATATGGATGATGTGTTAGTGTATTTAAAGAAGATTGCTCAGATGGCTCAGAGCCCATAGTGGCAATGCCAGGATTTTTATGCACTAGAAATCTAAACAAATAACTGCAAGATGGAGGGAGCAATCACTGAAAGGAAAAGTGAGCAATAAAATTCACCTTTACCATCAGTGACAGAGATTAAGGCCATGGGAGAGGTTATAATGTGAGTTCTCATACTACACTAGGGCTGTGTCCCAATTAGCTTTCCAGCTTCAGGGGGGAAAGTAGTATGGGGTGGTTGTTCCTTGTTCCCAGTCAACAGTACTGGGCTGCCAGTGTTCTTTTTCAAAGTCCAGGTTTCTACCTCAGTTTTATATTTCCTCAGTGACTCCAGTTGAACTTCAGCTGAAGGGATGGAGAATCAGGTTGCACTTTTCACCACAAACCATACAAACTCCATTTCTCAGCATACCAATGTACCATAGCAACTTCTTATGATAACAAGGCCATTGAATAACCTGGCATGATTTTCCTTGGACAGGTGATGAGTGGTGGGAGGAAGGAAGCAAGCAGAAAGAAAGGTGAGGGATAATAGAAGGGAAATTCTTGAGGGACTGAGTAATTTCTTCAGGGAGATACTTCCCATATTTTTTGTTCAGTGCTTGAATGCTGCTCATGCAATATATACAAATATTCTCAGTCTCTTCAAGTGAAAAAGGACCCTGTAACCCAAGTCCACTCACTGAACTGTAAGTGTCAGCTCACTGAGGGAAAGGAACGGTTTGAAAGACTGACTCTTTCTTATTTTTGTCAGGATTTATTGTGATCTGTAAAGCACATAATTCTCATAACAGGAAAGCTTCAGTTGTTTTAAACCCTGGCAATTTTTCATTCTAGAAATACCCAGGCAGCAAGCCTTCTCTCAGATGAGATAGAGTGGGCTGTTTTATATCAGGAACTGCATTTCCTACTTTGCTTCGTCTGCCAGAAATTCTCTTGCCAGAAACTCTGTCATTTCAGTTTTTATCTGTTTTTGAGGGGAAGTTAGTTAACCATCTCGGTAGTACCATCATCACTACAAAAAAATCTGCAGATAGTGAAAGGCTATGGAAAACTGGTAATTATAAACAAATGCGTAATTTTCCCCAGGCCATGAAAAGTGATGATAAAATTGCCAGCTCTATTTTACAATGGAGAGGATTGTGGTACAGATATACTTTAATATTAAAGTAATCTGTGGACAATTCTGAAACAACAAGGTAGCAAATATGTCTGGTCCATGCCTGTTACTACTTTTATTGTATAGTATTGGGGTATTGGTGTATAATCATTAAAGTGTTACAGCCAGTACCATGTTCTGGTACTGGATCTGTATCATTGAAGTAGTGCATGGCACTATTCCAGATTGTATCTCGATCAAATAATCAAATGGATTATTCTTCAGTGCAAGGCTTTTCTAGGGAAGAGAGTATACAAGGTCTAGATTTGAAAGCTCCATTGCAGTTTTACAGAGTGCACCTGAGAAGAATGTTCAATTATTTTTTTGCTCAAAGCCTGTAATGTGTTTGCTGTCTGTGCAAAGAGACAGTCAGCAAATGTTTGCAAAGGGAGTTTGTGGATGTGGATTAAAAAAAAGTAACTGAAGAGACACTGTGGCAGAGAATAAAATAACGCATGACGTATCACTGCTTTTTTTTTAACTTCAAATTAAGATCTGTAGTGTGCTAATAACTTCATGGCAATGATAAATAAAATGATTATTATCCTTGTTATGCATGCATTATGACCAGTTTTTAAAGTGCCTAGCACCTATCCAAAAGGTTCTTTTACATTTTTACAGCCGTGATGATAGCAGTGGTAGTGGAGGTGTTGCAAAACAAGGCTGTTGAGCAGGGGTGAAGAACAGACTTTCTGAAAGAACTGAAACACTGCAAGACTAACAGGAAGCTGTTAATGCAGTATAGCTCTCGCTTCAAATATAGAGAGCAAGTGATCAGAAATACAAGCCCACTTGTATTTTTTATTATCTGAGGACATTTGTTCCCAGTGAACTCAGTCTTGAAGGCACTGGTCCTCCTTTTCACTCCAACATGCTCTCCCTAATTGATTGTATTTTTATTCATATATGTATGTGAAGTCCTCCAAATAATGTAAGCACAACATTTTGGTGTAGAAAGAATTTTATTAAAAACTAGATGTTAGTGTTCCGAAACAGACTAGAGGATCTCCTGGGATTACTGAGTAGATGGGAGGAGTTGATTGCCTCAGGCATAGCCCAGGGCCATTAATTACAGCTAGTCATTAATTCTCCTGTAATGCCCTGTGCTGATGCCACTGTTCCTGTTACAACACAGAAATAGAAAACTGGCTGACCTGTGGACTTTGATGGGTTATTTTATTCTTATAAGGATTACTTATATTTCTAAATGCTTATCACTGAAGTGTTCATCAGAGTTTCAGCTTGTAAGCTTCATGTATTTCCAGAGAGTTAAAGTTTTGTTTGTTACTCACAGGAAGCCTTTAAATAGCTCTTGAAAACACTATAGCCTTTATGAGGTATGCTCTGTACATTGAATCCTGGAAAAGTAAAATTGATATAGATACTCCCTAAAGATAATCAGTATACCTATTTTCATATCTAGAGAAAATGAAAATTGAATATATGGTTCCTTTACTCTGTGGTTGCCATGTAATTTAGACTGCAGAGTGCAGTCTAAATTCTAAGGACCAAAAACTAAAGATCTAATTTTGGGTTGGTTTTGAAAAGAAAAAAGTCCTGAAATTTTAATGAGTTTATTTCAATTCCTGAAGAAAGGCTAATAAAGGACAGAATAGTTATAAACCATTTAGGAGAATATGAACCAACTATATAACATAAACCAATATAAACCAACTTCCATCATATGCCGTTTACATGCATGCTCATGTACTCAGCACTGCACAATAAAAGCATTGCTGGACTGGTTGTAAAGTGCAGGAGGAAAAAGTTCAGGAGCAAGAGACAGCCCCCAGCACCCAGCTTAGCAGATCATGTGAACACACATGACTCTAAGCAACACAGAGTTTAGGTAGCAAACAGCAGCTGTGAGAATTTCCGGATTGCTAGACTTGCATGTCTGTTTAAATTATCTTAAAATATTTTTCTCAAGAAGAAAGTTATTCATCTGACCTTTACATAGAGTACTTCTTTGTCAGGGATCCCAAAGTGTTTTACAGACGAAAGATTTAGCACTGACATGCACATGTCAGAGGGAAGATTAACAGACTGACTGCACCATGGTTGCACAGAAGTTTGGCAGTGCAGAAATATGACTACTGATGGGCTTCACTGCTGCTTTCCCTGAAAGGCCGTACAGCAGCGCTGCGTAGCACCCCAGTCGGGAAGCGCGAGATACTTTACTCAGCTGAAAATATAGGTGAGTTGACAACACTCATAGCCTGTATGAGAACACTGGTAAATTACTTAGAGAAGAAGCAGCAGCTGAACTCTATAATTAGCACTTGTGGTGAAGACATGGATTTGTATTGCTGAAATGTGAAATTCCAGCACTACATAGATTCCAAGAAACAGGGTATAACGTTATTTGAGGGTTGATTTAGGATAAATAACCACTTCCTAAGGTGTGTTTGTTCTCATTATTTACCCAGCTGGACCTTGTTTACTTTATGAATTCAGTATTGATCACAGGGGTGTTGGGGCATATTAAAGCAAAAGAGGATAGACTGTCTTTGGGTATACTAAAACATTTGAAGTTTATAGAATATATTTGTTGGAGAAGTTGTACTTGCAGTTCTTTAATGGCAATATGGTAGAAGGTCAGTATATGGATTTTCCCCTCTGCTTGTATGTTAAATCTCATTGACCCTTGTGCCTATTTCATACCATAGTAGGAGTAGAGCCTAAAGCCAATGTTCTTTTTTTTTTTTTAAAGACTAGCTAGAATTTTTTTCCATTCAATTATGTTTGATAATTCTAAGGTTTCAGAATCGATGTTTTAAAAATGGTTTATGTTGTTGCTTTTCCTTCTCTGAATTTGCTGTTACAGTTTGACTTGCCACTGTGCAGGAGTAGAAGAGGTGAGGGAAGGAGGAGGTAGTAACCCTCTTTGCTGTGCTGTTCCTACCCCTTTCCTCTGGCTCAAAATAAATTCTATACAGGGCTTTCAGAGAAAAAGAGGGGTGGGAGAGAGGAAGGGAGGGAGGGAGGAGGAGAAAGAGGAAGAGGACAGGAGAGGCAAAGTAAGAATGAGAGGAAGCCTTTGCCCTCTGGGGTCATTATGAGATCAACATGCATCCATCACCCATAAGAAAAACCTGTAATATAAATTCGACCATTTTAGGGCATAATGAAGATTTACTCTCCTACAGCTAGGACTTGGCTAATAACATCTTAATTTCATTCTTTTGTGATCCAATAATTTTTAAATACTGAACATGTTGAATGATAATTGATTCAGCAAACAAGTCCCTCAGAGACTTGTGTTTACCGGGTGAATCACAGGAACTGACTGATCCTCTGATCCTGCTGTTCGGTGAATTTATGGGTGAGGCTGTATGGAGTACCCCATATTGGCCAAAGCAGTCCTGCAGGCACCTACAGAGAGTTGCTCTCAGTGGCAGTGCATACACAGTACTGAAGAATTCACGTGGAGTTAGGGGTTTATCTCTTTATCTCAGAAACCTGGAAGTAGTTTCCTCTGTTAAGATTCTGTTTTCTTGACAGATCTCCTGTCTGTTAGCTTTAATTGTCTGTGGGGTCTGGAGTATTCCAGCTTTCTCTTACAAAGGTTATTCTATAGATAGGAGTGTCTGAAATGGAAAGTATGGAGCTCTGTGAACATATAGCAGAGCTGTGTGTGTTGTACACAAATGAAGGTCTGAGCTACCAGTACATACAGAGACAAATGGAAACCATTGGGCTAAACCCATACAAAGATTGTAGTGGCTTCCTGCTCCCTGTCTCAAATATTTTAGAGAGGCACAAGCAATTCTTACATGCTGTTCTCAAAGAGACATCACAGCAGTTTGATGACGACTTACTGCTATTAGAATTTATCTGGTTTGAGTTTCCTTTTTCTTTGAAAGGACTTAAACTTTTTTTAAACTTCCTTCCTGATGTTTGTCTTTTTTCCAGATTCCAAAATTAGATCAAGTCACATTTCCTCATGGAACTTCGGCTTCAAGGAGGCATTGAGCTATTGCAGCCCCTAGTCTGAAGGTTCCTGCTCCAGTGGATGACCTGCGCTGTCATGCACAATATCCAAAAACAATTGGACAATGGCAAACTTAAAAAGTTAATGCATGCCCTGCTTACTGTCCCATCCCCCTCAGCTTGTGCTTTCTGACACTTACTTGATGTTGCTGAATCCTTTTTGTTGAAAGTGCTGTTTAGTCCATGACATGCCTGCTGCATTCTCATTTGACCTGTTAACTGCTAAAGCAAAAAAAGTTATTTTAAGAATTGGCTTGTCAAAGAGAGCATATCTTCTCCCTTCAAAGACCTCTGAAGATTAATATTTGATTAAAATGTGACTGCAGCATTAAAATGGGTGCCATGTGTCTTTTTACAAATGAGTGGCTGGCAAACTTGTGTACTGTCTAGTTTTTAATTGGCAAATTATTCAGTTAGTGCTTCAGGGGGAGTTGCAGGGGAGGACAAGGAGTTAGATGATTTTTAGATACATTCATTACCACTTTTATCCTTAGAGATAGTCTGAAGATGACTAAATCCCTACATGCATCCACAGTTCAGATTCTTCTCTGGAGATAAACAAGAGGACGTGCTCTAAATCATGAAATAGAACCCCAGGTCCTCATTGGGCAACCCCATATCAAAACCAGGAGGCTGGATTTATGGTCATTCAGTAGTGGCTGTACCTGTGACCCATGCAGCTGCTGCATTGTTCTTTTTGCCTGCCTCTGTTTGTTTACTGCATTCTTTTTAAATTCTATTGAACAGCTGCTGATAAAATCTGCTCTCAGAAAGATTTTGAGACCCAATGCCTGTCCATTTTTATAATGTGATGGATCAGAAAGACAACCAGAAGTTTAGGTATTACGGGATACTCTAGGACAGTCCATATGGAGAGGGAAAGTAATGGGTAGACTCAGTGTACAGTTACCTAGATATTGTAGCACTGTTAGGAGCACTTATCAGTCTGCTGCAGAAAATACCATGGAGTAGGGTATCAGGAGATGGAAAGAAGCACAGCTTGGATCTGTTTAATTTTACTTTGGAGTTTGAAAGTCTTGATAGCGCTTTGTAAAGAGAAGAGACTGTTCCATTTGGTGTGTATGAGTTTGATATTGCTACCTTTGCCTCTGTAAGTAGTGCAATCCAATGTTACAGCTCATGACAATTATGGTAATTCACAAAAGGGCTCCAGAAACAGCCTTTGACTGTGTCTCTTGTGCCAGTGTGGGGCTCCTGCGAAGGTCTTTCACTAATTTTCTTGTCTCAGTAGTTGTATGCTGACTTTTTATTAGAAACAAAACAGCAGAAAATATTGTAAAATGAAAGAATAAAGACCGAAGGGCTGTTGTTATTTCTCAAGGGCTCTCTTCCAAACTAGGAAACTTGGTAGAAGTGAGATATCTGGGCAACTTTTTGTACCTGGATTCTCCCAGCCATGTAGACAGACAGAGCACTATGGGTGGCAACTGCAGTCAGTGTTTTGTTTGGCTTTTTTTTTTTGTGTGCTCCATGATCTGGAAGACAGACAATTGGGAATGATTGATTATTCTGGATATTCATCTTTATACAGTTGGAGACAATGAGACATTCCATGAAAATTCAGGGCGGACAGCAGTCAGCTATCATTTGAGCTTTTCTTTCAGTGGAAAAAATATTTTTAATTAGAAGAAAGATCATACAGGTAGGTCTTGAGTCACCTTCATGTTATATTTTTCTTTTCTGGCTGATGTTAATTAAATCAGTTCAGTGAGGTACTCTGAAATGCAGTATGGGGTAGAGTATATGCAGTATGTACATATATATGCGTCTTTGTTTCCGTTGAAAGGCTGCTAAAATTTTATTTCTAAGATATAAAAACAACTTTATGTAACAGTGGAAAGCAAAACCAAGTGCTGTGTTGCTTTTTAGAGGTTTGTAGTATACTTTGGTTACTTTTATAAATGTCTAACTGGTCTACTGCAGGAAAGTGTAGATAGTTTCTCATGTTATGGAACAGAGGCAAATTTTGTCTCAACACTTGTCTTGTTCCTTTCTGGCTGTCCTTTCTTGGCTGTGTGGCAGTTTCTAAAAGACCCAAATCTGTTCACTGATCCCTGTAGGGGCCCCTTCCTAACCTTTGCAGACCTGGCCAAGAAGATGACATGTTGGGCACAGGAGTAGAAGCCTGTAGCAGGCAGGGCATAGGCCATTGTTGTGGGGAATGCTTTGTATTGTGCAACCATGGGCTGCATGGGAAGGTGTGAAGGGCTTGGATGTAATCAGGATTTGTGCTGGTTCTGCAGAAAGGGAATTGTAAGAAAAGAGGTCTAAACAGACTAACATCATGTGTTGCCACTCAATGTCATCATATAGTGTCTGCTACAAAGTTGTAAAGCTGGGAATATAGGTAATTAGGTGCTGATGAAGATTGACTACAGGAGGGAGGAAAGAGGGTCTAAGAGGGTTACAAGAGGGTGGTATTGAGTAACTACATCCATTACTAACTTGAACTCCTTGAAAAGTACATTAGATAGAGCTGTACCTAATTAAAGCTTAGCATATGCAATGTTTGTTTGAGTAGGAATTACTATTTTGGGGGGAAAAAACAATTCAAAAAATGTTTTGTTACAACTTTTATTTATAATTTCAAGGTTAGAAAAAGGTGAAGCTGCAATGACTTCTTTAGCTAACATGAAAGTCTCAGTGGGTTCATTCCTCTACTCTCTTAGGACTTCCTGATTTTAAGTCATAGCTTTGGTTTTACTAATATTGGGGATTTCTGTCACATCTTAAAAGGATGGGCCGGGAGTAGGTTTCTCAGTGATTTTCAAGATAGATTTTGGAAAACACATCACAAAACTGTTTTGAATCTGGCTGGTTCTTACTTTTGCATAGCAATGCCCCTTGGGCTGGTTGTCACCATCTTTGTAGGGCTGGTCCTCCTGGAAATTTATAGGGTTGGTCATATGGCCTAGTAATGAGACATATGCAATAGTATCTCTTTAACATTAACATCAATATCAGCTATATGTATCGTGTACTCTTGTAATTTAAACTGTAATGTTGTGGAACAATAGCGATAGCTCAGTAAGAATGTATTTTAAAAAAAACCAAAACCACATGATAGATTAAATTATTGGTCTAACCAAAGTGTTACTGGTTACTACTCCAGGTATGTTGTGCTGCATTTGGACAGAATGGAGGTCTGTGATGAATATACAGTCCCTGTGATGCTGCTGGACAAGAAATTTTTTAGTTATAATGCAATTGTAATTAAAATTCCTCCCAGTCTTTCTTTGATGGTTTCACATATAGCCAGGAGAGCCTTGTCTAGCTCTGTTACATTTGCACCCAAGTTCCTGTTTTTGTTCCTGCTCATCCTTAGCCATACTCCTGTCCTTGGGAGACAGTGCTGTCTTGCCAGACTGGAGTTGCCCTGAATAGCCCAGCATAATGGTTGAAGTTATGGCTGCTGTTTCAGAAGCTGCCACTGACATTAAACAAAACAGAACTGGCCCAGAACTTACTACTTTGGAAGAGCCATCCTCTTTGGAAAAAGGATTTTAACTCTGAATAAAACATTGGGTTGGCTTTTAGCTCATGAATAGCACTTTATTCCACTTGAATAAATATCAGTACTGACAAGTAACCACATCATGCCCTGACCTTATGTAAGTGCATGGCAACATTCCAAGCTAATTTTGGCTATTATTTCTACAAACATGTTGAACAGGCTTTTGTAGGTATTTGATTCCTATTTAGGCAGTGCTTTAGCAGATGGGCTGTAAAACGACCTGACAATAACCAAGGCTCCATGGATTGATTAGTTCTGGCTTCAGACACTGACAGTATCTTAGATGCTTCCTTCCCAGGCTTCTCCTGCAGGCTTTGTATCTTTAAGGAGCATGTGACAGATGAGTGTTAACAAATGACTGAAGAGCTAGAATTTTATGAAATGTTTTTGAAAGCAACATTGCTTTATTAACAGGAAAAGTTCAAGCAATTAAAAATCACTGGAAGACAAATACCTTCTGATCTTACTTTTGTTCTTCACAGTCCATGAGGAAGGGCTGTCTACCAGTGTGTAATCAGGGAAACAAGTGTTCTTCTTGCCCCACTGGGCCCATGTTCGACCAGTCAGCTTTCTGCCTGGACAACTGAGCGAAATACCTTGGACAACTAAATGGAGCTTCTGATGCTACTGTAAGATCACTCCTGGCACTGTCCCAGGTGGCATTTGCTTGCCCTTGCCATGTGCTGTCATTCAAAAGGTGAACTTCACCATCATGGTTCTACTTTTTAAGACTGTGTTGAAATATGAGGTCATCTTCATTTAATCATCCTCTTACTGGAGTTGGAGTATTGGTAAAGATAGAGCTTAACCTCACATGGTAGCCCCAAGTTGTCATATGCTTCTACTGGGATTCTTAAGAGGCACAGCTCTTAGGTAACTGTTTCTGAATGCTTAATACCTTTAATTATGTTCCTGGGTTCACTGAATGCCATTGCAGTGTAGTTTCTGCAATGCCTAAGTTATTGCTCTAAATGCAGTGTGGTTAAGTCATTCTGGTGCTTTGGGAAATTTTGTACCTTCAGCTTGCTTGCTGGTTAAATAGGGAAGGTTATTTTGTTGCAGATGCTCTGTGTAGGCTATCACCCAAAATATTAATGTATGGAAACATAGACTCCTGCCATATTTATCTTGACATTTTTTATTTAATGTAGAGAAAAGCAGATTGAGATTCGTATTAATTTTTGACGAAATGCCCTCTCTCAGTGCTCTGTTGCTATACAGCAGTCAAATCCCACGTACTTTACTATGCTCTGCCAGGAAGTCTACTAACCTTTCATATAATATTTAATAGGTGTTATAGCCAGTGCTGCTGAGTTGTTTTCCATACAGGAGGATTCTCAGCTATTTTTTTCTGCTGCCTTTGTAAGACTTGGACTGGTTCCTTCTAGAGTGCCAGATATTGTACATAAAGTAGGAAATTATATACTCTTCTCTTGCTTATTGAGCAGAGAAAATAATCTACTTTTAAGACCTAGCAGAGAGAGGCTGCTAGAAATGCCAAGTTTAAAGAGAGAGATCAAGTATAGGAGATGAGAAGGCAAGACAAAACTCACTTGAATGTGAAAATGAATGCAAAATCTCAACGGAAACACATTTGATGTACTGACATTAAAGGGATTGTACTGAATATATAATCATTGTGGATATATGCAGGGGGTTTTGTATTGTAAAATAATCAAATGAGGGGTTCTTTGTACACTGATGGGGATCTCGGGAGAGCTCTAATGATCTAGATTTAAAGAGATACCAGCCCAGTTATGGACTGTGGTATTTGTCTGTTCCTGAAGGAATGCAATGTCAGAATAATACTATGCATATGTGATCCCTAATCTATGTATCTTTTACAAATACTAAGCACTTAATTCAGTAGCATTCTGCTGGGCTGTGTTCACAAACATGGTGGTGCACTAAATACAGAGATCTAGTTGAAGAGCCCCTTGTGGATAACCCTAGTGCCCACCTGGCCATGCCTGGACTGCAGGTTGTTTTTATTTGCCCTACAGTTTTTTCCTGTCAGGTACTGAGGAGCAGTTGTTTGGCCACTATGCTGCTTAATAGCCAAGTGTCTTGTGCTGCTCATCAAGCTGTTCCAGTGTCTGCACACTGAGCTCTGCCATCTGTCCTTGCAGGAAGAGTATGGTCTAGGATGTGTGGCAAGGGGCCACCACAGACCTGGCCTCTGGATGCCATAGCTGCAGAGGTTTGACCATTCTGCTGCAAAGCATGAGAAGAGAACAGTAAAGGAAGACATCAAACATACTAATTCTCATTAGTAAGCAAAGCCTAACATGTGACTCTGAGAATTATAGTTTTAAGGGGATACATCTTTTATCTTTCAGAAATTTCTAAAACATACTGATAAATTCAGAGTTGATTTGGGTCAAGCTCTTAGTAATATTTTCTACTATAGACAGAACCACTTTAGTAGTTCTTTGTATGCATGTGTGTCTCTGTTCTTTTTACTGTTTAGAGGCTATAGTAAGAGAACTAGATAAAACAGCTCTGTGAAAGTTAGAGAAAAGGCAATCAAATTGTCTACTGGGACTGCTGCTCCAACAAAGAGTGTCAGTTGAGTACAAAGTCTTGTCAGTTTTGGCTTTCATCTTCTGGTAGCTTGAAACAGCTTTACTGGCCACCATCATCCTTCTGCTACTAGTATTCACTCTGAAAACATCTCCTGAATTACATCTCTATTGCTGTAGCTAACCTGATATATGAGCATTATTTGAGTTTTACATCTCATGAAAAAAAGTCACACTGGCCTGAAATTGGAGTAACACATTGGTGCATCAGACCGTTAGTTTCTGTTTTGAGGCAGAGCAAATCATCAGGTTTATGTTGGCAGCATTGCTCTTGCTTGGCATCTTGGTTACATCCGCTCTTTTTTGCTGACTTCTTTGTTATTAAGACACCTTTGAACACTTGCAGAAATTTTCCTTTTTTAAGAGACCAGATTTTATCCATGCTATTGTTTACAAATAATTCCCTGTCAAGTATTCAGGCACTTCTTCTGCTTGTTTGGATTTTCCCACTGTTTCTGTTTGCAGGAAGGATTCTATCTGAAGCTAGCACTGCTGACACTTGCTGGGCAGTGTAGTCATCCAGTAGATCTGCAGGCCTGTTCACGCTGCTTTTTCTGATCGTGTCAGATCTGTAATAGCTGTCAAGTATACTAAACTTACAGGATGCCATTGATGTGAATTTTTGATTTATGATTTTGCCATGAGAAAACAGCAATGGGTGTTTTCCTAGACAATATGTCATTCCGATTTTGTAGAGTTTTTGTTTACTTCTTTTGGAACCTGTGATTTCTGAAGTTTAGAGGTGAAAACAATTTCTGAAATTGTTATGTGATTCATCTGTAGCACAGAGGACATGGTGAGGGCCTTTTAAAGTCCTGTATTCCCTTTGGTTATGGCACTGAACTGAAACAGAGCCTGGAAATAGAAGAGGGCCAGGACAGAGCTGGAATGGAATATGAGCTGCCTCCAAGTAGCCCTTCCCGAGGATGAATTTCCCACTGCAGAAATTACAAGAAATCTCCTGGAGGCTACAGTGTAGTCAGACATCACATTTCCCAGTTTGTACCGGTTTTGTTTCACGTGTCAATTATTGTAAGTGAATGGCATACTTGGGAATATGGCGGTGATCTCATGAGATTTAGTTTTCAATTTAGTTTTTTAGCTAGTGGACAATGGGTCTTTTTTATCTGAACGTGGGTGATCGTTAGTCCTATTGGAACAGATCAGTGAATGCAAATCAGCATTGCTGAAGCCAGTGACACTGTTAATTGATGTCAGCTGGGCATCCATTCCAACGCAGGTGCATATAATGAACTTTAACTCCTTAGGATATATGCAAAGGATAATCTTGTACCACATACAGAGATAACAATGCCTATTTTATCCAGAAGATACCAAGATTTTCCCAAAAGTCTGAAGTTTATAAAACCGAAGAGACAGTATAATGCTAAAATTATGCTCTGTGATGTTCCCACTGTTCCCACAAGGAAATAGCAGTATGTAGAGAAGTACTTGTGAATTGGAAACTAACCAGTTAAGTATGTTAGGTATATGTGTACAGTTTCCTCATTGTATGACACTGAATTCTCCTCAGTACTATCAAAGGAAAAAAGATCAGTTAAACAGCAATTAACATGTGAAAAAATAGTTACATTAAATGGAAAAAAAAAAATCTTGCCTTATTTTCGATGTGTTTGATTTTTATTACAATATGATTTGCAAAAATTGTCTCTAATGTAGTTCTAAACTTTTAAGATACCAGAAGAATTCCGTGAAGTGGATTTACATGTAAAGGCAGCTTTTTCTCTCTGTTAATAAAACCTTCCTTAAAGGCAGTTCTGTAGTTACCCTTGTGGCTTGGTGGTTAATGCCTTGTTCTCATATGCAAGTCAGTTGATTCCTCTGGTGCCTCATAATACTCAGGAACCATGGACTCTTGCAGTGTGTGACTCATGCTATCACTTATTTTACTATATATTCTATATAAAGGTTTTCTTTGAATGGTGAGTGGATACACAGGATCAAAGTGACAATAACAAGCTTTGTCTGTCTTGCTTCACAACAGAGAAAGAGCCCTACAAAAATTTATTGAAATGTAGGCTGTTGCAAATTAGGTAGCCCTCCAATTAGACATCTTCTGGCTCTAGTATTACCAGTGACCTCTTCTTGTCTTTTAGAGGGACTGAAAGTCTCATCCCAGTCTCATCCCACTTGCTTCAAAAAATCATCTTTCTTGCTGTCAGAAAAAGGATGAAGTATATCAGATTACTTCTCAATAAACCTGCTCTTCTTCTATCAGGAGTGCATAAGAAGGCTTGTGTGTATTTTCCACCACTGCAACAGCAGGTGATAGTGCATTCCAAGCAAGAGCTGCCTGGTTTAGGTGCTCAGCACCTTCAATACCAGTGCCCACAAAAAACTGGAAAGTCACAGCTTTAGGACATCTATGCATGTGTTAATGAAAACACTTAGAGGAATTGTTAATTATAAGAATTGAAATTGCAAAATAAACTTGGAATATAAATATAATCACAGACAGTGAAAACAATCAAAAAGTTTTTCTGTGAGTGGAAGGATTAAAAAAAGCTTATTTCCTTTTAATTTTTGCTCTTTTCTGCTAACTATACCATAGCTTCCACGATGTAGCTGTTTAGTGAAAGGCAATGTATGTGGTGTTTGGAGTTATACCTGTGAGGATTAGCCAGCTGGCTGTTACCCAGTGAATTGGGGTGTCCAAGAGTGCTGCTCTCTTTTCTTTTCCCTTAGTACTGACACTTCATTTGCGACCTCTCTCCTATTACTAATTTCTGTTTAGCTTCTAGGACCCTGTTTGAACCCTATCTCAAACTTGGTTAATTTTTTCCCACTGAAATCAGAAGAGTTTCTGTGAAGAAGGGGGAAAAGGCAGGAATTGCCTGCTAGACAAAATATTTGCATTTTGTTAGGAAAGCAGAGAAGCAGAACAGAGTCTGTACCCATGCCTGATGGCATGACGGTCTGAAGCATGGTGGCCTCAATTATAATAGAAGTAACAATTAAAGTTTGTTGGGTATGCTTTTAATGAGAAGGTTGGGAAAATCATCAGGAACTTCTCACTGTAAAAGAAGTGGACAAGATGCTTTCTCCTCTCATCTGCCACTGCACAGTCAGACTCACAATTATTGACTGCGTTCTTCTAGCAATTTTTTTTTGCAAAGAATTTTGTATTGCCTCTGTTGAATTTTCAAAATCAGCAGTGTAAATCTTAAACAACCCATTTGTCTTGATATGATAATCTACAGAAATTACTTCAAATCATAGTGCAATAATATCATTCATTGTTACTTTTCCTCCTTTACTGAAAACCAGTTTAGTTTGCTCTCCATGTAAGAACTGTGTATTTATCTAGTACTGCTGTTTGCTTTGTGTAACTATTATTCCTTGTAATACATCCTTTCCAATTGGTTCAGAACAAGAACTGCCAGGGCTCATGAGAAGCAGGTGGTGAGGCCTCCCCAGCACAGCCTGATGTGTTTAATAATGTTTTTTCATCCTTCAAATAAACAAATGAAACATGATTCCATAGGGTATGAGCAGGAAATACAAAGATATATAAGAAGTGAACAACTTAAAACAGTGAACTAGAAAGATGTTTTACTTACAAAATTGATGATCTACTACCATATGCCCTGACTTCATGAAATCTATCCATCTAGTGGTTAGGTTGAGATTTCAATATGCCAGTGAAATTATTTTTAGCCATGTGCAAGGGGAAACCCAGCAGAAATGACTGTTTGCTCTAGTGGAATGGAAACATAAAAGTTCAGAAAATTATATCAGTTCCTAATAAGTTGTCTATTTAATAGATAACTTTTAAAACCAAATATAAGTTTTAGAATACACTTCTAAAAGCTAGATCTTTCAGAATGGCAACCTAAATGCCATGGAGTTTTCACTCAGAACATCTTTTAGCAGTTTGACAGAAGTTGTCTTAGTGCAAGAATCAGCTTTTCTCATTGCTCTTCTGATAGGGAATATGCTTCCTAAATTTCCTTGGAGAACTGCTGTGTTGTTACACTCAAAGTATGTGGCTAAGTTTAAAGGTCTGTTAGTGAGTCTTCAGCAGCCCCCTTTCACTTCATCTTATAGGTGATTGTTTACAGTCTTCCATCCTCATCATCATAATCATCATTTGTGTAGTCCTATTTTTTTGTCCTTTTTTTCAGTGTGCCCTCTTCCTTGAAGTAGTCTCTTCACTCCTTGTGACAACTCCAGTGGGTTGAAGGAGTCTTTTTAGGTTATGTATTGCACTCCCCTCCTGCCCTCCACCCATTTTCACTCCTTTCCTTCTTATTTCTTGTTACTTTTTCTTTCTTTTCTAACACTTAACTTCCAGTGGGACTTTCTTCCTTCTTTCCCATTCCTGTGTGCCTCCATTCCTCACTGTCCCCTCTTGTCATGAGATTTGAAAATGTTTCTAGGGCTAAGCTGAAGGGAGTACTGATACTTTACTTTTTGCCTAAGGAAAGAGTTGTACAACAAATAGTCACAGCAGGACTCCAGGTCAGAGCTGCAGCACTGGGAGCAAAATAAATTGTCTGTGATTTGAGGAAATCACTTGCACTGATCTAAGTCTGTAGGAAAAACCTTGGAAACTGCTCCATCCGAATAAGGCTGTTGCATTGCTGTTTGTTAATGTAGTTTACTTAATCCTTATGTTATGGCACAGCTGAATCACTGTTACTAATGTTTGCACTTCAGTTTGATAAAAGTCAGTCATTCCCATCCAATATGTTTTGAAATCTTCAGAAAATATGCTGTTGTACAAAAAGAGGTTATGTTTAACAGACTGTTAAGAGGTCTTTTGTATGGAACTTCAGACCTGAGAGCCATGAGATGTTGGGCTGTAAATGTGGATGTAAAACAATGTAACTAAGCACTGTGTTACAAAATAGCTAAAACATTATTGTGAACTTCTGCATTTATTATAATAAAGTTTGCATGAAAGGGACTCCAGATTTGAGCAGCTTTGACCCTTGAGAGGTTTATGCTGACGAGGTAATTCCAGTGGTGCCATTGCAAGGACTGCTGGGTGAATTGGAGGCCCAGGTATTTTGGGTTCCTGTTAGGTGATATCAGTCTGATTGTGAGTGATTTTCTGTCAGAATACATGCTTTTCCCTGGAAGAAATAGACTGTGTTCAGCCATACTTCCTGAAATATAGTTGTTTACTTTGTCTTTACATTTTTCCCTCTTATTTTGTATTTTATTTGCTTTGATTTCTCTGCAGTGTTCCTGAGTGAGCTGCACAAACTGCTTTTAAAGCAGCTCACACTGTAATCAAAATAATATTTAAAAAGCTTTGAAGAAAGATGAATGCTATAGGGGAAATTGTATGTTTACTTATTTACACTTATTAAATATCCTCCTTATTGTTATGCACAATTGAATAGAAACAATCAGTTTGGAGAATTATCCATGAAAAGGAAGCCTTTGATGTTAGAGAAATACTGGAGGTTGATGTGTGCTTGTTTCTGTGAGAAGCAAAAGCAGTGTTAGATTGACCCCACTGAACTACTTAAGAGGTTTATATTGATTGTAGAGAAATTAATATTTAACCCAGAGTTTCCTTCCAGATGAAAACGAATTTCTAGATGAACATACTTCTCTGTTCAGAGGTTATAAATATGAAAAGCAGAGTTACAGATCAGCTCACCAGCTTTTTCTTTATTTGTTTCAAATCTCCTTTTAAAAATATATGTAGTGGGAGGGAAGAAAAGAAACTGTTTATAACCATGAATAAAGCCACTGTGCTGTGCACAGTGTCATCATAAGGCCAATGTGTCATTTAAGTTGCACTTAAAACCTATTTTTAAGACTTAGCTACTGCAGAGACCTTGTGGTGACCTTACAGAATTTTACTACAGAGGAGTGTGACTTCAGCCCACTGTTAGAGCACAGCCTGTAGTAGGAGGTTTCCAGTTTTTCTCTATCTCAGCAGCACACACCTAGTTTCTCATCAATTTATTCAGATGAAGTCTGTTTCATTACATTCATACAAAGATCTATTGGTCATATGTATCAGTCTTCTGTATTTTCAAGGTGGCAGTCTCAGGGTGGAACAGCAACTTGGTTTAGAGATTCTTGCTGACTTCCAACTTACTAACTACACACAATCCTTGATTTTTGCTTGCTTTGGAGGCCACGATATGTTCTCAGAAACAAGATGCTTATGTTGCCACAATTACAGAATTTACCATTCTTTCAAAGCACTTTCCCCATATCTCTCTTGTATGACCTTTTGTCTCAGCTGAAGCTCTGCTCCAGAAAAATGCTGACGATCAGTCAGGGGTGCACACAATATAGAAGAAAAAACTGCAAGAGGCAGCCTGTAGCTGCCCAGGTGAGGAACTGAACAAAGCCAGCATCATCCTGTATTTGTGAGTCTCCTGTTACCTGTCCTGCAAACTGAGATCATCTGAAAGAACACATCTTTGTTTCTCTGCTCATTATAATAGTGTATGTGAAAATAAGAGGTGTGATTGTCTGCAGGTAAAAGGAATTATTTTGTACCTGGACCTTTTGGAAATTGTTCTTCCTCTTGTGTATGACCCAAGAGATGATTGTAGACTTGACTTCATCTAAGTCCTGTTAATGTAAGTTTAAAGCTTAGCTTTTTTCTTACCACTTTTTTAGTAGTGGTAAGAAAAAATATGTTAAAACAGGACATTTTTCTTAGTTGTTCTGCTCTTCATTTTTGAGATGTATCTGCTGGCTTTGCTAATGAAGATGCAGGTTTACAATTCTTAGGGTTGCAGAACAGTTTGAAGAGGAATGAGGTTCTGTTCTGTCACTGCATTGTTCAGCAAATTCCAGCTTAGGTGTGATTTGATCCTTCTCTCCTACATGTGATAATGGAAGAGGAAGAAAGGAGAGCACATCTTTATTTTATGAACTTATATTGAGTTTGAAGTACTGTTGGTGACCTCATCCTTTGATTTTAAAGATATCACAGTGAAAAAATAAATATGGAAATGTATAAAGCTCTTTTTCAGCCACTTTCAAAAACTTGAACTTGATGTTAAAGGCAGTTAAGTATTTTTTCCTGTAAATACATTATCTACTCTATGTTTACACAATTGAAGTAAAATAAAACACATAAATCAGATGGACTCTTTGTTCTTATTTGGTTTTTTTGTCCTATTCTGAGTGTGTGCAGTCTTTCCCACCCCTCCCAGCCAAGTCCTGTCGCCACCCAAGTGCATTTCCTGAGTGGATTTCTCTAGGAGACAGAATTGGAGAGCTGTATGATGGCATTTCTGTATTTAAATTAGATGGAGCAGAATAGGCTGTGTATTTGCTTAATCAGTGCTCATGCTCTAATTTCCTTGGATGAGATTTTTGGTGGTGCAGTCTTATCTTTAGCTTTCTATCTGGTAGCCAAGTCTGCTATTTGGCATGATTTCAGGGAGTTGGGTGCATTTTTCTTCTTGATGGAATATCAAGGGGATTCTGTGATGAAGCAAATTCTGCACACAGAGCTTTTCAAGCACAATAAATTGATTTAGGTGGGAATGTGACAGGAAAATACATGTCTCCTAAATAAAGAGATGGAGTAAAATAAAGCGTAGTTGATTAGAGCTGTGCAGAAACATTGTGAAGATGGTAAATAGGTAAATAAATGGAAAAGATGCAGATTCATCTGCTGTTACATAAACTGTACCTATTCTGGGATCAGGATTCAGCAATTTTGGTACCGACATTTCCTGTATTTATTTTATCTGAACATGACTAAATAGTGCTTCACTTCTGCTATTTCAGACCTTGTCTATCACATTTTAATGACTTGATAGATTGACGTATACAAAACAGTCTGTTTCTGTTCAGTAAGTTGTGGTGAGATCTTCACATGGCTTATTTTCTGTTTTTCCACAAAATAAAATATGTTTTTGCTATTGTAGCATTATATTTTCCTAATATATCTTTATACTTCCCTTCAGAAATACCTCAGTTCTGTTCTCTTCCCTGTGCTGTTGATGACAGCAAATGTTTATATTCTGTTAATGACAAAGGCAGACATTTAGCAATAGTCAGGATACTTGGTGTTCTAGAGTGAAGCACCAGCTTCAAACAATGATTTTTTGTCTAGTATTAAACAGCCGTGGGTTAGGTCCTTTTTGTGATAGCCCATTAAGTGACATTGACCTGAAATGTATGGAAACTTTCTGATTGAGCTTGCTTAGAAGAAATACACTTGGTAATTTGTAAACATACTAAGAAGACAGTATCTGAAGTCAGAATTAGGCTGAGTCTGCTGGAGGTCTCAGCACATACTATTGGACAAAAGCAAGGGTGCTGTTTGTTTTCTCCTTTGTAACAAGATTTGGATGAAAAACAGCTATCAGTGTGATAATCAGTCTGGGGTGTTTTTTTTGTGAAAATCTGTAAGAACATTAGGCACTTCTTGTTGGATAACACAAACAGATAGCAGGCAGATGACCTGAGATTTTACTGATCAGTTCAGTGAAGACCAGAGCATGAACTGTTAAGGCAAAAGTCTGGATTTTGCAATCTCCATTTGATTTGATGAGTGAAAAGAGGGTCAAAAAATCTTCTTTCTTTCAGAGGCTTCTCTCCTTATTGTTCTGGAGAAAAGAGGAGAAATAGTGCACCACGAGAGTGGCATGCCCTTGGTGCCATGCAATGCTCATGAGGGATGTGGTTTTACTGCCAACTTAGAGGAAGAATAGTTATACTGAGAGCATCAGTGATCAATTATTTATTGTCAAAAGAAATCAGAGTAGCTGGCTCGCATTGTCAAGCTACAGCATATATTCCCCAAGAGAAACCATTGCAGAAATATTGACAGCTAGTACAGGAGTTTTGCACAACTCAGGCAATAGTCACAATAAGACCATCTGATGAAATAATTACACAAGGTTTTGAAAAATGCATGGGAAGGTCACCTTAATGTTTGGCTTAGGACTTCTATATCTGAAATTAATTATTTTGTGTTACTCCCAAGTTTGCAAGTTAGTCAGGCTTTGCTTTGTCGCCTTCTCTTCAAAGTTAGGGGTAGGCAGAAAAGAAGGCAGTAGAAATGGTAAAAAATGTCAGTGATTGAGATTGTGAATAGAGGAGAAAGAAGGAAAAACAAAGATCATATATTGAAGCAAGCACCTTTTGAGGTCTACAAAACTGTCTCCAGTGTTACAAGACACTTAATTCCTTGTATCTGGCCACACATTCCTATGTGTGTAGGTTCACCATGGCACAGGGAAGCATCAGAAGCCTGAGTTTCTAACACTGCAAGCCATCACTGCTGGGGTGCTTTCTGCACAGCCCTTATTGGCCAACTGCAGAACTGCTGCCCTTGGTGCATTTGGTGTAGAACCTGTGTTCATATCTTTATACCCAGGTGGTCTGCCCCTCATTAGTCCTGTGTCTTTCCTGTTAGAGTACCTGGGGTTTTGGTACACAGTGAACATGTACCTCATCTATATTCTTTACATGTACCTGACTTATTCTGGAATGTTTGTAAACAGATATTAGCTCTTCACTATTAGCAGCAGAAGAGAAGGGAGTAACCACAAAGACCAAAGACATATTTTATATATCTTGTGTATGCAAGAAGTGTTTTTCAGGAATTTAGAGACAACTTGCATCAGAATTATAGTAATTGCCTTTCTAAACATTAGCATATAAAAATATACCTAATTATGTTCACTGGGTTGAAAAAAACCTATTGTACTCATGAAAGCCTAAGATACAAACTGCAGCTAACTACAAATAGAGCCTTAATTTGAGCATGCAAAGAAACACACTGAGAAACCTGACAGCGAGTGGCCTTAGAAACCATTCCCTCACAGCACCTTCCCAGTAGGGCAAGTGTGTGATTCTGTTTCTTCCTTTTCTCCTCTCCCCAACTGTTTCTTGTCAGCAGTCTTTTTTGCTTTAGGCTGTAGCAGTGGCTGAAAAGGTCAAAACGTGTTAATTTTCACCACTGCATGGGTATGAGGCAGTCAGCAACTGGAAAAAAAACACTGTCTTTATTACTCATGCTGTCAGATTAGATGTAGAAATTGTCTGTTACTTAAGCTATTGCATGATAGAGTTTATAAATTGGTAGAAATCTGAAGACAGAGTGAATAGGTCATTGAATGTAGCTTTAAAAACTGCTGTCGTGTTGGATTTACAAAACTTGAAGACTTCTGGTAATAAACAAGCATATGATGATGTGATAATTCTTCCTGTCTTTTGTAAGGAAAGCCTTTCCAGACTTCATACTACCTGTAGAATATATTTTCAAAAGCCTTTTGTAAATATCTAGTCTGTTAATCTTCAGGATGATTTTAAATGCCACCTATGAATATAATTTAACTTACTGAATTTTATTTTCATTTACAGACAGTACAGTAACAAGATAGGTCTCATTATCTCAGCTTTCACTGATCTCATGCCTGGAACTTTATTATTCCATCTGATACTGGCAAATCTTTATGCAATTACTTAGGTCTGTCTTTGCATGCTTAGCTTTCCCAGCAAACAGTGTTTCCCTGACTTCTCGAAATAAGTTTCCCTTGACATTTAATTTGGCTGATGAGGTGACACAAGTTTAGGCATAAATTATACCTTTTATGTCAGCCCACACCCACTGAGATATCCTCATGAGAGACCATGTGTAGGCAGTTGTATCAGCCTTCCCTCCAGAGATATCCAGATATAGAAGAAAGTTTCATTTATGCGGAGGTGCCCTGGAGGAGTATGAACAACTGAGCTTTCTGAGGGCATGCCTTGAATTATTTCCTCTTCTGGTAATGCTGCTTGAGCTCCTTCACAGGCAGCACTGCTCACAGGGTTTGCTGGATCAGAATCCTACGTCTGATCCCAGGGCAGGGTGGGACCCTCATGCAGGAGGTGACAGAGTGGACATCCTTGAGAGCGATACCAAAATCCTATGTTATGTATCAGGAGTCTGTGCTTTTGTTCCTGGTGAACGTTGGTGTCCTGAGCATGAGTTGTGCCTGAATGGGATTAGATGCTTCCTCTAAAGTTATGTATCTAATTCTGGCTTACTCTACCTGCAGGTTTTTTCTGAAGATGGGCCCTCATATCTTTTGGAAATTGTATTCTGTGTTCTATGTTTTGTCTCATGAGAAGAATAATCTGGAAAAATATTAGAGAATTAATCAGAAAAAAAATGCCATGCAGTATATGATGGCTGTGGACATGGTATAAGAAATAAAAGAAAAAATTACTCTCTTCCCACAGTTTAAGTTCCTTATAGAAGTGCCTTAGATGTGGACTAGTAATATATTTCTGGGAAAATGCTATTTTGGGAAAAACGGAATAAAGAAATGAATATCAGCTAAATGATGATAAAGAAGAAGAGAAAAACATCCTATACAATTTTTTATCTTATCCCAAATGAAACATTCCAATTTTCCATCTAAAAATCACGTTTCAAGACCAAACTCAGTAGAAGGTGGAACAAAACATTTATATACTATTTGAATAAAATGTTATTTCAAACCCTTGGAGCACACTTTTGGTTTTGGTTTTTTTCTTTTTTTTTCATTTGGCCAACAAAAATTACTTTTTCCCTTGGTTTATATGTGTGATTTACTAGTTGAACTGAGAAAATAATTATTTCTTATGTTCTTCCTCTCACTGAGTTCAGGCATGAGACTGGATGCAGAATATGGGAACTGAATGGTTTGAGAAAGAAAATAGGAGAGTTTTATGCTCAAATGAAATAGCATTTATTTTGTGTGACTGACCAGGGATATAGCATAGATTTGCTTTTACAAGTATTCAGCTGGATTATGGGTGAGATTTAAATAATATGTTACTAAGCTTTAGGATGTAATAGCTTGTCTAAAAATAGGATTGGATTATTAAGATTAATGTAATCTTTGTAGCTTTTGTTATTATTTAGAATGCAAGACATTCAGTCTTCAGTGCTAAAATTGATGATATTTCCATTTCCAAGAAAAATAAATGTATGAAGGATAATTCAAGCATTGTTAAAATTCAAAAGGCAACATTTTAAAAGTGGATACATCCAAACAACTCCATAGAGCAAAGGCTAGAACTTTAAAATTAAAATTGTGCTGTTGCACTAAAATTGCACTGTCTCAATTATTGTGTGTGCTTATTTGAAACCTGCTTGGATTTCAATCAGCTGGTTGATTGTTCACGTTGAGCTCACTGCACACCCAAAGGACTGTATGATGAATTTTATTTACACTGAACATCAGAATCCCTATTGCACAAGTGTGTTTTCTGACAGTTCCAAAAGGGAATTATAATTGTTTATCCTTAATCATGACAGTAACATAGTGTGATTTGAAATAAAAATGTGTTTCTTATTCGTTGAATGATTTGTATTTGATAAAAGGACAGTTTTTTTCCTTTGGTGTTATTTTTGTAGCTTCTGTGAGTTTCTTAAGCCTTAGACAGAGCTTTGAACCTTACTGATCGTGTCATCAGCATTCACTGAAGAAAAATACCAGTTGCTGACATCAGTTACAATTACATAGCTTATAGTGGTATAAGGGATGTTATTTGTACAGTTACAAAGTTTAATCTGCTAATATAGTTTTTGTATGAGGATATACATAGTATGAGGTGTGAGGTCTGTGTGTTTCATAGCCTTGCAATTTCTGAATACCAAACTTAGTGTCTTGGGTTTAAATGTTTAGAGTTTTCACTCTACATCCTGTGTATTTCAAATCTGACACCAAAACTGTTGTCGCACATGATTTTTATGACTCCTTAGCTTGTCTCCATTTCTATAATAAAGTAGCTTTCTAGCTTGGATTCAGATAAATAGTGTAATTTCAAATGAGCTTTAAAACAATCTTTATGGGAAATCACACAGCTAAGTACAACATTAATTTATTAGAAACCTTAAAGTCATGCTTTGGGGAAGATGAAAGAGGGAACTGGTTTAGTACAACTTTGAAATAACAGCAATGTGTACTCCAGTCAAGAAAACAGACCTTGTAGTGTTAAGAGTTAAGACATGTTTGATTGTCTCATATCTCATGTGTGTGTGAGAAGCACAAGGCAGGAATAAATAGCACATATTTCCTTGAATGGTTTTATACATCTGTACCTGACTGAATGTGCCATCGCTGTCTTTCAGAAATATCGACAGTATATGTCTGGACTTCTCACTCCTCCTTATGGTGTTATGGAAACTGGCTCCAACAATGACAGTAAGTATGAGAGATTAGATATGAGGTGGTGGGCAATCAAATGAGAAAAGGAAAGAAAAGGGAAGATGGAGATTCTCCTCGTTTGGGTATTGAACTTTAAAAATTTAATTCAGTTTGGTATTACAGCTGCCTTAATACTGCATGTAGTAGAAGACACTTTGGAACTTGCCCAACTGCCTTCCCAGCTGTGTACAAGTGTACACAGAGCTGCACCAAAATCTGCACTATGACCCAGGCCTGTTGATTAAAACATACTGGGTGATGTCGTGTAGCATTTTACTACTTGCGTTACATGAAGCATGAAACATGGCCATGAGTCCTGCTAGTAAAATGAGTATAACAAACTGCCTCAATTTTTTTAGTTAGGATGGGCCACACAACTTGCTGGAGAATCTAAGTTAGTGCTTGAGCTTGCAGTAAACATGCTGCTCTCTAATCTTTGTTACATAGCTAAAAAATTTTGGGTATGTCTCTGCTTCATGAGAGCCTGTCAGGCTGTGGGGTAGTGCTGTAGACATGAATCCAAGGGCAGCCTATGGAATTCATCATTTACTTATGTAAATCAAAGCACTTATATTTATTTGCCAGGGATTCTTTCGATGCCAGGCAGGACAATGTCTGATGGCTAGCAATTGCATCTGCAAATTTTGTCTCCTATGTTAGTTGTTCAGTATGTTTTCTTTGCAGGATAATAGTATAGAATAGCATAGCAATGCTGATTAATGCAAACTCAATGTCAGATTTGACTGCCAGGTACTGAGACACTGAGGTAATGTTAAAGGAAAAAGTATAAATAACTTCTGTGTACATGCTTCAGATATTAAATTTTGAAAAAGACCTGTGCTTAACAAGCTGTTTAAAAATTGACCCAAGTTAGATTTTTGTCTTTTTTGTGTTCACTAGAGGAAATATTTTTCTGAATAAATATTTTTCTCTTTAAAAATTGCAGATTAAGGGGTATATTACCAAAGTATTGAATCCTCAAATTCTACTAACAAATATTTTTACTGTCACTCACAGAATGTAAAGTATGTATTTATTTTCTGTATTCTTTTTTTAGGAATGCCAGATAAAGACAGTATGTCAAACAGTGCTCTTTGCCAAGTTTCTAAAAACTGTAATAAGGTAAACCACACACAGTTTTGCCCTTTTTTTTTCCTGGAGGGGGAGGAATATGAAAAATGTAAAAATATTCAGCATTCAGTTGAAAATAACTGAGTGCAAAAGCAAGCATGTGGTTGATGCATTTGAGTACAGTATACAAATTATAAGAATGCCTTAGATATTGTATCATTTAACTGAAGAAAGCAGCTGGTTCAGGGTTGTTGCAAAGTGTACTGCTACAGAAGTTTGATTTAGGGTCTGGTTTCTTGGTCTTTGTTGGAAAAGTGTTGAGGATAAGGAAGAAAAGCAGCACTATGACAAGACCAGTGGATAACCAGTGGATCATAAAATTCATTATTAAATCCTATTTTAAGGCTTACCTGAGTCTGAACTGATGCATAGGCATTGTTCTGGCCCTTTGCTCAGGGTGAATTTTCTCTTACGTTCAGAGAGCAGCTTTACATCCCAGCTCTCCTTTGTAAAATAGTTCTGTGCCTTCAGCCTCTCCAGATGAGGACTCACATGAAAGAACTCATGAATATTTCTGTGCCAGTTTCAATAGTGGGATAGAGTATATATATAGAATAATAGTGGGAAGAAATAGTGTCAGGCATTGCTGTAAAGATTGATAACTTCTAGATAATTTCTGTATGGCAGGAGTAGAAAAGTTACAGCAATAAACAGATGCTCAGATGCCTTCTTTCTAGACATGGGAGTTTAATTGGATGCATTTGTGTGGTGCCTTTAAAAGGTTAAAGGTATTTTTGTTGCACAAAAAGCATCTCTTGACAGCAGATGAAGACAAGGAATATTTTAGTGTGTTTCCTTAATGCGAAAATAGCTACTTCCACCTCTCCCTGTCTGTCTGTCTTGCTTCCTCAAGAGTACTGACCTTTTTTAATTGTCACATTTAGCTTTTATTTAATGTATACATGTGACAGTATGCAGTTCCTTTTCCTAGAGCCTTATTCACTAGTTACTACTAGTTGCTACTTCTGGACACAACCTTATCCTGTAGGAACATAAATATTTTTCCATGCACTGAGTAATTGTTCTTAGATACTTAGCACCTTGGATTCTGTAAGAATTTTATGTAGCAGTTATGAATTATTTCTAAGTGCTTCTTTAGGTTATTAGCATTTCAGTGGTACACTTGGAGTTAAGTCAGGTCAGGGGTCTTGCTGGATTTCTCAAGGAAAGCGCCAGGTGCAGAATTCAAACATACAGAAAGTTTTTGTGTTTTCTGAAGCAGATAGAAGTAATAGGTAAAGGTAAAAAGGCAAAAACATCTGTCTCCCCTAGAAGGTAATTTCCCCCTCAGTAATGGGAAGTGATGCTCAGCTAAGGTTGGTAAACACTCTCAGGTACAAAGTATTTTAGAAACTGGGCAAAATTTAATGATTAATACCTTTGCCAATAGCTGGGCTTTTCTAGCACAATAGGACTCTTCTTGCACAAAAATTATTTCTTGGGAAGGAGACAGAACTTGGCTAGGGCAGGCTCAAACTCAGTGACTTTTACAAGAACAAAGTCCTTTGCAAACCATATTATCTTTCTTTCCAAGCCGTGTATAAACCAGACATCCTTCTCCCTCCCACACTGTACACGTTTCTCTGGAGAGAAGCTGAGTGAGTAAATATATGGCAAATACTTGTCACCTTTTTTCATCCTGGAGGCGCTCAGGCAGTCCCATAGCAAATGTGGCAGAAGAAGCTACACAGAATAGAAATGGTCCATGAATTCTAGTTCTTTGTTTTCTCCATATGACCACAGCTCTCTTTAATTATGTTCAGTGAAAGGTAAATGCAGCAGAGGTAAATACGTGAGTATTTTGTTTACTGCATGCAGACCTCATTCCAGCACTTTTAAACTGTGCAACTGTTGCAGTGCTTACACAAAATGTCTGTCACCCTTCATGCTCTGCAGTCTGGTGAACCATCAGGGAGTTACTGGAATTCCAGGGCCAAATTCCCAGAGTTGTTGCCAGCCTTTCAAAACAAAAAATAAAAAAAAAATCAAGATACCGGAAAAAAGTGCTGTATTTCTAGATGTTACATATTTTGCTTATTTTTAGGATGATGCATGACTCCCAAAATGGCTAGTTCATCAGGGAAGGGCATTCATCCAGGGAAGGAGAAATGTTTCCAGGACATCTTTAGATGGCCAGAATGATACCTGTGAGGCAGGCAGCAAATCCAGCTCAGAGAAGCCTGCAGACTAATCTGTAGTGTCCAGAAAAAGACTGAGTGAGGAACCTCTGAGATCCAGAGAAAGTTCCTCAAAATCCTTCATATGGTAAGAAGACGTTACACTCTTAGGCAGAAAGAGATAACATCTTCACTTCTTCTGATCATGATGCATTTATTTCAAAGTGTGTATGTGTTGTTTTCATTTTCCAGGGAAGTTCATAACTGTAAATAATTTGCTTCAGATGAAATTTAATGTATTCCACTCTGAAAATATGAAATGCATGTTTTTCTTTTTTAGCCTGTGGTGAGTCTTTTACAAGTACTCTAATAGATGTTTTTCCATAATTGCTAATTATTTGAGTTTCATCTTTATAGCTTAATTTTTTTCTCCTGTCACATCTATTAGTTTTTGATGAGTAACATAAGATTTTTCTTTTAATACATGCTTTGGAATTTTCTCACCATATGGGGATGTTTGGTTTTTCTAGTTCATTAAAATCTACAAAAAATTTTTTTTCTATTAGGAGAAAGCAACAAAGAGATTCTTTTTACCAAATGTGAGTTCATTTGCATTTGGGGTTACATTATTGCACATCATTTAATGCAATATAGCAGTTAAATTGAGCATGAAATACTGAGAGGGAGTATATTGTTGTCCCCAGTTATATTTTGGGGAATGGAAACAAAGTCAATTTAATGCTGTCTTACATAAGGGAAAATGACAGAGCGTCAGTCTTTTTAACTAGGACAGACCAGTATCTGTACACTGGGCTCTCTCACTCTACTTTTTGAAAATTCCCATGGGGTAGAGTTGCATATGTGAGATGAATGTAACCCTAAAGACAAAATTACAAAATCAATAATAATTTCAAATACGTTTTTGGAAAAGATACAGAAGAGTACTTAGAACGCGGGGGAGGCCAGGTTCCAGCATGCAGACAGAATAGTTAGTGGTCCTGGTTCCATATATCACCAGCAGAGCGGGCAGCAGGGTTGCATGATGCTTCCCACTACAGGACTCTCTTACAATTTGGGCACTTTTTCACTGTTTACACTGAATTCACCATGCTGAGAGTATGCTCCTGGCTGATTTTTAAATTGAAATGGATCAAACCTGTCTGACATTGAGCTGGAGGAAAATACATAACACATACTAAATAGCTTTTATCCACTGGGAATCCTGTCCTTTGGACTAGAAGCTTGACTTTTGGGGCTTGTTGGTGCAGCAAGGAGTACCATTTGTGAGCCCCCAGAAAATAACTGTATTGTTAAACATTGAAAAATGTTGGTTGAAACTGGCTCACCAGAGGCTTGGTGCACTCAGGCTGTGGGCATTTTATGTGCAGAATTCCCACACTTGTGTTTGCTGCTGGGTTGCTTGGGCTTTCCTGTCTCAGTGCTTAACCGTGTGGGGTTTCTCTCAAGGGCTTCTTTTAGTTGCTAGAGCAGTATTTTGACTGCTACAAAGTCAGACACTGATTGAAAACCAGAGTTGTGTCCCCTGTTCTTTTAGACCCTTTACTGGTACCCAAGTAGGAAGAAGAAATAGCCCATCTGCTCTGGAGATATAAGATAGTTTGAAAAGAGGGTACTGGAGGAATGAGTTGTGGAGACAAAGGAATTAATTTCATAGCCCCATTGAGAGCATGAATCTCCACTCTCTTGTGAACTGTGGTCCTGAATGCTATTTTTTGCTATCAGCAAACGTCTTAAACTCCTTTGCAAATTGTGGATACCTGAAAGCATAGAAATTATACACAGAAAGAAGAGAAATTTGTGATTTGTAAGTTATTTATTCAAGTAGTAGATAGTAAAAAAATTGTTAATGATCTAAGATGAAGTTTTATATTCTTTTCCATAATGGAATCTTCATAATGCAGTTTGCTGAAAGAACTCCCATATCCTTAAGATGCCACACAAAATTCTGCTTGAAAGGAAGGCTAAAAAATTAAGTGCTCAAAAGCAGAGTATTTCAAGAATGGGGGCTGACTGAGCAGTGTTAATGAAATCCTCTTATCTGTGTTTGTTATGGTACAGACTTTGATTACCTGCTCACATACCTTTTTGCTGTGACACACTACATTAAAACAACGCCTTACCTCAAAAACCATGCTACCTTTCTTTTTGTACAGCTTCACCTCAGTGACTGTTTAAAACATACATAAGTTTGCTCCTCCTTCATTGAGAGCATACATCCTTTAAGGGGGAAAATGCTTTTCATCTCCTTTGTACTGAGGAATCTATGCTGAACACAGAAGACAAAAGCAGATTAAGTTGTGCAAATTCATACAGTAATTATTGCTATTGGGTGAAGAATATGTATTCTTTTCTGAAATCTTTCATGTATTTCCTTTATGTTCTCTGTATTGTCTTAAGGTTTTTATTGTGATATAAAGTTGCAGGAGCTCCCCCTTGTGCATGAAGTAGTATTCGAAAAACACATCGATTGAGTTTGTGAAGCTTACATGTTGAAAAATCCCCTTTATGTTTTTCATGAAATATCTCCAAATCCTCTAGACTGGAAGGTTATTGGAAGTGATTTATTTTAAGGTATTTTGTATACCATAGCTCCTATAGATTGTGCTGCAATACTTCTCTGAAAGTCACCTTTTCATCTATCTTCTTTCCTGGCTAATATGACGTGGTAAAATATAGATTCCTTTCCTTTACTGAATTTTCAATAAGGTGTAGGTACCATGTTAATTTTTATGTATTTAAATAATTGGTGTGATTATGAAAATAGTATTTTTCTTTTTTATTAACTCTTAATGCATTTAATGCAATTATATCATAAAGATCTTAGAGTGGACAGAAAAGGGCATAATCAAGAGTTAATCCTCAAAGTATTGCAATTTTAACATTGCCTAGAAATAAACACAATCACTTTACTTCTATATTTCAGTTTTATTTCCTGGATGACCATTGTCAAAGGGAAAGCCTATTAAGTTATTCAGTGTATTGTCACATGTGGACTTGTACAGATCATTAACAGAATTTTATGGGAAATGTTTCACATGAAATTGTGAGGCAAAAAAAAAAAAACAAAAACAAAAAAAACCAAACAAACAGAGAGCAGGAAAGCAGGCAGTGTTCTATCAAAGTGCAATTGCAAGGTGTTTGTTTGAAAGTTGTGCCATCTCCAACATACACATGAAAACTGTGTTAAAGGGTGACTTATTTTCTGTGTGGAGGGTTTATTTTGCTGCCCAGTGATACATGTGCATTAATTTCTATTCTCACCTGGGTTCTGCACTGGCCAGTTCTCCTATACAACATTTGCATAGGATTAAAAAATAATTCCCTTTTGTTTTCTGTTTTTGAAGTGATTGCATGAAAGCACTACATGCAAATATTTCTAAAGAATGTTTTTGTGCAGTCCTAACTGTACCTGTTAATTTTAGGGGCTACTCTGATAGTTTGGCACCAGTTTCACATATATGAAAGTAATTTGCCTAGAGATATGTTCAAGTTCTTAATTTTGCTCTAGGTGAACGTGCTTAGGGTTCAATTATTATCACAGCCTGTAACAATTTGGCTAGTGCAGAGGCTCTGGATATAGACCCTGGCAATGAGTCACATGATGACAGCTTATGGCAGGGAAATACAAAGACAGGAGTATGAGATGAGTAGGAGTCTGTGACAAATATGCTTTTCATATGTTAGTAAGGAACTTCATAATGAAAAATGTGAAGGTCTTTATATGTCAGCAGAGCTCTTTAATGTAAATAAAATTGTTTGTAAGTCTGATTACTTTTCTAAGTAGACTTTCCATAAACTAAATTGTTGCAGAACCGCCAGGGAAGGTTGGGTATGTCCAGTTTCAGCCAAGTAGATGATATAGAGCTGCAGACTTCCCTTCTGAATGTCTTTGTGAATAGCAATACCTCAAAGGAAAGCTTGCAACACCCCATCTTCTTTTACACTAATCAGCTCCCTGATAACCTGTGAAATATCTATGATTCATGGTTTTGTTGTGTGCTCTGAATTCTGGAGGTCCTAATGGCAATTTTTACTAGAAATGGTTTCTTCTGCTGTGGCTAGTCATCATATGACTGAGCAGACCAGTACAGAACTAGCCAGAGTAGCCCCTGTATGAAACCTGGAGATGTGGGGATTGGCTCTCATTTGATCTAGCACTATACAGGAATGAGTAGCATGGCACTGTGGAGAAGGAGAATCCTAAGTCCACTGTGTACATGTCAAGATAACTTAATTCTCTTCAATACATACTTAATTCATTTCAAGGATTCCTGAAGCCCTTTCATGAATTTGGATGAAAAAATTACGGTCTTTCTGTCTGTTTTTTTCATTGAGGAGTTTTCATTGTGGTGGTTCTAACGATAAATAGAGCTGCCTACAATGATAGTGAGAGTGGTAAGAGATGGAGGCAAGACTTCTCTTGGTGGATGAATTAAACTTTTTGGAAACAAGGGCAGAATTTTGCAAGCTACAGGACCTAAAGGAATACTCTATTTTAAATTTTATCCTTGTTTTCTAAGAGCAGTAATGTCAGAGTGCTAAATATATGTAGGTGTGTTTCAGTCGTAAAATATAAACAATTGCCACATTTATCTCTTGGAAGAAGATTAATAATGGGAAAAATAGTGACTGGTGTCCAATAACATAATACAGTTGAGTTGTCAGCACCTAAAGAGGAAGCCTCCCTTTTCTGTCACAGCTGTAAAACGTTGCAGAAGCAGCTACTGCCCTTGACTCAGGAATGGAACACTGAGCTTGGAAAAGTGTGTCTGCATTTGTATCCTGCTTTGAGAGCTGCTATGACTTTCTGAGTCAGTGAAACTACCTGCAAGATCCAAGTCAGGGTAGTGTGGGTTTTATCATAAGGGAGGAGCGGTATGGGAAAGAGACTTCCTCTGTTACCAGCAGAATAGTCATATACTCAAGTCAATGCTAGAGCTAACCTGTATGAGGTTTTAGTTTCATGACTTTTACATCTGAATATTAATATAGATGATCTCCACAGTATTTTTTTTTGAATGAAGAGTCCGCTTAAAGTGTAATCATTGTTATTTTGATGATTTTCACTTATGTTGCCATTCATTTTTATTCTTATTTTTATTCTTATTTTTATTCACACTTTATTGCAGTATATGTGCATTCTAAAGTCTTGAAATTATTGTTTGTTTTGGGTGCTTTGATGCAAAGCAGGGATGGAGTCTTCTGCTACAAAGAGCTTTCAGTCAGAGAAAAAATAGAGTGACTCTCAGACAGAAATATGCTGGTTTACTTTGAACATCATAAGGCATGAGATTCATGGTTGTTTGTATGTTTCTAATGAATTTTCTTATAGGGGTTTATTGTGATCAGTCCTTGGTGTGATAGTCCTAAAAGGCACTGAAAGTGGAAGTAAGAAGTTCAGAAATCAATAGAAATACACAAAACTAAGTGATATATATTTCTTTGTTAAAATTGTATTTTGGAGGGGAACTAACTCAGGCTGCTGACCTCTTTCAGTGTATCAGTGTAATCAAGTACTAACCCATCTGACCAACCTCACAAAAGGGTTGTGGAGGTGCTTGGGGTAACACAGGGAAGGCAGTTTGGCTGAAGAGATATTTTTCCTTCCAGACCTCTCTTGCCTAGCTGAATGAGTGTTTCTATTGTAGTTTACATAAATACCCTAAATAATAGAAAAAATAACAGAAATTCCTAGAAAATACTAAAATTTGTAAAGTACTCATTATTGTGGATTAGGGACCATCTTTCCACAGGAGCATCACTCTCAGTTCCACTTGTGTGAGAACACAGCATACTACCTTCAGCCTACTGCCAGTGCTGGCAAGGGCAGTCTGAGAATATGTATTGTGGAGTCACATTTGATGACTCTTGCTTCTTGACCGTGTTTTCTTTGAGATTCTTTCCCAACCCCTAAAAAACATGCACATATGCTCCATTTATCTCTTGCAGTTGAAAGGCAGGAAGAGTGGGTAATTATACTGAGAAAAAAGATAGTCCCTTTCAAGGTTCATGTCTTCAGACAAGTCAAGCGTATACAAGTAACACATTTGGCATTTGTATTTGAAACAGCAAAAGGAATTTTTTTTGAATCTTGTAATTATTTTCTCAAGTTTGGCAGAAAAATTGGATCAGGGATCTTAAAATCAGATTCTTTGTAGTCACTCATATTGTCTCTCACAGAGCAGTTTGACTGCCTGTCCTGCAGTGCATGCTGGAAATTGGTATTCCACAAAGTCAATTATAGTTCTGAGCCAGTAAGAAGTAATCAATGTGTCTGATCTGATCATTTAGCAGCATCTTTTTTTCTTGTGTATGGATGACAAAAATTTGAGAGGTTAATAAATAGTGGGAAAAAGCTGTCCAATGATTTTGTTCTTTTTCTTGTGTTAGCTAGTCCAGAGCGGAAGCCTGTTGTGCTGGCTGCACACAAATAGCACCACAAGTGTCCAGTTTGTGGGGCTCATTGAGAGCCATTCCAAGTCAGAATTGCAGAGGCAAAAATGTCAAATCTCTACGGCAGAGCTGAAAATGTAATTGGGACTCTTAGCACCTGTGATGGTTTAGGAGAAAGTGCTGTTGAGGTATTTATGATTTATGACTTTCATTATTTATTCTCTTTGTGAATTTCCTTCTGAAAGAAGGCTTGGCACAAGATTGTGAATGTGTTTGATCTTTGCGTACTTTGTCATCAGTGATGCAGCTGTCTTAAAATTAAAGATAGCAGTTAGTGGGGAAATACAAATACATGTAGCTGAGTTGAATAATAGAGAAATTAAAAGAATACTTAATTTAGGCTCCAAAATAAAATTTAAAAAGCCCCAGCTTATTTCCAATACAGATTGATACACTGCTTTTAATTAGGATTACTCAGACACGCTTGTTTTCATCTTAGTAAATGAAATTATTTATAACCAATTTGTTGAATAACCTTAAATATGAACTGGTTGGAGAAAAACTCTGTACCTTAGCAGAAGAATTATGATTATGTCTTCATAAACCTCCAGTACTGCTCTGTCCATCCTCACTCTTTATAGTAACTGACTTCAAATTTAAGAATTTGAGGAGCCTAAAGGAACACCTTCTATTCTCTCATACCATTCTTTCCTTGTAGCCTTTTGCAGAATGGCTCAGTTGGTTACTTTTCTCCCAAACTATTTTCTGACCCAGCCCACATTGAAGCCTTCAGAGCAGTCTTCTGGAGCCTCCTTGGAGACTCCAGAAGCAGAGGTAGGAGAGAGTTGCAGTGCAATAGGAAGATGGTGGGATCATCAGCTCCCAGAGCAAAACCCATTTGGGCCCAGGAAGAGCTGTGGCTCTATGGCTGCCCTTCATCAGCAGCTTCCAGTGACCTGCACCAGGATTTTCCTGGGCTTGTCCTCTTCTGTGTACTCTCTCCTATGTCTCTTCTGTCAACGCCCAGCTGTGTGTGCCCTCTCTTCTGTAACACTGATGCTCCTGCTAGCCTGTGGTAAGGGAGCAGAACTGTCAGAAACACATAAACCTTTTTTCTGGACTTAACTTTCTTCAGTTTTGGATGAAAATGAGCTTCCTGGCCAGGGCCAGCACAAGCTGCAGGATAGGGCCTGGGTGTGGGATTCAGGGAGGCGATGAAACGCAGTGGTCCTGTTTGAGACTGCTGTGATCTGTCTGCAGCTGTAAACGTCTGACCTCAGCACAAAGCTCTGCTGAGTCTGACAGCTGTGGATGGTACACTCTCTCCTGCCCCAGAGCCAGCATTTCTGCCTGCATCAGCTGAACAGGAAGCAGAGGGAGAACTGGCAGGGAATTGCTTTGTCAGGCCAGTTTGCAGCTCTCTTGCACTTTGCTGCTAAATTACAAAGGAATCTCTGTGATTTCAGTCTTCTGTGTATAAATACAGATTTGTATCATGTATTCCTGTTACTTCTGTAGTACTTATGGAGATAGGCAAATATTTGTTCCCCTCTCCCTACATCCTCTCGAGTTGTCTTAATTGTGTTCAGAGCTAGTCTAGATTAGGGATTTTCATCTAGTAGTCTGCAGGCTGCTATTCCAAATGACACTGAGAAACAAACCTGAGAAGTGCCCATTGTCACTGGCTGAACAAGGTTCCTTATCTTGTCTGACAAAACTGTAGGGATCCACAAGATAAAGGAGCCTGACAACCCCCTTCCCTTTTGTTTCCCCTGATTCAGAGTTCAGATTCTGCTCAGTGTCAATGTTAGCTGCTGTGCATTGCAGGATGATGTTGGAAAACCTGTGTTGACAAAACTGTGACAGTAAGGTTTCTGGTATTCCTTGTGCTGCAAATATATGGCCACTGCACAGCAGTCCTGGGCTTGTGTAATAGAATGGCTCTCCTGTCATCCTGGTACACTGGTCCAAACTGGGGGAGAGGAAACCAGGGGCTACCTTGCTGGAACTCCTGAATGGTACTTACTCCATTCAATTACTTCAGTGTGCCGGTCAGTGTTCTTGAAATGCTGTCTTTTTTGTTTTGTGCTTTTCTGCTGGGTGTTTCGGGATAGAGAACCTGTATTTCTGCCTGAAAAGTGACCTTGTGGCAGTACAGGCACTGGACAATGTGCAATAATATTGGCCTTCAGCATAATAGAAGTTCCTCAGGGCAGGATGCCTTTTCCTTTCCCCAGGAGAGTCTCCTATCCGACTGTCATGGAGAAGCTGAAGATTCCTACATTATTACAGAAATCCCAGATTTTTTTAAACATGAGTTAGCTGGGAATACTCTATGTCCATTCAGTATTTCTAGGCAAACTGATTTGGATTACAGTAAGTAAATTTCTCTAGAACAGAATTTTCACACTGAATTTTCATTTTCATTATTTTCTTAATGTGGTGCAACAGTTGTTATCCTTTACACAACCCATTAAGAGTCACTGAAGAGTCAATTAAACCAAATAAGATTTTGAGATTATGTTTAGAAAGGGGGTGAATGGTTGGCAGATGGCAGGGACAGAATTTCAGCTGGACAAAACAATACTTTTAGCAATGATATGAAAATCAATGCCAACATTGAAGATAAATGGGAAAAAGGGGATAAATTTAAAAATACATACAATAGGTGCTCTTCCTTTTCACAAGGATGGGGCTGGTTCTGTGATATCCCTAAAAGCCAGACATCACAGAATTTACACAGCTTGGGCTACATACTGAGAGAGGTAAAAAGAGGTCATCTCTTTCAGAAACATGCTGTGGTGAATTGGGATGTAAAGAGATGTGGTTAGCTAGGGAAAATGTCAGGTAGAGTAATTTCACCTCTCCTTACCCATCTTGGGTTAATTACCGCGGTGTTCTGTGTGCATTTGTGGAGCCAGTTTTTTTCTCAAGTTGCAATAAAGATTCATTTAGCAACTGAAGCATCTCAGAGTATGTTTAGAAATATCTGTCCCTCACTAGTTAATCAGGAAAGATGAGCTAAATTCATAATAAGAAAAAATGTGAACAGGCCTGGTTTATGTAGTAGCAAGTTAGGCAGCAGCAAACTCTGTAGAAAGTAAGAAAGAGAGAAGAAGCAAATTTGAAAATATGAAATATTTACTATTTTCCAATTAAAATCATATTTTGTTGTCATTAACAGGAATTAAAATTATTACTCTTCTGTTATTTAATCAGAGAATATCTGCTGTTCACACAGATGCACATTAAGTCAATGTTGTTATTTTATTTACTGATTATTCCCAATGCATTATGGAAATTATTGTGAAAACCAGAGCATATTGATCTGTCTTGTTCAGATCAATAATTTGATTCCAGATGCCTCTGTATGTTTCTAATCAATGCAATTACTGACACTCTAAAGAGTACTTAATGAACTTATTAACTAATACAGCAGATATGATTTCTTTTTGTTCTAGTTAAATGTGTGAGACCACAATTGGATTTTACCATAAAATGAAAAGAAAAGCCCTTATCCTACACAGCCTGAGAAGCTTGGATTAGATAGGGTAGGTAGCATGGTTCAGCACATCAACACCCACCACTTCGACAAGCTTTTTGTAGACATCAAGGGAAATAGAAATTTTAAGGAAGATAAGAAGGTTGTTTTGTGGATATTTGTCAAGAGCAGAATGCATATCTTTTCCACTGACACACAAATATGTAAATTAAACCAGTGCTTGATGGGGGTTTTTTTTATGTTTATGACAGAAGACTTAAAACCATGGAAGTAGAGAAGTACCTGGCTGAAAGAAGAATGTTTGTGCTTTTTGTAAAATGTGTTCTGATCAAGGCATCAGTTTGGGATTTCTTTCCTCTGTTTATTTTCACATTCTGCAGAAACAACCATTTACCTTTTTAGGAAATATATTCCATGTAGATGGAAAACATCAATATAGATCAATAAAAATCTCCTGAGAAGTAGGACACCAGAAGGTGTTGCACTGGATATTGTTGGATTATTCCTTCTCAGTTTCATTTTTAGAAAAAATGATTTCTGAAAAAGATGACAGGAAGAAGAAAGAGGAGTAAAGAGGGAAGCTGGACTCTGAGGCTCATGTGTTGCACTCCTTCAATGTTTCTTCATTTCATGTACTTTGACACGATGCACTGTCCTGAACTTGGAGAAAAAGGAACATGAAATCACCAGAAGAAGCATAAAACAGGTTTAAATTTACTTCTCTTGCCCACTTGCCAGAGGCTGTACCTTGTTGCTGACCTTCCGAGGGAATTCAGGAGGTAGCCTTCGGTGTCCTCTAGCCCTGTCTCACTTTGATCACGCTTTCTTTCTGTGTTAAAAATAATTTTGAAGTTCCCAGCATGAATATGTAGACACTAGACCTCCAGGATTCCAGATGCAGCATTCAGCAGTGTTTTCAGTTGCTTTTTCTCATAATTTGTTGAAGTTATGAGTAGACACTGTTGTCCCTATTTTACTATGGAAAGGTTGAGACACTCAGGGGTACAATGGCTGGTGGGGATCACACAATACATAAACTGCTGCCACCCAGGAGGCAGTGGTCCTCTTGCCTCACTTGGGTAGTGCTTTGACTACACTGAAGTCAAGAATATTGCTGCTAATTTTAACAGGTTCACAATTTCACACATAATTCACACTCCATCCAGGTTTTGATGCCATTATGTTTGACATGAAATCAATCTCAAATTTTACTAACTCATCCTCAGAAGGCAGTTCTGGCATCTGGATGTAATTGAAACCTAGAAGAGCCCATCCAATCCTGTTTTCTAGAGAGAGTACCTTCTGGGAGTCTTGCAGGTAGGAGATGCTTGCCAAAGTTAAAAAGGTATCTAGAAATAAGTGGGTTAAATCCTCCAGAAGCTCACTCATCTTCAACATCCCTTCAGTTTGTCTTTTGAATAGATGCTGTGTGCCTAGAGCATGGGTGAGAGACAGGCCTTGCAAATTGGTAACTTTGCTGCCTAATATTTATTGTACTTTTAAAGTCTTGGTCATTATAGCTTGTTTCTAAAGAAGTAAGCAATTTCAGGTAAGCATACTTTTAAAGTCATGGATACTAAGAAACCAGTAGTTTGCAAAAAAAAAAAAAAAGTGTTTTATTCTTTTGTAGGTTAAAGAAATGCAGGAGCAGAGAAACCCTGACAACACTGCCTTGAAATTCGTTATGATAACTGTAGTCACACCTCTAGCAGAATATTGGGAATGCTCGCAGCAGAGTTAGCATTTTCTGACATTTTATTCAATGCAGGCAGTGTAGTTATAGCAGCTGTTTCATTGTAGCAAGGAAGTAGAAAAATGATGGGAAAATAAGACATCATTAGCCATGTTCTGGGGGGCTTTGTGCACTGGTCATAGTCTGTTTCAATATTCTTTTTCCCTTTGACATTCACAGTGAAGTGTCATTTTTGGTAATGGCTGAATCATTTTGTGTTAAAAGGAGGGACATTTATAGTTTGTCAAGGAAACATTGTAGAAGTGTTAATAATGTGAATTCAATTTAACTTCCTAAAATAAATTTGCTACACTGAATATTTGAGAATTTAAGGGACACATTTTCCTGTTTATGCTATTAAAAAATGTAGATTACTAAAGAAAAGCAATTTTAGAATGCATTTTAAAATACAGCATAGTCTTCACATTGTATTACATTTAAAGAATATAGATTTTAAACCAGTCATCATTACTCTGAGTATTTTGATAATAGCCCATTTGCTGACAGTATTCAAAGCATTTTACAAAGGTAGAAATTATTAGTATTCCTCTCTCCAGAAAGAGTAAAATGAAGCACACTGTAATAAGGTGATTTGTGTAAGGTCATGAAGTCAAAAAAAATGAAATAAAGCTGGTCTGCCTTTAACCACTGGCCCTGACAATTTCTACTAGGCTATTTTGTTTGGTTTAGATAGTTTGTAGTTAGATTATGGATTTTCAGGTTACAGGTGATACAGCTTTATGAAATTCAGATTTTTAAAGTTTGATCATTTTCTTCCCTAATTTTGCAAACATCCTGTGACTGTGTGTTCATCCACTCCTACATTTCCATTCTCCCCATTTTGCTGTTTACAGATGTTTGTTAAGAAATTAGAATAGTCATCTTCTGTGAGCATGGGTGGCTTGAAGATCCTTTGGTAGTACAATTTGAGACTGGCTAGACTGGTCCTTTTAAAACCAGTGATCTTCTTGGGTAATCCATCCTTTGTTAGTTGCCAAGTATTTGTTAATTGCTAAGTCCTCTACAGATCTGGTATGAGGTCAGTCATTGTCAGTTTTGGACTTTTCCAATTAGGAGATGTGAGCAGGTACTTTGCTTTTTGGCTGCCAGTGTTGTCTTGTGGAGCACAGGCTGGTTCTCCCAGCTGTTGCATATGTTTGTGGGGAGAGTGAGGAGGACAATGAATTGTTTACAGCATGATAGGAGTGATGATTGCATTTCTATTTCCACTTTTTTTGTTTTCTGAGGGAGTGGGGTGAATCTCCCTGTATGGGCCATTCATCTAAGAGTTGGTCTTGATGATCCTTGTGGGTCCCTTGCAATTCAGAATATTCTGTGATTAGCTCTGTGAGTAAATATGACTGTCTGGGTAGAACCCAGAGCTCAGTGCTGGTACCATGTCCCAGCCATCGAAAGTCCCCATGGAAGGGAGTGTGTGCCAAGGTTTCTTGTGGACCATGCACCCTTGGGGGTTAGAGGTCATCCCATAGATTGTTTTCTGATAACAAGCATTGGTCAGTATATCAGCATATTCTACATAGGGCTACTCCAGAGATCCAGTATAGGCTAGTATAGTCACAGAGCACAGAATATATTGTATTGGAAGGGACCCACAAGGATAATAAAGTCCAGCTCCTAAGTGAATGGCCCATATGGAGATTGGCCTGCAACCTTATGATGTTATTAGCACCATGCTCTGACCAACTGAGCTAATCTCAGGGGAACTCCTACAATATTGATTACATTTTCCTTCAAAATTTGACAAAAATGTGTTCCAAAGGACCTTTTTATGGTGAGATCTTTGGTCAGCTGTTTCTATCATGTTCAGCAATTTGCATTCCATAAGGGTGTTGTTTTCCCTGTAGTATCCTGGCAGAGGTTGGTGCAGCCTGCATAGACACTCTTTCACTGCAGCTGGAAGTAGGATCAATGGAGTTAACTTCAAGATACTCTTATTTGGCTGCTTTCCAGCTGAAAATGCACTCCAAAAGCTGTGATAGTGTATGCTCACCTTTATTCCTGTTACATAGTTATTCTGTAGTGCTGGAAATAATGGCCTGTATTGGAAAAAGAGTCATCTCTGCACCATCTTTGGAACTCTTATCTCTGCCTTGGGTCTGAAGCAGCACAAATAGATGACATTACAAAAAGCTTGAGAAAGAATGGTGAGGTGGGAGGTGTTGTGTGGGAGGGCAGTGGGGATTCTGGCTAGCTGTCAGCTGTATCCTACTGAGTGGCTGTGATTTTGCCAATATTGTGGGAATGGGGTTTTTTTTGTATATTTTATTTCTTCCCATGTGAACCAGATAGGGCACTAGAAGTCTTTTGGGAGATGTATACAAAGATATTGAAAAATGTCAGTCAAAAATGTCAGTCATCAGAAGGCATGAGGAGCCATTTGGAACCAGTAAGAGCTAAAGATGCTTTGCTCCCTGAAATACCTAGGAGAATCAGATACTATGGGCCTAGTTCAAAATTCATTGAATCAATTAGGGACTTCCTAGTGATTTCAGTGGGATTTGGATTAGACCATAAATCACCAGTATCGGTAAATACTGAGGATGTAAAACAAACAGACCTCTCTTAGTGATGTGGCTGTTGCTGCTGACACCTTTCAACGTGTGTCTGGCTTTTGTCCTTGGTTTGTTCTGGATCCCCTTGGCAGCCAGCAGGAAAACAGATGTCACTTGCAATTCTTTTCAGTTCCCCAGCTGAAAATGAAGGGATCAACAGTAGTGCACAGGTTTATCTGATCACCCTGGTAACATGCTGTAGTTAACTCCAATCAATACTGAAACTTGTTCTCTGTTCAGAGATGAGCTGCACTGAGGTCATGTGAAAAAAAAAAAGTGATTCATTGGCTTTTACTTTATTTCACCTTAGTTCTTTGCAATACACATACCCTACGTTTGCATTTGAGAGTAGTAAATTAAGTTCCCTTCATCACTTGATTTTACAGATCTAAATTGCTGTAGATCTAAAGCATTCATTCATATGTAAAGGCTCAGAAACATCCCTTTACAGCTATTTAACAAGGGAATAGAAAAATCTATTTTTGTAAGAGATGTTCTTGGATTTTATTAAGCAGATTCAAATAAGTTGACGAATACAGATCTCATGGTAGGTCACTATTATTGTTGTTCATTTTATTATTTATTTGTCTGCATATTGCTCAGTGATGTAAGAAACACTAAAATAAAGACAGGCCTTGCCCTGTAGTTTGAAATCTAAGGCCTATTTCTCCACAGATTAAATGTGTGCATAAAATTATACACATGAATAGTCCTATTTAAATCTGTGGTATTGCTCTCATGCATAAGTATTTGAATCTTGAAAGGAATGGAGGCTAAAATTATTGCTTTCTCTGCTTCACCCCAATTTAAATAGGGAGTTTTGTGATTGGCTTTGTGAGGGGTTTGTTTGAATGGCTCAAATGTGAATCCATAAATGTACAGATAGGGAGTTTGTCAATGTTAATGCCAAAAGCCTTTTTACCACAGTTTCTCATAATAATTTTCTGCTTTCCCCTACCAACACCAGCAGCTTTCTCTTCTCCACCCTCCACACCCATATGACCTCCTGCCCTACAGGGAAGATCAGCAGGTCATAGCAAACTGTGTGTGGTATTGCTGTGTTGCTTTATCTCACATAGAAGGAAAGCTATGAGCAGTTACACTGGTCACTCCTGTGGCCAGGAGATGAATAATAGTTTGTGAACTATTGTAATTGGCCTGCTTATCTGAGCTCTTTGCCTGATAACTTTTCCCGTATTCAGAAGTCCTGAAAAATGGGATCATCAAGGACCTCTGTTCCACATGTATGTACTTTAGTCTAAATTAATTCTTCAAAGATACCAGGATGTGTTAAGAAGTCAATTAAACACTCTCCTCACTCTCTGCAGTTTTACAGGGAAAGTTACTTTTTTTTTTTTTTTTTAGGTGCTTTCTAAGCAATCCTAAATGGAAGATACAGGATTGTAAAGATTCACAGAACAATTCTTGGTCTTTAGCCAAGTTGTGACTGTCCCTAACAGAATGTATTTTTTTTCTGATGGGAAGCTGTTTCTGGAACCCTGTAAATCCTGTTAACTAACTGATGTTACATTTCTCTGCCTTTGAAATATGTCTTGCCTTTCTATAGCAAACTCAGTCCAAGCCCTATGTTTCCATTTATTGCATTTCAGCTAATCTCTAGTGCAGCCAGAGCTCTCTGCAGCAGCTTTGGAACGCTGTAACTTTGGGGACTCTTTGCTGGGCATTTTTTGGATGATGATGGCATTGTCCCTCAGGGGGAATGAGTGTCTCGGGCTCGCTGCCCCGGGAGCTCTATTACTGGTCTCCTCTGTCCTCGCAAATACCTCGCAGTACCATGTAGTGAGGCTAAAAACTACTTCAGGAAAGCATTGAGTCCATCCCCATGCTGTATGCACACTACAGCTGTGTCACTCCTAACAGATTCCTTGGGTATCTTCCCAAAGATGGAGGAACCAGACCTCTCTGGCAATCTGCCAGCACCCACTGTCCACACTGTGAGGAAAGCTTCAGCAATGCCTAAACTGAATCTTTCTTAGTGCAATTTAAATTATTTCCTGATCTCTGCATGATGGACTAGGCCACTTCTTTCTCCTGTTCAAAGGCCTTTTAAATCTGAAGACTTTTTTATCACACCTCTGCTGAGATTTTTCCTTAGCTCAACAACTTTGATTATTTATGTTGTGCTTTCTGATCATTCTTGTTGCCTTCCTGTAAATTCTGTCCAGCTGGTTTAGATGCTTTTGGAGTAAAGTGAGCAAATGAGACACAGTGCTTTATATTAGGACTTACCTAGGCTGACTAAAGCAGAATACCATTATGTGTCTAATATATTACTACATTCCAGCATAGTATTTGCTGCTGTCACACAAGTATGGCATTGGTTATTCAGTTATGTTTAAATATTAAAAACATTATAAACCTTTTTTCCTTTTCTGTGGTACTGCACAAAGATGCTTGTTCCCTATCCTGTCTTTACTTAGCTGATTCCGCCTGCTTCAGAAATGTAGTCATCACTCTGTGTTGCATAAAAGTATCATTTTTAGACCAATGTTACAACTGTTTCATATTGTAAACTTATTCTGCAGTGCATGTGCAATTCCTCCTGTCCTGAAGTCTCCTGCAGAATCAATAAAGGTGTATTCTGCTTGTTAATATTTAATATTATCAGATGTGATAATTCTTGAATGCTGCTTTGAACATACCTCTGGTATGACTGCCACTTTCACTTTGCTTCACTGGTAATTGCTTTCAAAATGCACTTTTCCAACTGACTTTGCACCTATTTTGTAAGAATTTAATCTGCCCGTTGCAGAAGAGAGTATCTGATGAGAATGTGCTAAAGCCTTACTAAAGGGTTGAAAATCTACTGTTTCTTGTCTACTCTATCAATGTTGCTACTCGATCATGAAAAGAAATTAGATCATTGTGGCATGATCTGTTCTTGGTTAATATATGTCACATGTGACTCATCTCCCTGTTCTTTTCCAGGTGCTTACAAATGGACTTTTTCTAGACAGACTTTAAGTTTGCATCTGTATTTTTTCAGCTTCTCCTTTTCCTTATTTCTGTCTTCAGCTGCCTTCCTTAGACCCCAAGAGTGGTTGCTGATGGTCTCTTTAAGTTTCTTCATGCTCTTCAAGTTTCCTGCATGAAATTCTACAGAGCCAATCTGAAAACAGCTAATTTATGGTTTGGGGTTTTTTTCAAGGTTGAGATTTCACTCCTGTCACTCTACTATTAGGATTTTAATAATCTCTCTGCCACTGATCTTTCTAATGAACATTGATTAAAAATAAATCAAAAGTTTCTGGCCTTCCTGAACCATCTGTAAATAGATTTCCCTCTGTTACACAGTAGCTCAACACTATTTATTTTCTTTGTTTTATTACTAATGTACTTGTGGAATATTTTCTTATCTCTTGACATTTCTTGGCAAGTCTCTGTCATTGTATACCTTTGCTTTTCTAACTCTGTCTTTTGTTATTGAATTTATACTTGCTTTTTCTAGACCTGCTTTCTCCTTTCTGTGTATTTCCTTCTTGTGTGTCAGTGAAGAGCTCTTTCTTTAGCTGAGTCTTTACTTCACCTTCTAGTTAAGTTCTAGTATATATTGTATGTATGATAAATATGGTTTCTTTAAGTAACTGCAAGCACCCATTAACTCCTTTTCCTTCACACTTGTTTCCCCATGACCTGATCCAGGAATATAGCTGTTATACAGAACACTGTATATCAGTGTTCTGTTTTTATGGAAACTTTTCTTCCTAGTCCATTGTGTCTGCTTTGATGCTCTTTCTTCCATCTATAAAGTTCTGACACTGGATCATTTCACGATCACCTTCACCCAAGTTATGTTCTATCTTTGCAGCTGGTCCTTCTGTATTGGTCAGGATGCAGGTGAACAAGCCTTCCTGCTGCTTTCTGGAGATTCTTGTGCTGTGTCTTAGCTTTCACCTTTTTGGGTTGAAACAGATTTCTTCCGAATGTTGTCTTAGATTCTGTTTTGATTAGGTTGGGAGATTTATTAAAAAATCTTCATCCATGTTCTATTTTTCACCTATTAGCTTATGCATTTTTGTTAAAACCTAATTGAAACTCCAAAGAACAAAAATGTGCATTTGTTTTTGCTAGTCTGTTGCTCTAAAAATCTCCTTTGTCTTTTTATCTTACACAAAGACAAAAAATATTTTGTCTCTCCTCTAAGTATATTCCTAACTAGAACTAAAATCTGGAAGCTAAATTGAGGATATTGTACCTGTTTGAGATTGTTATTCAATGGTTTTGTTGTCATTAGAGGTACCTTTGAAAAGATTTTTCCTATTCTTTGCCTATATTAACTGCAAATATAAACTATCTAGAGCAGATTCCACAGAAACCAAGAAATATTGAGGGATATGCTACTGCTCTTCTGCCTGAACAGAAATGTTTGGAACTTAAGTGAGTTTATGAAAAATTGTTGACCTATTAAATGAGAAAAATCAGGAATCCCATTTTAATTGTATTGATATGCCTTTTCAAAAACTTTTTGTAAGGTATGAATAGAAAGAAGAACTTTGTATTGGTTTCCATATACAGGTCTCTATATTATGATTGTTGATTTCTGTCATATGCTTCCCTCATTTTCCCCTTCCCACCCTAGTTTCCTGGTCCATTTTTAGCTCTTAGCCCTATTTGATAACTACAAGGATTTTGTCATGTCATTAAAATCCTGTGGGAGCTAATGTACAGATACGAGTTTAAGGAAACCGGTAGCTCAGCCCAGAGGTACCTAGCGCAGGTTTCTCCGTACTTCTGCCCTGGCAGCCTTGGCTTTGCCGTAGGGGTGTGAGGGGACCGTGGCTGCCATGGGCCAAGGTGCAGAGTCTTGCCCTTGTGGGAGAGCTCTGCTCAGCCTGATCTGCTGTCAGCCAGTCCTGAGCACCAGCCAAAGTCAGCCCTTGTGTCGTGTCTCCTGACATCGCACGCTCGAAGTGAATTTGGCCCATGCTGTTAACTAGCAGGCCCAACAAGCCAAAGGTCTTCCCATCATTCTGAGGTGGCTGCTGAAGTTTGGTCTTGATCTCATTTGTCTCCATTTCTACTGTCTTTTAACCTTCTGCTTTCCTTTTCCCTCTGTGTTGTGCCATGTGCTCCCTGTCTTCCTCTTTCACCTGTTTGTTATGTGCCTGTTTTCCCATTTCTTCCATCCCCTTCTCTCCTTCTCTCCTGTAGAGCCCCACTGGTTTTTCCTTTCACTCTTCCCTTTGTAGAACGAAGCCACTTGCTTTGTTCTTTCCTTTTTTCTTTGCCAGCCCCAGTCCTTGCCTGGGTCCCTGCAAGTGGCCTGCATGCCTCTGCGTTTCAGATAGGGGCTATAAAAGGGTTGCCAGCTCAGCCTGGTGATAATTTAGAAAACACAGAGAAAGAAGAGCTCTATATCCATTCCTGTTTCTTGTGCTATGCTGAAATGGAGAAAAGAGATGAACAGAAAAAGGTGCTGAAGGAGGAGAGAATTTCTGTGGTGGGGGGCTGAATGGCAAAGCAAATGCATGTGGGGGAACGCTGTTGTGTGGGGGAAGAGGTAACTATGCCTGTGTATGCTCAGATCTGGTGTGACGTTCGGCCATTGCCCATTTCATTAGTACTTTACGAAGTTTTGCACAGATTTGTTATTCATCTTTACATGTCATATCGGTGTTTTAATTTGCTGAGCCTCAACAACCAAGTTTTCCTTTAGGATCTGTTCAGAAGCTTTTTATATATTCCTATCTCCTGGGCAGAACTTGGACTTTCACATTATTCTTTGTTATTACAGCCTTTTTGTTCATTCTTTTTACTTTAGTCTTTATTTTTCTGGTCAACGTTAAAAAAATTATTTAATTTCATTTTATTTTTCAGACACCTCTTATTGATCCTCACATACCACATCATCCTACTAAAACCATTACGCAGGTAATAGAACATAGGTGTGCTGTAGAGCCAGGCCATTAGACAAATGGAAATAATTATTTTCAACAGAGTAATATGAATCAGCTGAAGTGATGCTTTCTGTTGGATGTGAGAAGTATGTGAAATTTAAAATCCTAAATATATACTACATTGCTCTGCAAAAGTAAGCCTCTGAGCAAGAGGACTTTTAATTCAGGAAAAAGAACGTTTGTGTTTTGTTATGCATAAAGCAGTACAGAGATTCCAGAAAGTTTAAAACCTGTGTTTCTTGATCTTTCTTTTTCTCCATGATCACCAAGGTTCCTTCAGAAAAGATCCTTAGAGCTGGAAAGATTTTGCGGAATACAATTCTGTCCCGAGCTCCTCACATGATAAGAGATCGTAAATACCATCTGAAGACTTACAGGTGTGTGAGCTGATTGCATAGAGGTCTCTGAATTTTTATGCCTGCCATTCTCTGATTTGTCATGTATGCCTTACCATACTTGCAGGTCTCAAAAGGTCTGAAATTATTCTGTGATGCTATTTGAGTTGGATGTTATGCAGTCTTTAATGGGCCTGGTAAATCCTTTCTGAAGTAATTTGACTGGAAATTGAGTTTGTGATTGTGAACAGAGCATTCACATACAAACACTCTTCCAAAGCATAGTTAATAGCATAGTTAGCTGGAATATTCTTGTGTAGTACCAAGTCAAAATGAAGATTCTGTTCTCTTTGCATATCAGTAAGAGATAATAGAAAAGTTTATTAATGTATTATGTTCCTGATTGCTACAGCAGTCTTGCTCACTGTGGCATTCTGAAAATTCACCTGGTGAGAAACATTCCTGATGCAGATTTGCTGCTCTATTTAATTTTTTTTCAGTGTATTCCCAGGCTCTCTTATCTTCCTGCTGGTGGCAGCACAGTCTTGCTGAAGTGGGATAACAATGCCACTTGTAAAAAGAAATCTGCCTGCAAGGTGTCAGGATCTACCTACTATTGGCTTAAGAGACAGTTTGTTTTAGTGTCTAATGTTTAAATCAAATACCTAGTTCATTATTTAGAGTGTTTTTAGGTAAAAATTATTTTTAAATCTCTGCGAGTGTCTTTTTCTAAATAGTAAATCAATATGTTGCTGATCTTCATTTAAAATAAATGCATTGATTTTCTATATTTCAGCCCCAGATGTATTTAATATACAAAGGTATTTGATGCTTGTGAGTTGATTCAATAATATGTCACAATATGACATTGCTGATTGGTCTAGAAGAACAAAAGTACGTGTATGATAAATGCAGTGCTGGTCCAAACAACTGCACCATTTTCTCTTACACAGAACTGGGAATACTCTTACTGTTCTGCTGAGCTAGGGAGTGTTACGATAAAGAATTTTACTAAGTGACCATGTGGCTTTTTGCTTTTTCAACCTTTTTTGGGTGTTCTCCAGAACTTGACTCCTGCTGTTGTCTGCCTCTGGGTCAGTCAGGAGGTGCAAGGTTACCAAGACCTCACATGAGAGAGCCTCAGGAGCACTGTACCAAAACCAGTGTCTCCAAATACAGTGTAATGGAAGTTTGGTTACAAATGAACATTCTCATAGCACTCACTCTTCCTGTGGAGTCTGCATTGGCATAATTTTTACAGGATTAAATTTCTGGTTTCATGCAAGATTCTGAAAAGCATGGTATACAGAGGTTTCTTTTGAAAACTGGGTTGGAGGCTGTTGCACTGGTGCTATAGGTTTTGTACCAGGTGTCACAGGCTCCATTAGATCGTCTGAACTCTGCATTTCCCAGAACACTTGTTTTGCTAAGGTGATCTTCTTAAAACTGGACACCTTCACTGGTATTTCAAGCATGTGCATGTAGATGGTGACAAGGGGTTTTCTGCAGGGAGATTTAAGTAAGTCTGTACGGAGTTTAAGATATCACTGTTGTTGGCAGTCACTGTGTGCAGTCTCTCTCTTGGCAGGCTTCCTTTTCATTCCTGTCTGTTTATCTGTCCTTCAGGCAATGCTGTGTGGGGACAGAACTAGTTGACTGGATGATGCAACAAAGTCCTTGTGTCCATTTACGAACCCAGGCTGTTGGCATGTGGCAAGTACTGCTGGAAGAAGGTGTTCTTAACCATGGTAAGATAAAGAAAACCAGTATCTTGACTAAAATGTGGGCAGTGTGTGACATCAACACCTCTGTATTCTTTTTCATGAAAAAGAAAGAGATCGTGAGTCCAAAAGAAATGCTACAGAGCAGCCTGTTCATTCATAAGTGCAAGTGCAACACATAGGCAGTATTATTTGAATCTTGCTGCCAGTAAGCTTTTTTAACTTATGACCATATTGCACCATAAATGAACAATTTGTAATGATAGTATAATTAGTTACACTTAGGAGTACACTGGGTTGTGCTTATATTGTTAGAACTGGATATCACTCAGGCCAAAACCAAGGGATGTATTACCATACATAAAACTAACCTTCATCAAAGATTTGTAGTATTTAGAAGTGAATGTGGATATTTGTGTTTGCTCATATCCATCATTTTGGAATGATTTCCATTTGTTTTGGAGGGGTTCCAAAATTCAGCACACCAGATATTCCAGTGCAGAAATCTGGGATTTTATGTTAGCTTTCTGATTGCATTTTACATTTACTTTCAGTTTCCATTTGGCAGGATTTAGTTGCTAACAGGATATTACAGCCCTCAAAAGGATAGGTTTCTAAAGCAATATTCATGTTTGAAGCTTTGCACGTACATTTTTCTTAAATGTAGAAGAGCAGCTCTATTATAGTAAACTTGCATTTATTGTCTGTTGTGCTTCCCATATGCCAGGGAGAAATTTCCATACTGGGAAGGCAGATTGTTTCCACTCCTCCCTTACCCTAAGGGCTCTAACTTGAATTCCTGCCATATATTCCCTTGAACTCTCCAGGGCGAGCTATTGCAAGCTGCATCACAGTATCCAACTCAACTCAACACATCACTCTGACTTGCTTGGAAGACCAGGGGTTTGTCCTTTGCAATGTCATAATGTTACTTTAGAGGTCTTCTCTTGGCAGTTCTTTCATCAAATTATTCCACCAGGACACAGGTCAATGAACTTTCCCCTGGGGTTATACCTTGAGGATACACAATTCTGCTACATCACAAGGAGTTTAGTTGCTTTTGCTACCTTTTTTCAGCCTGTCTAAACATGTAGAGCAAAGTGTTTGTGCTAGAGAATACCACTTAGAAATTCATAGTGTAACCGTTTTCCCCAGTGTAGTTTGTTTGATTAAGTTAAATAGTTTGAAACAATAAGAAAACAGAACTAATAAAAAACATATACATATGTATACATGTATCTATACACACCCACAACACACTTATATGGAAGCCTTTTGGAAAGTATTTGTAGTAGACAATTCAAAAGTGCTATATACATGTAGCACTTTTAAATATACTTCAAGCTACATAACATGGACATACATGAGAAATAGTTTCATGCTCTTACAGTTTTTCTGTAGCTTTCTTTCCCTTCTTAAATATTCTATCTGTGACAAACACGATACTACACAGATTTCTGCAAGGTTTGCTTTGTTGAGGAGCATTCAGTATTTGATGTGTTATGTTGTTTTCAGTGGACCAGGAACACCACTTTCAAGACAAATACTTATTTTATCGATTTTTGGATGACGAGCGTGAAGATGCCCCTTTGCCAACTGAGGAGGAGAAAAAGGAGTGTGATGAGGAGCTACAGGATACTATGCTTCTACTCTCTCAGATTGGGCCAGATGCTCATATGAGGATGATTCTCAGGAAACCGTAAGCAGAATAACGAGTTGATATTATGGGTCTTCCTTGTGACATGGAAACTAGAGAAACCTATGTTGATTACCAGCCTTTTTTTCAGCCAGCTTTATAGTGACTTCAAAGCCAGTATAAACTCTGTTTGACCTTCCATTGAAGGCAAGCATTAAGCAGGTAGGATTTAGTGGCCATGGCTGACATATTTTACTGCTAATTAAACACACTGAGAATAAGGAATAACTTAAACTCACCTTCACTGAAGATTTACTTGTAAGGGGCCATTCAAGACAGGGAAGTACAGGGTACAGGGCTGGATCCTGCTACCTTGAGGCCATTGGCAAAGTTTGTCTTTGCTATGGGAGAGGAGTGGGGCCTGCCTACAGTGTGAGAACATTTTTCATAGTAAAAGACTTTTGAATCACCTAACCCAAGTGCTTGTTCCTGTTCTGTTTCCATCTGTATCTTTTCCAGGCTCCATTCCTGTTTAGATCACAAGCTCATTTCAACAACACTTTTCCAAAACTTGCTAAAAGCATTGAATTTCAAAAAGCACCATCAAACATTTGTGCTTATAAAAACAGGAAACACTGCTATGCAGCAATGGTTTTGAAGTATACATTCTATTTCTTCTCCTTATTAGAGATCTAGTCAACACAACCAAAGGAGCACTTGCTCCCTGTCACACAAAATACGTGGACAAGCCAGACTGAGAGCAGGGTGTTTCCATACATCCTTAGGGAGTCATGGAATTGAGATCTTGTTTCCTCGCAGACATGTCCTGTGCCTTTTCCACTGAGGAGCAAAAGTGAGCTTTTTGCACCTCTGAGCAGACAGCAGTCACTGGAGACTGAGCAATGCTGTGTGTGTTGGGACCCTGCTTCTCTGCACTTTCTCCTTTGCCTCAGGCCAACTGAGCAGGTCATCTTTTGGAGAATTTCCCTTTAGGTTATCGTGGGTTTTGGCTACCTACATTTGCTTTCTGTCATGACTTCCAGAGCAGAAAGTGTAAGTTTACACTAGCAGGATAAGTATTGATTATCATCTGGACTGCTTACAGAGAGCTGAAAGGCTGGAAGGATGCTGTGGTATGTACTGCTCTTCTCTCTGTGTCGTCACTTGCACAGCATCACCTGCAAGAATACTAATAGGAGATTTTTCATGTAATATAGTGAGGAGAAAGAGGTATTCTCAAGACTGATATTCATTACATCTTTCCCTATCCCTGAAAGTGCTTATTTTTGCAGCTCTTTGCTCACTGAAGTAACCTTGTACTGCCAGGGACCACATTAACTACTGTTCTAGTATTTAGTTTACATATGTAGGGATTTTGTTAGTTGAAAATCCTCCCTGGACTGAGCTGTAGCACAGCTGTTAAAATCCTTATGAATCCTTAGAGTCCTGCTAGTTTTGACTAGACACTGTTACAGCTGCCAAAAGTTCAAAGGAATTGTCAAGGCTTCAGAGATGCTGACTCCAGCTGACCTGAGCAGGACCCACAATTTTCAAACCAACACAGCTGCATTTTATAACAGTAACCATTTCCAGAGAGGTTGCAGAACTCAGATAATTACCCTGAAAGAAATAAGACAATATTCTTTGATGAGAAGATTACTTTGAGAATTTGATTGTATAATGAAGCTGTTGCTTTGAAAGGTACTTTCTATTGTTCAAAATCTGAAAATCTCTAACAAAAAGTGTCACTTGTTTTGACAGCCAACTTAAAAAATTCTCTGTTTATTACATTAACTGCAGCATTTTAACTGTCAAACTATGAAAGAATGTTCTATAGTTTAAAAAACAGAATAGAGCTCAGGGAAATTTTTGGCAGGCTCTTGTTGCTATTGTGGGTTTTTTTCCCCTTTGGAAACACATATACTGAATGTGAAAATAGCTTTTTGTGAAGTAGCAAACACAGCTCTCTGCTCCTTATAATGGCTGGAACACAGGTGCAGACCTTGCTCAAGTCCCTGTAAAAATTACTGTAGAATTAATACAGCTCCTCCTTAAGTGTTTCCCCCCTTCAGTATGAAAATACGTCCTGATGGTAAACCCTAATTTAATAGGATGCTATAATACAAAGCTAAACACAATAATAACAGGAGTCTTTAAAAGAAGAATTGTATTCATCCGACAACAGTATTTAGCTCAGATAATGTTATGGATTACATTCATTTTTTAGTGCTGTAGCCTAAAGTAAGTTAGCAGTGTGACTGAAATAATAAATCTGTGTTATATGTTCTTGGTGGCTTCACTTAGCACATTTTTTTCTTAGTAGAGAGCATTTGGCACTTAATCACAATGTTATGGGGTCTCTGATCTTTTCCCTTGTTCTTATTATCTGAGAATTTTCTGATTAGTTGTACAATAAAAATAATCAATGATACTGCTTGGACATACATGGCTTATCAATGGCAAAGTACTATGTTATTGTCAACATCCTAGTCACAGAGAAGCTTGACGTCTCTGACCTTGGTAAATTCTTCAAGCACTGAACAGTTTTTATTGATCACTTAATATCACCTGAGTTCTGTCCATTAATGTGTACCCTCATTCCCTGCCTATTCCATTTATTATCTGCTCTATAACCAGCTATTGCTGTTAGAATGCGTCCCCTGCAGAAACTAGGTCTTTACACAGCAGGAGCCTACAAATCAACATCAGTGGGTCACCACACAGGTTTTAAAGACGCAGTGATGCCTAATATCTCTCCACGTGACATCTGCAGGAGCAGAAGTAAAGACTAGGTACAAATATCTGCTACAGATTGTCAGTCCTTCCAGTGTGCTAACACAGGAAGCCAATGGACATGCTGAAGGAAGAGTGTGTCCCTTTGTTTTTATGATAGAGATCTGATACAGTAAGACATCATCCTTTTATCTTTTGATTTAATGTAGAAATGTCATAATTTGTTACATTATATTTTTCAAGACATACTTGTTTTGCAAGCATGCAATAAAATTAAAGTTGCTACTTCCCTATTATTTGTTAAAATCCTTACTTTTTTTTTTTTTTGCTAGCTAGTACTGTCTTAGTTTTATGCTGTACTTAATTCAACTGCCCTGCATGAATCACTAGGAGTCTCAGCCTTGCAATTTCAAGCCAGATTTAGAAACAGTAGAGTATTTTGAGTCACTAGAGGGCATAGCAGCACCAAACCAATTTCTGGTTTTCCCTTAACAGTTTGTTTGATTCTGTGTGAGAAAAAAGTAATTGGTTTTCAGTCCAAATGTGTCTTTAATCTGGGCAATAATTAATGCATATAATTGGTAAGTGAAGAATAGAAGAAAAATAAAGCTTGCTTAGCAGAAATGTCGGTTGTCCTTATGTTTTCTGTGACTTTTTCAGTGCTTCTTTCATCCAAAAGAAGTCTCCATTCAGCTACTTTTGTAAAAAGTTGCAGTATAACTCCAGAATAACAGAGCTGGGTACTCCCTGTGTCTCACACAAGATGTAGACAGACTGTTGAATCAGGAGGTGACTAGGCAGAAAATCTGTAGAGTACAGTATTTCTTCATATGGCTTTCCTGATCCTCTAGATGCTAGTCTCCTGTAATACTGATATTTTAGGAGGAAAACTTCTATCAGAAAGGTTCATTATAGTTTTTCTTTTAGGGCTGTCCAAGGATTCAGTTGTGCTGTTAATTCTTTTGACACCACACGTTGCAGACAGCAGAGTTTAGAACTTGGGGCATGTAAACCTTCTCATTTGGAACTCCAGCCCCCACACTGGACTTCCTGTATCCCATTTCCTCACATCTTAAATTTATCCTCTCCCTTATGTCTTTGTTGCTCTATTCTTTTGTTCTTGGCCCATTTAATTAATTACTTGTAATCTGCTTTTCACAAAAAAACCCCATATTGTTTGGAAGGACTTAGTCCTATAAAAGTAGCTTGAAATAATGGTTTAAAGGAAGTTTTTTTTTTCCTGTGTGTGTCCCTATGTCACTCCAATGTGCTGTCTGAAATTATATGACAGGAGAATTTGTTCTTTTAGAGAATAATGTTGTATTAGATACTGTAACTGAAGAGAATCTTGTGAGTGGGAAAAAGATTGGGAGTTACTCTCAAGCTCCCACAACTCTTCCTGTGTGCTGTTTACTAGATCCTCCAAAGCATCTTTGACACACTGCAGTCCCCACAGTATTTCTGTCCTTTCTTAGCAATTAGAAAATTTTGGGTAGTTTACAGAAATGCAATTATTTCAGCCACAGTGCAAGCCTCCTTACTACTCCTTGTGCTAGAGAGGAATTATTTATTCATCAATGCATGCTTTTTAGTAATGGCAGCTTCTTGTATTTTTCAGTGAGAGAAGCTGAAACTACTGAGTGGTTCTTATTTATCTTTGTGACTAAACAGCAGCACTCAGCATTAACAGAGCAGTCGTTAGCTCTCCACCAAGATGCACTGCTGCATCTCCAATTTGTTCAGCAGAAGTTCACACACTCTTTTACAAACCACTACAACTGTGTTTGCTACAACTGTTTAGTACTGCATGTGAAAAAATATTTCCGATATATGTGACCATTTTATACATATATAGAACACTTGATTTAATCAAAAAAGCTGCCTAATCAGGATCTCTTTAAGGTGGTTGCCATGGCTGCTGCTCAGTGTCATTCAGGTAGCATTCACAGAGCTTCCATCCTTTGTGTGTTTCACTCCTCCAGCCAGAGACATCATTCAGTCCCTGTTTAGTGAGGATGCACACTTCACTAGATAGTCAGCAGCATTTTGTGTTGTTCCGTCCTTCTGTGAAGTATTTATTTTGGGTATTTATTGCATTTTGTTATCCCTTTTATCTTCTCTCTATAGCCCTGGCCAGAGAACTGTAGATGACTTAGAATTTATATATGAAGAACTTCTCCACATTAAGGCCTTATCTCACCTTTCTACCACAGTAAGTAATTTTAAAAATTATAACTCATCACCAAAAGGGAGGCTCAATTTTTACTTCTGGTTTTACTTCTGACTTTATTAAAGTTGGAGAGCCTGTAACCATTTTTATTTATACTTTCCATGCGAAGAATTTATTCCATCTATGAGAATCACCCAAGCACTGTGCAGGTGTAGGTTGTCTATTTGATATCAGATATAATTCTCACCAAGTATTTCTGCACAGCCCTGGTCTCCCTCACTTGGCACAGGTGCCACTATCTGAGTCCCTGTCCATGTGTAAATGAAAGTACTGGTACTACTGAATTTTGCAGAATTGATTTCTATAAGGAAATCTGTAAGAAAATTCAAGTCTTGGCTTGAACCAGTTGGGAGGAGGAATAACACTGTGGAGAAAGGTGCACTGTGCAGTGCTTGCTGGTTGGAGTTTGGTCATTGAGTGAAAGAAAGCTCATCAGACACTTTCTCACTGAAGTGGTCAAGAACAGCACAGAGAACCAAGGGTAAATGGAATGGACAGGAGAATGCATCTGTTTAAAGTCTCACCGTACACTGTGCAGACAACTGAAACAAGCTAAATAGCACTTTACTTGGTAGCAATGAGATGTGGATGCTTTCAGAAAAAGGAAATCAGTCAGAAAGTAGATCCATATTTGACAATACCTTCTTCAGAATCTCTTGTTATTTTCAGTCATTCTCAGTTAGCTTGGACAGATGCAGCTAATTATGAAGCTGCATTACAGAAAATTAGTACTCCATGCAAACATATAAAAACCTGAACTATGTTTAAAAAAAAGTATGCATTCGGAGTTGGTATCTGAATTACATTGGTGTTAAGGAAACTTCCCAGTTTGACCATTTGTGAGACTCTGGCAGTCACACTCCCACCACCAGAGACTGTCACTGCTGGGGCTGCAGCCCCTTTGCAGGGGGCAGCTCCAGTGATCTGGCAGGTCCTGCTGGACTCCTGCACATCCCCCACTCACACAGCCAGACCAGGTTTCCTCACTGCTTCCACCCCAGGCTTCCCATAGCAGAGCCTTGTATATCTTGGCTCCATAAAGCAATTTATTCACAGTGTAGTAACACAGAAACAGCTCAAGGTGGTGCCTCTGAGGAGGGCTCAGAGAAAGGAACCTCTGGGCTTTTATCCCCTCACCATCCAAGCATTCGCCAAATCTCACCCTTCTTCCTGTGTCCTGTGCTCCTGCTGTGTCTCCCAGTATCCATTCCCCTGGCTGGTGCCTCTTGTGCCATTTGCTATGAAGAGGGTTGGCAGTCCATGGCCTCTTGTCTCTCTGGGCTCCCACACAGAGCTCAAACTGCAGACAAACTGCAGCTTGCAAATCAAGATACCTGCAGAGTTACCTGCTCTAGATGTATTCCTCAACATGAGAACAGACATTCAAAAGCCTTAAAAATCCCTGGAATGTAGAGAAAAGAGTAATTAAAGAAAGACTACTGTAAGATCCAGAAATGACCCTTTAAAAGTTAAACAAAAGAAACTACCCAGGGTAGAAAGTTATTGAGACAGAGTGGAGAAAATTCTCGATACTGCGGTCATAACTCAGAACAAAAAAATTTGAAACACAAAATATTTTCAGCTCAGAAGAAAATCAGACTTGAGGTCAGAAACCACAGCAAGTACCATATGGAACAAGTACAGAAAGTGATAAAAACTGCAAAAAATACTTGGCATTTGAAGTACAGATGATTCCATGTTTTTAGTAAGAATCTGGAAATGCCAGCTTATTATATGCATCATGAACTAAAGAAGAAGACAGAAACTAAGACTAGCTTAGAGGAAATCTTCAGAGGAACAACAGACAGATTGCTTCTATGAACCAGAAGATTAATGACCAATCAACTTGAAAGGAAATAGAATGTTTAATTTATTTTAAGTAAGGCATAATTCCTAAAGTAATAAGTTTTCTTGAAATGCCACAGTCAGTAGAAAGTAGAAAAGATAAAGCTCAAGTCTCATGGTGGTGAACTAATTCCTACTAGAGAAGCCTGTGAAGTTAATGTACAAATGAAGCGCAATTATCTAACACAGTGTTAAAAAACAAGTCAAACCTTGGGCTTCATCAAGTGGATTCAGTCTACCGCAAAGGCCAGTGACTGAATCAACTGGGTAGACATCTGAGGACATAAATGGGTAGGAATTCTCTCTGCTATGTGCAGAACAGTGCTCATGGGGTTGTATTTCCTGGCCTTATGAAAGTATCATTGCCTTTGAGCAGAAGTTATAAAGGAGTTTGGCGAGCTAAGTGTTACAGAAATCACAGGCCTCTGAGTGTGTTCACTGGTCAGTGCACTTTAAGAAACCTGTCCAAGCACCTCTATTTATTTCTCTTTTTCTCCAGGCTTCAAAAAGGGAGTGCTTTCCCCTGATTGTCAGGAAGGAGTTCTAGGAGAGGTGGCTGATGTGGTATGTTTGTACTTGGTGCCTGAGTACCAAGGTTGGGTGGATGCCTTTAAGTACATCAGTGCCCAAATTTTTCCACCCATCTTAGGAGATGCAGCCATCAGATTCTCATTTGGATTGTGTCCAGAATTTGAGAATTCCTTCCCAAGTCTTTCTTCGTGGCCTAATTTTTTTTTTTTTTTTTTAAATTTAAACAAACAAGACAGTGGTGGGAAAATACTACTAGTAAATAGATGTTGAAGCCAGCTTTTGATCTGTATTTAGCATGGTTAAGTTACATGGTATTACCTCTGAAAAATGGCTTGTCACCATCTGACATTCTCCAAATAAATGAATCCTGCTGCTTGGAAATTGGCCTCTAAGTTCTTGGAGACTTGTGTTTGTATGAAGAGAAACATAAAACACAGTACTCAGGATCATACAAGATTCCCAGTGCTACTGCTATTTTGTGGCAGTAACACAGTGACAAAAAGCAGTTGTGAGCAGTGTCTCGCTAGAGACAACTGCCCGGAGTTGCCCGGAGTGTGATCAGTCAGAGCTAATCACACCAAGGGCAAAGCAAACCCAGCGAGGAGCTGGCTGACACCAAGGGCAGCGTCACGTTCTCCAGTTCCTGGAAGAGGTACTGAGCTGGATGCTTTGCCTGGGAAGCTGTCAGGCAGAGAGGGGACTCAGCAAGTCCAGATGGCTTGCCTCACAGCTTGACACAGCAGAAGCACAGACTTACGTCAGTCTGAACCAGATTCCTCAGGAGAGAACAGGAATAATTATTCCATGGATCGTCAATTAGACAATCACTAGCTATCTTCTGTAACGGATTAACTATTACTATTTGAAACTTCCTGTCTTGTTAGTCATTGATGATCATTTCACATGTGTGGGTACAAAGAAAGATTGGAGACCCATATCTTAAATGTAGGTCTGTAAAGCCAATCAACAGGAATTAGGAGATAAGTGAAGCAGACCAATGACTGATCAAAGATGCAGAGGGAAGGAAAGTACAACAGGGCTATATTATGTGACCTCGTCACCAGGAGGAATGAGATACATATAATAACTATAATTTCTCTTTCTATTTTAAGGTAAAACGGGAATTAGCAGGTGTCCTCATTTTTGAGTCACATCCCAAAGCAGGAACAGTCTGTAAGTAAATGGAGTCCTGCCAGATCTCTTTCTCACCTGTGCTATGAATATTTAAATTCCTAATGTTTAAATGACAAGAGCAAAACCTGGATGCATTCTTCAAACTTGATTGTCACTTCATGTTTAAAACCTAGGGTAATAAGTGTCAGCTTAGTCTGTTGCCAAATGCGGGGACAATACCAAAATTAATTCTGTATTCTTGGTTGAGTTTATGTATCACTTACAATTTGGGTGAGTTTTTTATCTAGAATTTTTGGTTCAACCAATTTCTATTTAAAATGCATTATAATATAATCCTGTATTAAAAAAAAAAAATCTTCCTGCACAAAATAAAGGGTTTTAAATGGTAGATTACTCAGACATGTTAATACTGAGACATTTAAGCAAATGAATAGTAAATTCACAGTCACTAGAGAACTGGGTTGGAATGTGGTGCTACTAGTGGGATCCAACCTGTGTGCTAATTAGTAATTGATAATCTGACATACTGATAAAGTATCTGTCACAAATGGAACTGTGACATAGAAAAGAAAAGCAATTTTCACATCAGTGTAATAAAATAACTACTATATGGGTATGAATTGTTTTTCTAAATTCTGAAGGCAATTGCTTTTAAAATCATAGTATGCCCTTTTATAAGGTAGACATTTATATGACTGTAGAGTTACCTTGAATTTTATTGGGTGAAGAATGTGGCCCATTTATATTTTGTATAACTATATTCTAACCATAAAATCTTTTTTCTCTTGTAGTATTTAATCAGGGAGAAGAAGGTACTTCTTGGTACATTATCCTAAAGGGATCAGTAAACGTAGTCATTTATGGCAAGGTATTTTTTTCAGAAGCTATTTTATATGACTGCTATTGAAATTGTAAGAGTAAACTTTGAAGAAATACAGTTTAATTTAGAGCAAAATTGCTTTGTCTGACAAAACAAATAGATTGTAATTTTATTAAGAAATGATCCAGTGGTTTCACTGATTATACTTCCAGTAGATTGCTCTATAATTTTGGGATATATTACACAGTTTCTGACTATAATCCATCAGAGTTACAGTATCTTTAGGACAAAGTAATTTGCTGGAATTTGGTGGATTGCCAGACTTGTCTCTCATGGGGGTTTTGCCCCATCCCTTTACCACCATGTTGTCATGCATTTGGACGACTAACTGTTCTCATGCATGTCTGACAAAAGTACTGCTTTGTGACTGGTGGTTCTCAGGTCGGATGAAGCTCTTCTAAATTTATGCCAGCTATTCATTTTAGTTAAGCCTTAGACCAAAAAGCATCTTTATTACATTTCCTGTTTATGAGAGAGATTTTTCAAGGCAAAAAAGGAGATCTTGGTACACAGGAATCCCTTGAGTCTTTAAAAACCCTACTTCTCATTGATTTCTCATTCAGTGACTGAGAATCCTCCGTTTGAAAACAAAACATTTCACCAAAATCTAGCCCAAGGGCCCTAGTGCTAAGTCTGTTCCTAAGTAACACATATTTAGCCATGTTTTTTGCATCACTGGGTGGGCCAGATCCTCTGTTGCTGTGAATTGGAGGAAATGGAGCGCTGGAGATATGTTGTTCTATGTTACTTCTGCAAACTTGATTTTATTTTTTGGGGCCTCTATAAATAAAAACCAAAATAGTCAACAGCTTTCTGTCTTCAGCAGGCTGAGAAGAGTCCTTCAAGCTGAATACAATTCCAGAGAACAAGCTGATTCTTTTCTGTTCTTGCCCCTCTTTAGTAATAGTAATAACCAGCTATCAAGTATTGTTTCCTAGTCATTATTTTGGCTGTTGATTTCCTGCCAAATAGATTTATTTTGGTGTTTGATTGTGAAGTCCAGTGTTTGTACAAGGCCTTTCAATAGAATCCAGAGTAATGATGGGTTTCTGCATGTAAATGTTTTGCTCTGTGCAGGGTGTGGTATGTACTCTACATGAAGGAGATGATTTTGGCAAGTTAGCACTTGTGAATGATGCTCCCAGAGCAGCATCCATTGTTCTGCGGGAAGACAACTGCCACTTCTTGAGAGTAGATAAGGAAGACTTCAACAGGATCCTTAGGGTAAGAGTGGGAAGGGCTGCCCTCAGTGTGATACCAGAACTTGCAAGGTTTTGTAGAGGCTGTCACTTCTATGAATATATTAATACTAATTCCCTTGTTTGTAGTATGCCTAATTGTGGAACAGAGATGAGACAGTCTATAAGGTCACATAAAGAATATGTTCATCACCTTTCCTCTCTCAGTTCCCAGCTCAGACATGAAAATACAACCAAATGGAATCTTTTGTCTCTCACATTCTATAATCTAGCATTTGCCCTGCTCAGTTTTTCCTCATGCTACTCAGGATTTCTTAGTGGTATTCTGTCCAAATATTGAAAAAAACAAGATCACCCCTTCTCCCACATAGGTCAGTGTCAGATGCATCAAGAGATTCAAGGCAGAATCAAGTGGCAAATGGCATAAGTTACAGATGTCTTTACACATATGTCTTTATCAGACAACTCTAGAAAGATATTCCCAGACTAATTTTACAGTTATTCATTTTGGGGTAAATGTATTCCAAACTCCAACTTTAATTCTGTAAATTCAAGCTATTTTGTGGTCATTCATAGTAGAGGAAGTCAAAACTAGCATCATCCTGTATTTGAACCTATATATGCCCAGTATTGCAGCAATAAAACTGGTCCAGAAAGGGTACTCTACTAGAAAAATGACTTGTGGTTATTGTACAAAAGGGAATGAGGATCGCCTTGGGAGTAAGGTTGGGTTGGCTGTGGAGACTTACAATTTATTAAGCTTTGGTCTATAATTCAAAGAAGATCCAAGTCCATGGTCTTATTAATTTTTACCTGTGTTTGTGTTTTAATGGACATTATATTTAACTTTTTTCTTTTTCTACTCTGAGTGAGCCGGTAGTAGAAAATGAACGTTTACTGAGCTAAGACTTCCTATTCTTAAATGATATTTTCTTTTTTTAATCATTATTGTATTTTAGAGAAAAGTCAGATTGTAGAAAATAGTGTTTGTATATAAGTGGGGATAGAGATTACATTATATATGGCAAACTGTGGAGAGACTGTTTTCCAGCAAACTTTTTTTTTTAATTTGACTTCTTCATAAAATGGAGATTTTTAATATAGTTCTTGCTCTAGTCTCTCCCACAATTCTCTGCTTCTTGCCTCCATGTCAGTGCTTCATTTTTGATTTTGCCTGTGAGGAAAACAGAATAAAGACAGATAAATACAGAGGCAAAGAACCAACACTAGTATTTTGTGTTTGAAAGTCATGCAGTTTGTTAGAGTAACTTACCAGGCAAATCAAGTGCAGTCACATTTATTAAAAGTAACTTGTCTTGCAGGATGTGGAAGCAAATACAGTAAGACTCAAAGAACACGACCAAGATGTCTTGGTGTTGGAGAAGATCCCAGCAGGAAACAGAATTTCTAATCAAGGAAATTCACAGCCGCAGCACAAGTATGTTTTCATTCAGTAGTGCAAATGTCAGACAATTATTAACCTTTTAAAATGGTACTATTATCCAAACAATAGCATATTCCCTTTCGGTGGAAGACTGCAGTGCATATAAAGGTTTTCTTTTTTTAGTCATCAGCATATGCCCCACACTCAATAATATATCCATTTCTAGCAGCACACCAGCTCTATGTCTTTACACAATAATTCCCTGAAGATCTCAGTGTAAATACTTACCTCAAGAAATAGCTTCCAAATAGACTAAGCATGGAGATTGATGAAACCCTATTAATCCGAGTTACTGTGTAAAAGATGTGAGGAAAATGCATTGTTTTATTGTTAAGTAGAGATATTTTTATTTTGTATTTTTTGCTCTAGATGCAAACTCTAGAAGAGCTTGCTATGCACAATTTATATACAATAAAAAGATCTCATGCAATGAAAGTTGCAGAGCTTATCTTACAGAATAGTTTAGCACTGTAATAACAATATTAACTATATTTTCCTTTCTTACTGAAAGGGAAAAAGTACAATTCTGTTTGGATACTACTGTGATAAGAGTAGCGTGAGGCTATTATCATTCTGAACCTTGGTAAAACCCCTAAAGGCTTTGTAAATGTGTTATTTGCAAATGGATACACAATTTTCTTCAGAAGCATTCAAAGAATTTCAACAAGTTTTGAATCCTTCACCCTGAACCTCACTTTTTCTCAAAAAAGAGTGAATTTATTGTGCAATACTTTGGATATAGTTTTTATCTCATCTGGGATTTCTGGGATTATTTTATCTGCAAAATCATTATTTTATTATGACTGAATACAAAGATTTATAAAGATCTTTGAAGGTTGCATAAGCCATTCCTTGCATTTTATATACACATTTCACATTTTTCAGGAACTTCTATTTCATTTTTCACTTAATCTATTAAAACATCTGGAAAAACAATCTATGCTACCAGGTAACCGTGTACTCTTACAGAAGTTTGTATTTGCCCAAATGAGGGGAACTTGACTGTAGCCAGTGGATTTGCATGGCAACTGCAATGCACAGCAATTTGGTCAGGTTTTGGGTACTATAAATGGGCCAGCAAGGGAGCTTTTGCTGATAACTATGACCAATAGACATAAGTTACCCAAAAGAGGAAGTTACCCTGAAAGTTCACTGTCTGCTTTTCACCAGTTGGATTACTTTGTTAATACTGTGTTGGTAGTGTCTTTATGTTTAAAGTCTTCAAAGTGAGTTCACTGGGTTTGAGGATGACATTTCTTTTCTTAGGAAATAGAGTAAGTGACTACATTTATGTTTGAGAGACCAAACCAAAATTACCAATGTTTCTTGATTTCCAGAATGTGTTACTGTAATGTGTTAGTTGAGTGTTCAGTGCTTTTGAAAATGACTGCCCAAAAGAGAAACTTATCAGGCATCTTCTCTCAGGAAAGAACTAATTTTCTTATCTTGGCCTTGGGGGAAACTTCATTTTGGGAGCAGATCCTTTTGGTTACAGTTTGGATTCCACTGCCTCCTCTACGGAGGAGACAGAGCTCCTACACAGCTCCCCGAGCAGTGCTTTCAAACAGTGACAGTTTCACTTGGGAGGACTTCACTTGGCTGTGAAGTTATCACTCCCAAGATCTAACTCTTTATGGGTGATCACTCTCATGCAGGATGAATTCAGCAGCCCTGCAAGTCACTTCACTGTTCATTTTCACTTTCATATTCAGAGTACAGCAACCTGTGATTTCTCTGCTTCACTCACTTAGATACTTGGTTAGTATCTCTGTGAGAATGTGCACTGGCTTAACAAGTGTTTGTGTTCTTGGGACATCAATACAGTTCTTCCAAAGAGGTTGGCAGGTAAAAGAACTGTGACGGTCAGTGCTCAAAGTGAGGAGGAGCTCCCAGGAGCTCAGCTCCACCACTTATTTCTCAGCAGGAGCAGAGTATCTTCACTTCTCAGGGTTTTTTTCTTTCCTTTTTTTTCTTTTATTTTTTTAAAGTTTCCAAAAAAAAAAAAATGCAAAGATTTAAAGAATGGAGAGAAATATAAAAAATTCTGATCTGTGAGACAAGAGAAAAAAAAATGACAGGACAAGTTTTCCAATATCATATGATATTCTGCTGGTACTTAAAATTGTTTTTGCATGAAGCAGAAAAACTTGGCTGTTGCACTAGTTCTCTCACCTCACTAAATTAATTCCAGGAAATGGTACAATCCTCAGTTTATCGACTTGAAACAATTACTTCAGCTATGCAAGGAGTTGCACAAATTTGAAGATACAGTGTGCTATTTCATTATCTGCCCCCACCCTCCCAGACCAACCTGTGCCAGTGATGCTGAAGGAAGTTGTTTCCTTGCTCTGACATTGGTACACACTAGTTCTTATTTCAGGCTCATAGTGAGCCTGTCAAGACTCTTTAATGACTGCAAGTTGCTATTGCTACTGAGATATTTATTCTCAGTGGTGGAGCATTTCTGCTTGTACTTCTCTGAGTTTGGACCATTGCAGCTCTGCTGATTGTGGTGTGATCGTGGTGGTGTTATACTGAAGTACTTGTGTGGGGAGGGGGCTGTCTCTCATCCCTGGGCAGAGTGGAGAATGTTACTGCTCCTAGGTTTACAGGGGGAAGCCAGCAAAGATTGTGAGGGGTTTTGTCCTAAGCACACAGAGATTCTGCTCAGAGCAGGTGTTTGGCATACAGCAGCACAGCAGTTCTGATCTTCTTGCTGGTACACAATTATTTCTTCATTAGCTCTTCATTAGTCTATGAGATGCTAACTGCTCCTTTCCCTCCCTCAGGTATATTGTGATGTCAGGAACCCCAGAGAAAATTTTAGAGCACTTTCTAGAAACTATGCGCCTTGAAGCAACTTTAAATGAAGCAACAGGTATCTACAAGGCAGAAGCTATTTCATTATTACCCCATAAGGTAGATTTGCTGTGCAAACACTGCTTTGAAAAGCCCCTATAGTGGTGTTTTTTCCCAGAAGAACTGTCTGCTGCTCTGAAACAACCCTAAGAGAATTAAGGAAATCCAGAATTGAAAAGAGCAATTCCACTTTTCCAAGCCTGCTCTATTGTGTTTGTACTTTAAGGTCATAGTAGAACAGCAAAATCCTCCAAGGTGCCAGACCAGCAGTTAGGACTTTGATTAGGCACAACCATAAGGCCTGGACAGAGCACCCCATTAGTAATGGTACTTCTTGTTCTGGAGGTACTTTAATACTGTGAAATAGCTTGATACCTCCAGACATTACATTGTGTTAGTATAAGTATTCTCAAATCTTCACATCACATTAAAGTATCACAATTTAAATTTTGTGTTTGTGATATTTTCCCATATGCAGGGAAAAAAGAATTGTTACTCGAAAGAGAACTTGGCACAGCATGGGCCAAGACCCAAGAATGCAAGTTGCTGCATCTGCACTTAATGGGCTGCTTTTCATTAGTGTAAAGAGAACAGAGAATTTCCATCTAGGGATATAGATATTTGCAGACTTACATTTTAGTAATTATTTGAATTTTTGAAGAGTCAGACACAAAAAATCCTCATAATTCTGATAAAGTAATGCATAGACTTATATTAAACTACATAACATTGCTTTTGCAAGTTCTTTTTGCACTATAGATGTCTGCTAAGAATATAATCAAAAGTGTTCTTAAATCCAGTTAATCTGTTATTGACCTCATAGTATTGGAGAAATCTGTATAGCAGTCCATAAATGGTGGAATTAGTGAAAAATTACAGAAATCCTTTTAAAGTATGTTTTCACTACTTTAAAGACAGAAATAAAAGGGATCCTTTTAATAGATGCCTGTTTACTAGAATTGCAAGCAGAGTATTGTTCTTCAGGCTTGCAGCCATATAATCACAAGTTTGCCATCCACAATATGCATGTATTATATATTTTTGAAAACAAATTATTTTTAAAATATTTTAAAACTTTTTGCCAAAACATCTAGTGACAAGATTGTACTATATCTCAATACAATATAATGTGTCACAATTCATAAAGTTAGTTTTAGCATATAGGATCACAGAATGATGGAAAACTGAATTTTTTGTTTATGCATTCCTTTAATTTAAGAGTACTTTAAAAACCAGTTTGCTCTCGGTATTACATTGAAAAAGTGCTGCCCTTCCAGAGGTGAGTTTTGTCATCTGAGAGATACTTTCATATAGGAAGTGAAAGCAATGATGTAATATTATATTGTACAGTTGTCTTCACATTTCTTCTGCCATTCCTTACAATGTTTGTAAATGTTTCTGTTATCTCAAAAGTTGCACTGTAGAAATAATACCCTGGGGTATTGTGTTCACTGTTTCTCAGTGGTTCCATATAAGCCTGCCAAACTCATTCTGGCCTCTGCAGCCCGGCTTTATAAACCCTTCTTGTAACAAATACAAAGATAAGTCAAACTGGGATTTACACCAGCACTATCACAGGTCATTTTAGCAGAAAAAATAGTGTGCCAGAGAAAACGTCAGTCATATTGTTCATATACATTTTAATGTAAATGTAGCACCTGTGATACCTTTGAATCAAAATCAACCCAGAAATGTGACTGTCCATTTACCTCTTTTAGGCATTCTCCTCACCGCTAGGAAATCAGCAAAGAAATTATTTGTCTTCTCCTGTGTAGGGTATATTAAGTCTGCTGCCTGGTATTGTAACTCCTAAAGCCAAATGTTACAGCTCTTTTTAGGTACCCAAGTGTGAAAGGCCTAATCCTTCCTTGCATAGAACTCCACACTTGTAGAGATGTATATCCAAATATTTCACTTCAGCACAGATGTGGGGCTTTTTGCTGTGCCAGATTTCTCCTTGACAGTGGCAACTGCCTGTTAACAATAAAATTAATGCAATAAAATTCATGCAGACAAGACTAAAAGACTTAATATTTTAGCTCATATTTGTTCATTACCCTTTTTGAACCTAATGCTTACAAAGAAAGTGCAAAAAGACCACTTTATTATCTGCAGAGGGCTAAGAAGATAGTTCAGATGAAAGAAAACTCATCCTTGACATTGCCAAGCTGTCTGCAGAGGCCTAATTGACTGTTTTCTTTCTCTTTTTTTCACAGATTCTGTTTTAAATGACTTTATTATGATGCACTGTGTTTTTATGCCAAATAGTCAGCTCTGCCCAGCCTTGATGGCACAATATCCTTTTTTAAGAGGAAAGTTTAGTCTCTTTAGCCATTATACCTGTCAGTGACGAAAGTGAAGCTTCCCTCTCTCAAGAAGTACATCACATTCCATGGAGGCTGTGCCTTGTGAGTAGATTCTCAGTGTCTCACTAGCAGCTGTCCACAGCTCAACAGCTCTGAATGGATAGTGTATAACCCATGATGAAATACAGTACAGACTATGAAAACTCTATATTTCCTGTGCTGATTACTGTTCCAAGGGAAATAAATGTACTGTCCCTCCACCAAATAAGTGAAATTACATAAAAGTTTGGGTTACTCTTCCTGTATCCTTCCTGTCTTTCTTGGGTTTTGCTGAACTACATTTCATCTGGGATAGCATCTACATTTTAACTAGGATAGTTGTGTCTTAGTGATTTCAGTGGTCCACTTTACAGATTGCACGCTGTAAACTGTCTCTAGCAAGAGGCTGCCTGAACTTGTAGACCAAGGGGTAAGTCCTAGGCACTGTCATAATTGTTATGAAAAAGTAGTAATAATCTGTAATAATAGTCTATAGCAAATGCAAACAAACTGCAAGAAACTTCAATTGGATGTGAATACTAGGAGATGAAATCTTAATAGTGGAGAGCATTGAGAGCTGGGGGTGATTCTCGTACTCTCTGCATGTTTCACAGGAGTCTGTGAAATGTCCATCTGTCAATTACTGGCAGATTATTTAGTTTGAGGAGCTGTTGGACATAGAGAGTTTTCCTTGTGCACAGTGATTTGAAGCTATCAAGTGACTGGGAACATTAAATAAACATATAATGTTTTCTGTTTTATAGAATTCTGACAGGGGTATAATAACTTCAGCTCCCTATTTATTTGTTTCGAATTGCAATGGTGTGAAAGTGCTTTCCTTCAAGCTCAGTGGGGCGAGTGACATCTGGGAAAGCTCACCTCCTGAAACCACAAAATAGAGCATTGTGTGTCCTTGCCTGGCAAGCTTGAGAATCCATTTGTGTTACTCCTAGCGAGGAGAGTAATTGTTTTGAAAACCTTTGGACCCATGAAACTGGTCTGTAGAAGATTGTTCGCACACCTGAAACAAACACATTTTCCAAAATCACATTGTTTTGGATATCAAAAGTATTATGAAATGCTGTTGCTGACAGCATTGAGAGGGGAAGAAAGGGCAGCACTTTTAATGTTTGGGGCTTTTTGTCCTGATTCACTTAGCTCCTATTATTCAGTCAGTCCATTTGAGATTCAGGCTTCTCTATCCTCAGTTATAAATGAATACCTCTATCCAACAACTGGGAAAATCAGACCCATATGCAAAATGTACCTCATTCTTTAAAGGGGAAAAGCTTTTCTGGTAATCAAAGTTAAAGATAATCACACTTAAGGATAAATGTTCACTTGTGATGAAATCTGTTCTGGAGAGGATGCTAAGACCACGGTCTACAGTGGGTCATGGCAAGCATCATGTTAATTCTTTTCAGAGAGGAGCTGGAAGTAACTGGTATCCTACTGCTTTAGTGTTAGCTTTCCTGGAGCTGAATTATTATTTATTTGGTCCATTCTGAATATGGAAAAGCAAACTGTGCTTTGTTGATTGTACCATTGAAATTTATTGTTAGAGTTGAAAGGTTCCTAACAAAGCTCATCTTTTTGGAGCAAAATCACGCTACAAAAGTGTTCGCCAGTGCTGTGAGACTAAGGAGAGATTAGTTATGCTCAATGAGGAAATTAAAACAGAAAAAGGAGAAAAGTTGATTCAGTCGGCGACTTTTTGCTTCAGTTCCCAATTTTGAATCAAAACAAGTCTATTTTCCTACACCCACTTAGGATACTGTTTTAGATAGCAGCATGCAAGTATGAGTAGAGCTAGACCATTGAAGTGCTTTCAAGCATAGTACAGGGTATAAATTATTTGAGTTTTCACTTCTTTAACAGCAGTCATTTGTAAGTTATTTTAATCCTGAAAGGAATGGACAGGTGCACCATTTTGTCCAAGTAACATTATTGCTTGCTGTGGATTCCATGCTTATTCTGTGCTGTCCTTTGGCACACCAAGTCTTTTTCAGTCATTAAAGATATAGATTCTGCAATATGAAAAAAAATCACTTCTGTTTTATAGGGAAGCAAAGCATGCTTCCCTGTCCTGGATCCTGTGTGTTGGTCCAAGGCCCCTTTTTCCCTCTTCATCACAGAATAGAAATGGACAAACTCTCAGAGCTACAGCTTGTCAGAGGGAGGCAGGACAAGGCCTGAAAGAAAACCTGAAATAGAGCAGCAACTCCAAAAGTGACCTTGGGTTAGTGCAAGTGTGTAAGCATGTCTGCAGGGGTGCACCTTTAAAGGACCACTGTCTAAACACTTACAAAGTATAAACTCCTCTTTTGCTCTCTGCAGATGATAGTTCTTCAGCACATTCCTCTGTGAGTGTTTTGCTAACCTCCTTTACCATTGTGCCACCAAAAAAGTTTGCATTCTGTTGTCGCAATGATCTAGCACAGCTCCTGATATAACTGGGTCTTCTATACAGGAAAGAACAGCCTTCAGAATTGCTTCAATTTCTTAGCATATGCTAGGGAAAATTAGAAATGTATGTATATATTGAGCTCTAACCATACTGGTGTTGATAAATATTTTGCAATTATCTGACACTTGTTGCAAGTATACATCACAGTTTATTTCTGATTGCAGTCTGTAGTGAAGCTGCATCCTGAAGATCACATAAAAATGTGAGAACACTTCATTGAATTTCCCTGTGATAATGTTAATAAAAGAGAAATCTATGTAAATGAGCAGTAAAAATACAGAAAAATTACCAGTGCCTGTGGTGTGTCAGTTAATAAGAAAGTAAAAATACATTAAATAATTACAGTGTTTGAAAGGTAAATATGGCATGAGAAAATTTACTCAGTAGAATATTAAATTTGCTCCCCAAGATATTGAAGCACAAAACTTACAATGAATTATTTACTTCTTATGACCTTATGACTTACTTTCTGCCTTAATTATACTGTCATATTCAGTTCTCTACTAATTTTAAACCTTTCCAAATGAAATTAAAATGCAGATTTCTGAAAGTTTGTCAGTCAAATGAGCGCCCCAGTAACCCTGGTACAGAATGTCAAATCTCTGCAGGGGCTTTGGGCCACAGGATCATTTCAAAGTGTGATTTAATAGGTACTTTTCCCCATTGCATTTTATTAATAGTATTGTTAGAGAAATTTTTCTAAATTAGAAGCTTAGAATAAATATCTCATATAATTTGTATTCCTCATTAATATTTTTATTTTCTAATTAGTATTTTAAAATATTTTGGTACAGCAGCTGAAAGTGCATCTTGAAAGGATGCAAGGGTGCTGGACATGGCTGTGAGGGAGAGTGTCAGTAATGTAAGTCTATGTCATTGGGAACAGCAGTACTCATGGCAGTCCAGAATCAGAATTCCGGTAACTGGGAAGCAAAGTTGAAGATGTAACTGGACTCATTTGGTGCTTACTTTCCACTCAGCTGTCATTTTATTTGAACAGTTGAAATATGTATTGTTAACATTTTTTCAGTGAGAAATAGACACACAAATTGTTGTATCCTGTTTCTTCTGGAGATACTTCATTTTCACACAGGTTAAAGGCTCAAATTATCTCAATTTATTACCCATTGTGCCTTTAATTTTTTTCTTGGTTTTTTTTTTTCACTAAATATTACTTTTTGCCTTTAAGCTATTTGTCTATTTTTGTAATGTTGACACTTTGTCTTTAAAAAGGTCAATTAAATGTTTCCAATTTTTTCTTATTGTTCATCACAAAATAACTTTCACAAAGTATTGTGTCCAAAATACACTTTATTTGACATAGTGGAAATGTCTGATTTCCTCATGACAATGAGGCTACTACAAAATTTATTATTTTACCCTGTGTTTCTATAGTCAGTTTAGGCTGTAAATGTCAAAGTACCCCTCCCTTAATGGGACTGAGGTTCATTTTAAGTTACAATAACTTGTAGAAACAAAAGGAATAACACTGGTGGCTCATTCTGGTAGTTTTTCTCACAAATGGAAAATTGGAATTGTTAATAAATACAAAGTGACATTTTTCTTTCTCTTTAACTGTTTCCAAAGAGGAACAAGGAGAAATATCCTTCTTCAGTCTCCATGGTTAATCCTCTTTGTTGTTCAAAGTGTCCTTTCTGTTCTGTTCCCCTACAGCAACCATCTCTGTGGTGGAACTGTGATCCTTCCTGTGCTCTTCAGAAAATTCATTGTCATTTTACTTTTTAGTATGAACATGAAAAGTTTGCAAATTGTTATGCTAGTAGATGTCAGAATTTACAAGTGTATATTGGAAAGCTATGTTTGAGCACCCTGAAAGTGGTTTGTTGGAAGTCAGTTGCTCATGAATTCATACTGGGTTTGATACTTTCAATCACTGAATGTTTTCCTTGACATTGGGGCACCTATCATGCCCAGCCTTCTCAGGGTACAGAGCAGGAGAAAATGGATTATGCCCTCAACAATAAAAGGCGAGTCATTCGACTGGTTCTGCAGTGGGCCGCTTTATATGGAGATTTACTGCAAGAAGATGAAGCAGCAATGGCCTTTTTGGAGGTATAAAGGAATCATTGTATCACTGAAGTGAAAGAGATAATTTCAAAGTGCAAAGTTTATTTCAGTTTATAATGTTTTGTCATGTTTGGCTGCAGACAGTAAAGGCACCACGACAGTGTTTGAACCGTTGCCAGCCTCTGGACCTCTGAAAATAGTGTTGCAGATCACTTTCAAAAGACTGTATGGGCAGCTTGTGTTATAGCAGTAGCTGAATTTGCTTTTTCTAGTATTTTCTTCTGAATGGTTATGGGGCTCTACAGGTTGAACTGGAGGGCTGTTCATGCCTGCCTGAGGTGTGCCAGGAAGGAGCTGGAGAGCTACCACTCAACAGAACCAAAATTCCTATCCATTTGAATGAAAGCTGTACTGCAGCTGTTGGAACTTAAGATTTGACTTCAGAACCCTTGTAAATTCTTTGTGGTAGCTGCCATATCCTTGGATTTCTAAGATAAGAATGCACTGCCAATGTCATGTTAAGTGATCGGGATTGACATTCTTATTATATATGGTGTTTATGGAACAGAATTCCATGTGTTACTGGCTGAATGAAAGTTCTTGTCCTTAAGAGCTTAAAACTGAATCTAAGATTTAGCAGAGGGGAATAGAAAGGGGCTTTAAGAGTGGTAGACACCCCAAAAACCCACACGGGAAAGCTTTTCAAGCTTTGGAGATGACATAGTCTTTCATTAGTCCAGAAGTTAAAGAGCAATCACTAGTTGCAAGCACAGAGATCCTTCTTTGGGACTGTTTTATGTGGATATAACGGGAAGAGGTTTGAGGAGGGTTTAAAAGAGGGTGATACTGTAGTGGATTAGAGTAGCTGAGAGTCAGTGACTCAGGAGCAAATCAAGCACTAAGGACTACAACAGCAATGAATAAAAAAACCAATCATGCTAGATTATTTGTGGATCTTTCAGTCTTTATCCTTGACAATGTGAAAATGCAGGTTTTACACAGGCAGCCGGTGGTTACAGAGTGAGCTAAGGAGTCTCATCAGGCTTCCCTTCTGCATGTATAACTCTTGCTTTAAATCAGCTGGAGATAAACCAGTAGAAGTAATAGAGGGTTGGGCCCAGCATGTGTTCCTCTATGCAGATTATCATTCTTTATAATCATTAAGCTATCAGATGTCATCTCATAATCCTCTCTCCTGAGTACTGCTCATTTACCCCTATAGTTATTTAAAGACTATTCTGTATCATTTACAGGAATTTTATGTATCTGTATCAGATGATACCAGAATGATTGCAGCACTAAAGGAGCAACTTCCAGAGCTAGAGAAAATTGTAAAGCAAATGTAAGCATAGTTTTTACTTCTTTTCTTCCCCTGCTCTTTTTCTCAGTAAATTGATGAAGAAAATTTATTGGTTATATCTATTAAAAAGCCATTTTGTGAATGACACTCAGTTATACGAAATTGAAAGTTTGCATGCACGCTTATTTGAATTAATGTCTATGGCCCTCTTTTCCACATCATTCTTGCAAACACCATACCCTCACTGAGAGATTGACAGAAGCTTATTTCATGCTTACATGAACTTTGAATAATATTTTTTTCTACCTTGGTCATAGATTAACTGTGGTATTATCTAGTCTTTTCATATATAAATAAAATTATATTGATATGCTATTTTGACAAGTGGTCCATGTTCTATAGGTGATTTTGTACACAAAATCTTCCAGTCAATATTTCATTGTATATTCTATGCTTTACCTTCTTATAGTTCTGAAGAACCTAAAGCACCACAAAAGAAGGTAAGATGATTTATTTGTTCATTTTCTCAAGTAAAAGCTTAAGCACAGCAAATTCATAAGCATCTTATCTTTAGTAATCATGGATGTATTAAAAAAACACATTGAGAGATAGCTTTTAGCATTGTCAAATTTTGCATTGCTACTCTTTTCCCTGTCATTGATAGGAGATGTATTGTAGTTCATATGTACCACTTGTTTATTCTTGCATACATGTGAATCTCAGTGATTCATTTTCAGCACAAAGTTCTTCTGCAGCTGTTCAACACAAGTGATGACAGAGCACAGAAACGCCAGCCTATCAGGGGCAGTGATGAAGGTGAGTTTCTTCTCTGCTAAGTTTTCTTGAGCCACTGACATTTATATAAATTTGTCTGTCTCAAAAAAAGGTCTAAAAATTAATGAAACTACCTACCTAGAATTTTGAAGATTGGCCTGAAACAAGCTCTATTTACTTTTGCTAGCCCACTATTCTCTGTCATTGATTTGAGGTGCTCCTGGTATTTTCCCTTAGTTACTTGTGCTATCAAACACTGCTTCCTCAGAAGAAGATGTAAAAACCTTTAAAATAAGGAATGAACAAAACAGGGAAGATCCAATAAGACTGTACTGCAGGTAATGGCAGTGCAATAAAAAGTGGAAGCTGAAGGTCATGTTTGAGCCTCTGTCTCACCTGTGTAGTTTGAACTAACAGCTAACAGCTGTTCTTTGCAAGGTAGGAGTGGAGCAGATAATCATGCCATGGACCATGGATCTAGAATCTGACAATCTAGGCACATAGCATAAAAACCAAAATTTGCCCTATTGCGGTTGTTTGATTCTCTGAAGAGATTAAGGTAAAATTTATAGCAGTGTATCAGAATATCATTTTCAGATTACTGGTAAGGTACTCTTAATGGCTGCTTTGTGGAACTTCATCACCTAAAACAGCTGCTTCTTCAACAGGTTTGATATTAAAGGATAGCTCTTGCTAATGAACAGCAGTAAAAACAAGGTAACAAAATTCAAGGTCATGTAGCTGAGAAGGCTGGTGGCATAAATCAGACCATTAGAAGAACCATGTTAAAAGCTGGAAGTAACTATATGTGAACAGCAGACATCCTGTCAGTCATGCAGCTTCTATTGTCCATAGTGGTGTTTCTAGGTCTACAAAGAGGAAAACAGTTCCTGCTGCCAGGGAAATACTAGCTCTTGTGTCTGTCCAGACAGGCAGTAACTGCACCTTTCTCATTCGTAGGACAGGCACTCTTCTGAACACTGAAAGTCCAAAATCCAAAACTCTGGGAAATCAGAGATTTCTGTACTTGAAATTGTAGAGCATCTGAGGAATGAAAGAAACAATAAATCACAATGTAGTGATTTATTGTTTCTTTGTTTCATTTTATGAGGAGTGGTTGCTGGTATATAAATGAGTGTTTTTTACAGGTGGAATAAACTGTGCAATGTTTTTTTCTTTAGTTCTGTTTAAGGTGTACTGCATAGACCAAACCTACACCACTATCCGTGTGCCAGTGTCTTCTTCTGTGAAGGAAGTGATCAGTGCAGTAGCAGACAAGCTGGGCTCTGGAGAAGGCCTCATCATAGTAAAGATGAGTTCAGGAGGAGGTACTGTACTTACATCATCTTAAACAGTCCTCAGTTATGGTGAAGCAGAATTTTTGGAGGGATTGAAAGACCTGTTCAATCAAGGTTTTATACCCATGTGCATGTTCGGCTCTCACACAAGTCTTAATGAGAGGCAAGTCCTTCCTCTACTGCAGGCACAGACTGCAGCTCACAAGGGAGACAGGACCAGTGGAGAATCTTGTGTATCTGCATGTTACAGAGCACAGCTACCCCGATTTTCCTTTGCTGTTAGACTTGTAAGAGTTTTTTAACAACAGAAATAGAAGGTAAGCGTGGATAAGTTCATGCTAGACTCAGGAAACAGTCATGTCAGAAAACACTGTGCAGTGCCAGCATTCTGGCAGTGGTCACTACCATTTTGGCTGCTCTGTCCGTGCAAACCACTGAAGAGCAACTTAGTGCCAAACATACAGACCTAGTGTTTGCAGAGGGTCAGGGATCAGCCCCCCCTCTAGGCTGTGGAAATGCAAGAGTCACTGGAGGGTGAATTCTGCTGGAGAATTGGTGTTGCTCAAGTGCTTTGGTTGAGTATGACTGTGTGGAGACACACAGAGGTAATGAGAGCTGTGTTGGAAGGCATTTTTGCAAACAGTGGAGCCTGCCAAAAATGGCCCACTTCCTAAGAACTGACACCAGGCAGCTTTACTTTTTGCAGTTGAAGCAAATTCTTCACAGCTCAGCAATGAATGAATGAATGGACTCCCTAATTAGGCTTAATTTTTGCAGGTAGTTTCTAGTGATAGCAGCACAGGCTTCTTGACCTGTCTGTACAGTTTGGGGCTGGGATTCTGGTTCTGTAGGAGACTGGTTTTGGCTGAGCTTATCACATTTCTTCAGAAAAGAGGATCTTGCTGTCTTCTATTCTGTATCCTGGATATTGGGTTACTGGGCAAAATTTGTTTCCAGAAGGGTGATCTGTGCAGCTGGTAGATCAATCCTGCTGTAAATTGTAATAAATAATAATTTGTTTCATTTTTACAGAAAAGGTTGTGCTCAAGCCTCATGATGTTTCAGTGTTCACCACTCTCAGCGTTAATGGGCGGCTGTTTGCTTGCCCACGGGATCAGTTCGATTCTTTGGTATGTATGTGTGCAGTGCTCAGGAACATCAGGGCTTATTGGAACACCTGGCCCTTTTTGCATTTCCACACTTCAGATAAAAACTAGTGGAAACTTTCACAATAAAGGACTTGTCACACTGCAGTAGGATGAGCCCTGAAAATAAAACAAGCTGATGTTCTCATTCCCTAAAGTAGACCAGAAATCCATCCGTCTGATCCACATAACAGAACTTGATCCCAGTACTCTCTCTGTCACACTGAGCATTTAGGAAGAGCTGAGTATTGTCACCAAGACATGCAGTAATTCTTTATTACAGAATCATCTTCTCAAAGTCACAGAGATATATTTTCTAAGATAAGTGTTATCAATTAAAGCATTCTGGAGATTTGATTACAGCAGTAAATTCCATAAATTTTTTTTTCTCATCCCCACAAAATACTGTGTCAAAATCTGAGATAATTCTAAGTAGAATCACAGAAAATATTCCTGGTAGAAAGTCTGTTTTTTTCTTAGGTAGAATTGCTCATAAGTACTTACAGTTTATACAGTCATTCTAGCGATCTCCATGGGGTCTGCTTTTATAGAGTTTGATTTGACTGTACTTTTTGTTCCTTTTATTTCATTAAAAACAAATGTCATTGCCAAGTCATGTCAGCATGAACTCTATTACTCCTAGCCTTGTTTCAGCCTCCTGTATGCTTTTAACAAGCCACTTAGTATGTATGCCTGATTTCTTTTATGGATATGGTAAAATCTATTCTTTGCTGCTGCTTTCAATTTAGTAACCCGGGAATGCACATCCAGCATATGTAGTTCCATGCAGAGATACCTCTTGTTCAGCTTATTAAATTCCGGTGTTCCCTTAAGGTTAATTAATCCTGCCAAGTAGATACCCTCATGGGGCATGCTACTGTAAAGCAGGGGTGTTTCATCAGTAAAAACTGTGCTGAGTACTTATTTATGGCTCTGCATTGTCTATGTACACATAGCTTTTGCAGCAAATTGTCTTGGCTTTCTGTACATTTTCCCTGTGCTATTTACCATGCATCAAGTACTCAAAGTGCTGCAGGGAGTTCTAAGATACAGGGCTACAATGTGCTACTTTTCATCAACTAGACTGAATTCAGTAAGAATTACAGAAGTGCATTCAGCACCTTAAAAATGGTCCTCAGCACTGCATAGCAAATTACAGCCCCTTATCAGCTGCATTTTTTCAAAGAGGTATAAACAAATCAAAAAATGTTACAGCCTTAGCTGCCTCCCAGTTTAATCCTTTCACATTTCAGTTTCTGGCTGCTTCCTGTTCGTGAACATTTATCCACATTACATTTGGCAATTCCCATGTAAAAATTGTTCTGGGTAGATGAATTTTCAAATACGCTGTGAGTTAGCATCTAAGTGCTTCTTTCCTAGCCTTGGAAAATATGTGTTTGTTATGGTAACAGCTATGTTGTGTTCATCTCCAAATGGGGGAAAAAAGACGTCTTTCAATCTGGAGGCAGTTCTCTTTCCACAGATTTCCACAAGTTAGAATTTTCTACACAAAGCTGCTGTACTTTTATTTCAGATGTTGTCATAAACTAAAGAAATTTTGTGTTTGTGCAAATCCCAATTCAAAGCAATCTGCAGTTTTTTGTATTATTAATGGCTGTTCTGGATATTTTAGAGAATACTTTTTTACTATTTTTTTAAATTATAGATGAAGCTTTTAAGGTGATAATGTTCATTATTTAATTAAATTTTTTTTAGTTAGTTTGTATGACGATGATAATTGAAAGGAAAGTTTTCCCTAGAGTACAAAGCAAGAATTCATACAGCAGTAAAAGCCCTACACACTGTGAGTTACTGCGAAAGTGATTTGATATATTAATCCAATCAGACTTATTTCTGTTGCTAGTACATTACTCTTATATAAAATAGGATTCATTTAGTAGGCTCATTTCTTATATTGCAGCATCAAAATATGGTCTGTCAATCTGGCAGACTCCACTGAGTTTGTACTGGGAAAGCAGCCTGTTGACAATTCCGTGCTCCATCACTCCGTGTTAACAAAGGCGGTGAGGAGTTGGGAAGCTCGCGTGTGAGCTCTGCCGCCCTCTCCTGGGAGCAGAGCCGGGGACCCGCGCGTTCACGGCCGCCTCTGCGGGTGTTTCACCCTCCAGTTTGCCAGGGCTTGCTTAGCAGCGCTGGTTATTCAAACACTTCACCCTAATATGTACAACAGACTACTTCAAATCTGACTTGATCTCAAGCCATGTTTTAAATCTCTGTTTGATACTTCACCTGTGAGCAAAATCATAGATCACGTCTCATTTATTGGGTGGCATGGAAGTGCCTTTCAGAAATGTTTTGTGCTCGGTTCTTTCTCATAAGACTGAGTATATATCATTTTAATCGGTCTAGCCAGGAATTTGCAATCACAAATTGTGCATCAAATTTGTGTACTGTCAAAGAGAAAGTATGAGGTTTATTTTATAAGTGATCAGAAGATCTTGCAATCACTGCAGATTTCTGAAGCATGCTAGATGTAACAATTCCCATCATTGAAATCAGGAATATGTAAAACTATTTAGCTTGTCCTTGGTGGCCTAGTTATTTGTGTATGTGAAAAAGGAAACATAAAAGCTTTTTGGAAAGACCTATGCTCCTAAACAAACACACATGCTTTAGTTAGCACAATGTGTATTATAAATTCAAATTTTAGAACAATGTTAAAAATAACTCACTGAGAACAGTCTGGTTTATTTTCTTACAGTGTCTCTGAAGAGCTTTCAGAATTTTCCTGACTATCCTGTGCATACTGGATACTGGTTTTGCTCAGGGCTTCTCATTTCCTAATGCCTGCCTGTGTTTAAAAGCAAATTTCAGTTTTACTGCAATTTCAGTTTTACTATTAGAAACATGATTAGGAAAGTGGTCACACTGAAAAAAAAAGTTAGAAATATTATGCAATGAAAGCACCAACCATATGATTTAGCATGTCTAAAATATTTTTATAATATTTTCTTGTTTGTAGGCACCATTGCCAGAACAAGAAGGACCATCTACTGGTACAGTAGGAACATTTGAACTGATGAGTTCCAAAGACTTAGCACATCAGATGACAATTTACGACTGGGAGCTCTTCAACTGTGTGCATGAGGTATGAGGATCTATCTATTCAGCAGGTTAGAATCTATTAAAAAGTGTTCAACTGTACATTGTAGCTTTGTGCATTACTTCCAAAATCTTCTCTAAGCTTGATTTTCAAAAGGTCTACAATAAAGCTACTTACAAGTTTTGAAAGTATAAGACATTCTTAATTTTATAGGCAAAATAGAAAAATAAAGTTAGACTTCTTCTGGGCATGTGCTGCTTGTTGAATTACTTTTGTTTGTTTTAAGGTATTAGGCTGTTTATATATAATCTGTAGTTACACTTTTACTATGCCTCAGCTATTGTGTACTGGATTTGTAACTTGAATTCTTGTCATCTGTGCAGCTATAAATGTAAACTAAACTGCAGAGCAAGTTTCAGGCTAGATACTTACCTGATCGTCTTAGTCTCTTTCCTTGAAGAAATGCAACTTCAAAAAGAATTCCAAACTGCTTTCTCTTTCCTAGCTGGAATTGATCTATCACACTTTTGGAAGGCACAATTTTAAAAAGACCACGGCAAATCTGGACTTGTTTTTAAGAAGATTCAATGAAATTCAGTTCTGGGTGGTCACCGAGATTTGTCTTTGCTCTCAACTCAGCAAGCGTGTTCAGCTGTTAAAGAAATACATTAAGATAGCAGCCCAGTAAGTATACAGTCATATGGGAGCTGGAAGTGAGGGTTCAGTGTAATCAATGTGTTTTTATTATCTCGTCAGACAGCCACACAGAATAGAGGTTAAAACATTCTGTATTTGGTAATCCTGTCCGTTTTCTTAAAGGTCTGTATAGAACATTGTTAATACATATTCCTCTTTCTTGTGCTACTCTCCATTGCTCCTTGATCTGTGATCTCTTAGGGCCATGTTTACACGTCAAATTTGTGAGAAAATATATTTCAGTTCATTAGGAGAATCCTTCATTTACCCTTCCATACATTAGCAAATATTAGTATGTGAATTAGTAAATATTAACAAAATTTGGCCTAATTTTCCTGAGAACAGAAATGTTTCTGGTTCTGCTTAGGAGAACCATTCTCAGAATTGCCCTGAGTGGGAAAACCAAGAAGGGAGAGTAAAGAGATGGTGCATGGAGATTATAACACTCGTGTTACTTTCATTCTGTTTGGGATTTGCAGCAAGTTTGCTGATGATACCAAGTGTAGGGTCCTGCACCTGGGGAAGAGTAACCCCAGGAAGCAGCACAGGTTGGGGGCTGACCTACTAAGGAGTAGCTCTGCAGAGAGGGACTGGAACTGTTGGTAGATGACAAGGTGACCATAAGCCAGTAGTGGGCCCTGGGGGCCAGGAGGGCCAGTGGGATCTTGGATGTATCGGGAAGAGTGTGGCCAGCAAGTCAAGGGAGGTGTTCCTCCCCCTCTATTCAGCCCTGGTGAGGCCACATCTGGAATGTTGTGCCCAGTTCTGAGCTCCTCAGCACAGGAGAGACAAAGAGCTACTGGAGAGGGTCCAGTGGAGGCCACAGAGACGATATGGGGTCTGGATCATCTCTCATAGGAGGACAGCCTGCAAGAACAGGGCCTGTTTAGTCTAGAGAAAAGTAGACTGAGAGGAGATCTCATCCTGCATTCAAATATCTTGAAGGGTGGTGCCAAGAGAATAGTTCCAGACCCTTTTCAGTGGTGCCCAGTGACAGGATGCGGAGCAAGGGCCTTAAACTAAAACTCAAGGACTTTCACTTCAGCATGAGGAGTAACTTTGTGTTGAGGGTGGCAGAGCACTGGAACAGGCTGCCTAGGGAGTTAATGGAGTCTCCCTGTCCATAGAGACATTCAAAACCCAGCTGGACACATTCCTGTGTCACTTGGTCCAGGTGACCCTGCCTTGGCAGTGGGGTAGGACCGGATGATCTCCAGAGGTCCCCTTCAACCCTAACAATTCTGTGATTCTGTGATTTTTTTTCTAATACTTTTAAAATGCGAAATATGAATGTCCTCTTTTGTTACTAACTGCTGGGTCTGAGGTTGGATAGCAGGCATTCTTTCTGTCTTCCTATATTGCTATCCAAATTTAAACTGTTTGGAACCTTCATGCCAGAGATGTCAGCCTTGACTCCCTAAAGTCAAGAGCAGAGCAGTGACTGACTTCAGAGGGAACAATCCATGCCCTACATTGGTACAGAGTTTTAATATTGTTACACTCTCCCTCCCTTTCCAGCTTATGGTGTATTTATTGCATTTATTGATGTCTGAAAAACAGTTTGCTGAGGTCTGTAGTGTTTGTCTACAGCTCTGGGCATTGTAGCTAGAAGCTTTAGGCAGTTCTACCAACAAAGATGTTGCTATTTGCAGTTAAACCAAGGCTTTAACTTTTTTGCATCATTACATGGAGTTGTGTAAAGGAAGAGATTACTATTGCTGCTGTGATGCTGCCCTCCTCCCTCCTGCTCACATCAAAACTGGGGATCAGGGTGGCTCCTTCCTCCAGGACACCCTGCTCTGCAAGTACCAGCTTCCTTCTGGGAGCTACTTTGGGCCCTGCAATTGGATTCCAGTTGGTCAAAGCAGAAGATTTTAAAACTCTGGTGGTGGGCATGCAGGATCAGTTTTATATTTAGAACAGAGGACAGAATTTACCTCTTTAGTTTCTAAAAATACTCGCACCGCATATTCCATTATCTCACTGCACAGCACAGGAGTGGGAAGCAGCTGCCGGCCTGGCGGGCTGTGCCCAGGAGAGGGCAGTGGCACCCACACAGACGTCGGGGTCTTTCCTAATCTCAGGCATGAAATGAGAAAACGTTGAAACGTGGTCATTAAGATACAACAGTAATTTCCATAAACACTTGAAATCAAGTATCCTAAAAATTACAGTTAAATATCTCCTTAATAAACTGCCCTAGCCTGCGAGTTCCTCCGAGTCATGGGTTTAATCTTGTGCTATTTACAACAGCCTGACAACCTCCTGTTTACTTCCATGTTTCTGCTATCACTACAATGCTAAAAATAAATAGCTAAAAGCAGTCTGCTCTGCTGGGTCCTCTTTGTCTCCTAAAAGCAGAGAAATCTGAAGCACAAGATTTTCCTCTGTACAAACCAAGAGGGCAGGTTTAATTCCAGCTGCTGGAAAGGCTCTGGGAAGTTTTGCCAGGCTGCTGCCCTCTGTGCAGTGCTGCCATGGTAACAGCTGCTACACATGCACTAAAACAAACACAAAGTGCACCGAAGTTAGAGAGGAGAAAAAGCCCAGACCTTGAAGCAATATCTTTGAGGAAGTTTTGCCTGTGAAGATCCTTGAGTCCTAATGAGAACTTTACCCTACCTAGAAGTACTAGACTCATTAGAAAAGTGTTCAGGGAGAACAGCTCAGTGCTGCACTATTAATCTTAGGAATGACTGGTGGTAACGAGATGCCTTGCACGTACTCATTTTCAAAGATAACTGCTACTGAGAAGCTTTTTTCAGTTCTGTGGCTTGAGGTGCAGATATCATTGCAGAAGGCACATCATTTTGTGTCTGCCACCCCATGCACCCTTGATGTGTGCTCCCAGTCTGTGCAGGCAAGCGCAAGGCCAAGTGCTGGCTCCAAGTGCTGTGCACATGTGCTTTCAGTTCCAGGAGCCAGTGTCGCTTTAGCATCTGCTGGAAAAGGATGGAGGGTTACCAGGTTCATCTCTTTTCTCCAGCTATTGTAGGCATAAACTTTCAAACAAAGGAAGAAGTGAACTATATTTCCAAGAGTGAGTTCTTCCCATATTAATTGTATAAGAAAGTCCTTCTGAGATAAGCTTGCACATACTTTTATGGATATCTGCAAATGCAGTTTTTGTGTATTTCCTCTTTGTGGATATATCCACTATTTAGCAGCCTTCTTGTGTATCAGTGTACTCAGACACTTTCATTCAGTTTTTGAAAATCATTCTTTTTGTACATGTGCATATGTTATAAGCCCAAGGAGCCTGTGAGAAATTTCTGAAATGTGTGTTTATAGAGAAAATGCCAAGATTAATCTGCTTGTGTAAGTAAGAAGAGACTTTAACCACATACATGTTTGTTTTGGAGACCAGAGAGTGTGTGTGTGTGTGTTTGCTATTCATCCTAACAGGAAGATTTTTCTGGTACAGTCCATTCTGTGAGGCAGAGGGACCTCTGCTCTGAGGTGGTGCATTGTGGTGCTTTAGAGGATCCACTTTTTGACACTTTACATGGAGTTTATATGCAGTAGAGCCATGCAGCATTGTTTCTAGTGTCTTACAGGGGTCCTTTATCTGGAGCCGAGCTATTTATAGTAGTCCCTGTAGAATTTACTGAATATCTGGGGTAGAACATATTATAATAATCCATATTATCTATATGGATTTTAACTGGGACTTTGTCTAATTGTATTCCTTAACAGGGTATTTGGCAAAGCATTTGCTTTTTTAATATGAAGATAGAGTTAAATTAAATATTGCAGGTACAGTTGCAGCTGCCTTTGTTTGAGCACTAGTGCTCTGTGTTACTAATTATTTTACCCTGCCATAATTTATTCCTAATCCTGTCATGGGCTGTGGACAGATATCTCTTTATGGATTTACTTGTGCATAGGGAAGAGGTTATCACTGACAGCCTATCCTGTCTGCTTTTCATCTTTATCTCCCCTCAGATCCACTAATGAGGGACTCCCTGACCTGGACTAGTAGATTAAGTTGATGTAGCTTTAGCATTTCAGTTTATCTGTTCTACCCTTGCTCGCTGTCACTAATCTGATGTGGGAGAATTTGTATGAGCAGCTCTGCCAGAAGATCTGAGAGGGCAGCAATTTCCCAACTAACAAACCAGTATATGGGAGAGATCATTTATTCACATGCTCAATGTTCACACAGTGCAGACACAAGTGAGGCCAAGATCTCAAGGACTCACTCAATACATCCAAATCTGGTAAAATGGAGGTACAGAAAGAATAGAATGGTGTGGATGATGGATGATGGAGAACAGAATGATATGGCAATTATGGAGTCAAAGAGTAGGATGAGATTATTTTACTAATTTTGTCTAAAGCTAAGGATACAGACAAAATTAGGTATCTAAAGGATACCTAATTTTAAGGATATTATACCTAATTAATGGATATATCTAAAGGATACCTCAGAGGAGCTAAGAGCTTCAATGATTAATTTAAAATATGGGAATCATAGATTGAATCTTGTTAAAGTTTTCTTGGTAAATCACAGAATCATAAAATAGTTTGGTTTGGAAAGGACCATAAAGATCATTGAGTTCCAACCCCCTTACCATGGGCAGGAACACCTTCCACTAGACTGGGTTGCTTAAAGCCCCATCCAACCTGGTCTTGATCCCTTCCAGGAATGGGCATCCACAACTTCTCTGGGCAGGCTGTTCAGTGTCTCACCACATCAGTGCCCTCCTTTGCACTCACTCCAGCAGATCCATGTCCTTCATATGTTGGAGTCCCAGAGCTGGACACAGCTCTGCAGGTGGGGCCTCACAAGAACAGTAGGGGAGAGTCACCTCCCTTGGCCTGCTGGCCATGATGCTTTTGATGCAGCCCAGGACTTGGTTGGCTTTTGGGGCTGCAAGCACATATTATCAGCTCATGTAAGATTCTTGTCCAGCAGCACCCCCAAGTACTTCTCCCCAGGGCTGCTCTCAATCCATTCTTCACCCAGCCTGTGTTTGTTCTTGGGATAGCCCCAACTTAGGTACAGGACCTTGCACTTGGCCTTGCTGAATTTCATGAGGTTCACACAGTCCAAACTCTCAAGCCTGTCAAAGTCTCTCTGGATGGCATCCCTTCTATCCAGCATGTCAGCTGCACCACACAGCCTGGTGTCATCAGCAAACCTGCTGAGGGTGCACTCAATGCCACTGTCCATGACACTGACAGAGATGTTAAACCCCAACAGTCTCAATACCAATCCATAAGGAAAACCACTCACAGCTGAAGAAACAAAGACTGAGGTGCTGAAATTGGATGTTGGCACATCAGTTGAGAAAAATAAGAAATTATTTGCAAAAACCCACTGAGATGCAGTTTAGTGAGTTTTTTTTTTTTTCTGATAGGCTTTGTTCTATTTCTCCCCTTCCTATTGAGTCAGTGATCCACTGATGCAGACCCAGCTGAGCAGTTGTGTTGACTATGCCCATCAGATTGTATCTTCTCCTTCATATGACATGTTGGATCTTCCATAGCACTCAATTACATGTTCCAGTTTTTCCTGACTGATAGCAAAATCCTTCTTTGCATTAGAGATGGAGTGTGACCTGGAGCTCCTTTTGCCCAGGACCTCTTTAATGAAGCTGGTTACAAATGGCTGCTCTTTTTCTGAAACATACTAGAAGTCCCAGAATTTATAAGTAATAGAAATCCTATACTGCAGGAGAGGTCACTGGCATGGGGCATCTCTAGACAGCTGGTCTTCTCCCTTTAAAAAGACTCAATGGCCCTGTAAACTGCAATGAAGATTGCCTAAGGAGAGCTTCAAGCTCAGTTTGAATTCATTAGCTGTTCAGGAGCTGTCAGCAAGTTCTGCAGCAAATGAGGTTATAAACAGTTGTTTACACTGTTTCTGGTATCCCTTGGGACTGAACTGAGCCCAGTTTCAGGACTGTGTTTCTGACTGGAGAATTGCTTCAAAGACTAGAAGTCCTTGCAGAAGCTGGCACCCAGTGAAGTAGGAGAAGGGAAGTAATTTTAGGAGGGAAGGGAAAGAAGCCTCCAGAGTGTGGTGAAGTGCTATCACATTGGTGAGGAGGTGTCTGCAGGCATACTGGCCAGGACTGCCTAAATTCAGTCCCTTCTAAGCTAGATTCCTGGGTTCAGCTCTCTTAAGGTTGTCATAAGTACTGCTCTGACTGATATATACAACTTAAAACCTGTCCCTTTGTGTTTCAGCTGTAAAGAATACAAAAATTTGAATTCCTTTTTCGCTATTATTATGGGACTGAGTAATGTTGCTGTGAGCCGTCTCTCATTAACGTGGGAGGTAAGTCTTTGCTAAAATCCTATTCCAGGAAGCTTGATGGGGATTTGTGCTTGTAGTTAGCAAAAACATGAGTTGGGCCTTTATTATTTATAAAGCTAGATCTACTAATTCATCTCCTGACCATAAGCCTTAGCTAAGGCTGACAGTATTTATTAGTAAGGCAGTATAGTACACCCATGGACGTGCTGATATTCACAGGAGTTAACAAGAGTGACAACAGCAGCAGCTCCTGTTGCTGAGCTAAACTGCCCAACAGGATGTGCAAGCTAGCCAGCTAACTCTTAGATCAGCCCATCCTCTGTGTGCCTTCACTTTACTGGTGGTTCAGAGAGATCACTCCACTGATAATTCTCTGAAATTCATCCTCTGTTTATACATATTATTTTCTGATCTCCACAGGGACTCTGTTGCCCTGTTAAAATGTGGGTTTCTCCTAACCAGTTCTGGTTTTCTCTCTGATATGCATTTCCATGCTTATTGGCAGTTTGGTCTTCATTGTCAGAGCTTCCACCTTTTTCTGTGGCTTTGCTTTTTTATATGAGTGTATAAAAAGGGTGCAGTGTCCAGCAAGGTGTAACCACTGAGAACATACTGGTTATCAATAGCAGCACAGATTTAAATGTGCATGCATTTTGTTCATTAGAAATTCAAAATAATTAGCATGACTGAGGTTATTGATGCAACTGAGAGCAAAATTTGAACACCTTTGAAAATGTGCTCTGACACAGAAGATCAGACTAACATGTCTGAGAGTACACCAGTCCCATTTTCAAAAGTACGTGTATCATGTAAAATCAGTGCTACAGGCAAAGATTTTCAGTTTCTCAAAATAACAACCCTTTATTTGTGGCTACTGAGAGGAGTTGGGAGAGCTGAGACAGTACAGGACTAGAGAAGAAGGAATTAAATGTATATATTACATGCAGCTATCTGAAATGGGCACCAAGTCTGAGCTGGTAGTGGGGCACAGATAATTTGTACATGTGGAGGATTAACTTGAGATCATGGAAATTTTATCACACTCTGGTTCTGTAGAGCAATTGGTTTAACAAGAGAATTTCTGCAATTTGATTTTTAGCCAGATACATACAGAAAATACCTAAAGACAGACATACCAAGACCTGATATTATCATGCATTTATATTAGTTGCATGCAGAAATTAGATATTTGCAGGTGCAAATGTCCAATTATACCACTTACTTCACAAATACCTAATCTGCATGCATATGCAAACTAGGCACACAGTTGTTGACACACATCATTAAAAATTAGGCCCTTGCTGTGGCATAGTGTAAATAGCTTGCTAGGGTACACACTCCAAATGTAGAAAGTATTGCAAAAAATAATTTCTGCACTATAACGTCTCTATTAATTTTTAATGTTATCCACTGCTAATAGTAGTCTGAAAAACTCAGCAAATACAGAGTAATTTCTTACTGAAAATTTCTGACATGTTCTGATTGTACATAAAAAATTACAGTGATCTCTGAAACCAATTTATAACATATAGTCTTTAGAGTACAGTTATTTAATCTGTGTAACATACTATGCATGAGGGGGAAAGAAAGTATTTAGTAAAGCCCATCTCATCTCAATCATGGCATGATCAACTGACCATTATTTATTTGTGTAGGTATTGTGGACTGAAAAAATATTAATTAATTTTTAACCCAGAAAGTGATGGAGGACCTTTGCTGCTGAGCATGTCAAGAATTTTACTAATAAATGCATCAGCATGAGCAACAAAAACCTCCTGGAAATGCCCAGGCCTGGGTATGAATGTTTGCAAGGGCAGTTCATCATAGGTATGAATAATTAAGCTGATCTGCCCCTATGCAAGGCTGTGTGTAAATTATGTTTTCAGATAGGCTATAATCAGGCATGTCCTGAAAGCATCCACATGAATTTCCACTTACATTCTGAATTCAGTGATTGCTATGTGAGCCAAACAAAAATCTGAATCTAAACATCCCAAAGGACTAAATTCAAGTCGGGGTTTAAATCAGGATCCAGGTTTCATGGCTGGTCCCGTCTCTATTTTTAATCTGGTTGCTAGGAAACATGTTGTATTTTAGATTAGCACATTGTTAGAAATATCTGGCAAAAAAAGAGCACTTTCCTGACTTAGGGCGTTGTAGAAGGAACTAGCATTTACAGTAAAATTACCACACTGATCGGATTTAATTAAGGTTTGCTATTTTTGTTTTTATTAACAGAAACTCCCAAGCAAGTTCAAGAAGATCTATGCGGAGTTTGAAAGCTTAATGGTGAATAGCAATAGATCCCTTATTCTATGCACAGTCTGAGATAATTCAGTTTCTGATTTGAATTCCTTGATTCAGAACATTTTATATGTCCTTGTTTGACTTTAAGAAGTTTATGATCCCATTTTAGAGCTGCTAAAACAAGTATGTATGACTAATAAATTATACTCTTAGGAACCTACTCTGAGAGAACTTATGTACCACCCAAAGTTAATCTGGGAGCTCAGAAAAGCTTTATCACTTGTTTTCCAATAGTACATATGGGAGATTCTATTTTTCAACCTGGATTTTTCCAGGCAATACATTTTAGTGCTACAACATATGCAAAACTGGATCTGCAGCTGTAAGGAGAGAGGAAAAAATATGTGGTTTCTTTTATGAAGAATGTTTTTGTTATCATGTCTAACCTAGCTATTTGGCATGAAAAAATGTTTGTGTTTAGTGGCTGTATTCTCATTGTATAACCAGTCCAGGAGAATGATAAAACGTGTCTGAATTTTCAGATGCACTTTTAAAGTCACAGGAAAAAATAATGTTTTTAATAAATGCCATGACATTTAAATTAATGCATATAGTGTCTTGATACATATAATAATACATGTTAGTAATTATTTGATTTCTCTTTTTTTGTAAGGATCCATCAAGAAACCATAGGGCCTACAGACTAACTGTAGCTAAATTGGACCCTCCAATAATTCCTTTCATGCCGCTGCTTATAAAAGGTAAGCTTGGATGTTACCAGAGCTATTAACTTGAAAGCTATTTGTCAAACATCTGAAGGATAAGAGTAGCAGCAAGAAAAAGCAAAAATCAATCTCAGTGTGAGGTATGATCTTTTTCCATTATGAAAAGCACGACACAGATACAGATATACAGATATACAACATGATTCAGATATACAAACTGCTTTTGTATATCTGAATATCATACCTCAATTTTATTAGTCTTAGAAATGCTGCAAATTAAAACCTAAATGTTTTACTTTTACAGCTGCTACGATTTTTGTAAGGGTAGATAAAACATCCTGCTGTTTTGTATGGCCATGATTCAGAAATGGGCTTTTATGTGTTTTTTATTTCTATACAGACATGACGTTTACTCATGAGGGAAACAAGACATTCACTGACAATCTAGTCAACTTCGAAAAAATGGTATGTATGACATATTTGAAGGGAAACTTAAAAGTACCTCCCTATTCACTTCTTCAAGAGTGAGCTTCTCAACAGTGACTTTCAGGGCTGGAGAAAATGAAGGCAGGATCGAGACCTGGCAAAAATAGCCTGCATTGTACACAGAGTCTGGGGCCTCAGGTTTTCTGGAAAACCTCACAGAGGTGGAGAATAAACTGCCCACTGAGCCATGCACAGCCAAACTGTTTCCTAGGAGAGGGAGCATCAGGGACAGGAAGCAGAGCTGTTAGAGATACTTTTTAACAGTTTGGGACCAACCTGTGATTTTAACTGCTGTTTCTTCAAACAGGCCTGAACTGCCTCAGGCTGGGATAATTCTGCATTGCTCCTTGGAGAATGAAAAAAGTATTGAAAAGAACTTGCACAACATATATTTTCTTCTTTCCCTTCACAAATGAAAAGAGGTGTCTGTGGCTTGATTGCTTTCCTTCTGGAAAGGAGAATCAATGATAAAAGGCTAGAGTATGCTCAGATTTTATATAGGTCCTTCACCTAAGCATAATATAATTTCAAACACCATTGTCAAAAACTGCAGGCAGGCAACTTTCCATTGCAGAAGTCTCAACTGAAACTTGAGTTTCTCAGCAGTGAGAAGACATTTTCTTGGTTGCTAAGGTTGCGTTTCTTATTAGTGTGGTTAGTGACACTGGTATCTGAGAACCTGCATTAGCCAAACCCAGCTATGGCATCTGCATAGGAAAACCAAACCTGACTTACTGCTCTGGCAGTCAATAGTAGAATCACAGAATCACTAAGGTTGGAGAAGATCTCCCAAGATCCCTGAATCCAACTCTTATCCCAGCACCACTGAGTTCCTCAGTAAACCTTGTCCCTGAGTGCCTCATCCACGCGCTCTTTGAATACTTGCAGGCATGGTGATTCCACCGCTTTCCTGGGCAGCCTATTGCAATGCCTGACCACCTTTAAAGTGAAGAAATTTTTTCTCACATCCAATCTAAACCTCCCCTGGCACAACTTGAGGCTGTTTCCTCTCAGCCATTCAGCAGCCATGCTAGAGCATATTTCCTCTGGCACCTACATGTGCTTGTTCTTAGTAGTACAGTAATCAGAACCACTCCATTCCACTGGAGTTACATAACTCCAGTTATTTCCACTGCACTGTGGAGGCGTTTGTCTGACCCTCTGAACACTGGTAACTGCAGAGGGGGGAAAAAGGAGTACTTTAAGCTCTTTAAAAAACTTTACAGAAAAGTGATCATCACTCTGAGTGAATTCTTTTAGACTTTAATCTGTAGCTCCAGGACAGCCTCTGTTCTTGGGTGAAAATACTCCTTTACTAAGATGAGACATTTTGTAAGTAAATGGCAGTGCTAATGCCTGAGTAAGGGCCTGACCTCACTTTGCAATAATGGCATTCTGTAATTGCATATGCAGACTGTGTTGCCATCTCCTTCCAAAGGCCTTGACCTTCTACCTGCAGAAAAGGACTTTTTTTCTGCACTGCTTGTTGTAATTAGTATAGCTATAACAGTATAGATAGTAAATACTTTGGGGAACACAGAGGTATCTCAGACTTGGTTGGAACACTTCCAAACGAGAATGGATGGCAGCTGCATTGCTGTAGCCATGGTTCTGTGGCTGGCTCCAACATCTCCACCTCACTTGGCCTGTTTACTGCTCCTGAGCCAGAAGAGCCGGTACATCCACTGGCCTCAGAGCTCTGTGCTTCAAGCTCTTTATGCCTCATTTTGTGTGAAAGCCATTACAGGAGGGAGGAGCTCTCCTGTAAGCACTTTCCACAGACAGAAGTTCAACACAGGTTTGTCATTTAAGAATAGTTCTGCACCATTCTGTACCACATTTTGGCACTCCCAAGGCCGAGAGTGAATTTTATAGCAGCTTAAACTGATCTATATCTAATAGCTGCAGGTCTGCCCTCTTTACCCTAGTCTGCTCATTGTCTTGTCTTCAAAAGAATGTGACCCCCAGAAAAAGAGTTTACTAGTAGCACCCAAAAGTTTTAAATAATATTTTGCGTTGCAAGAATGTAGTACCAGTAATCCGAAATTTGATCATTTTCTTTAGGAGAGGAATGTGAAGATAAGTTAGTGCATTTTTGATGCTGCATATTTTTTACTTAATCAGAATTATGTCTCATGTTCCTCAACTCACCAGAAAGGGAAACATTCTCCTTTTTTAGTATTCTAAGCCTTTCTTCGGTTGGTATTCTACCTAGAAACTCACTCTGCTTTTTCTCCAAGCCTTACTGCCAGTATCTCTTTCGTATTTTTATTGCTCTTCACTAGCTCTTCTGCATGCTTCTATGGTGCTTTTACTGCCTTTCTCAACCCGTAGCTGTTCAGAGCAACCTGTATTCAAATTCCACCCACATAATTCGTTCAAATCCTACTGTGGACCTGGCAGTTTTTAGCTTTTTGCATGTGTCATCAGGTCAAGCAAAGAAGAAAAGCCTACTGTTAAACCTCAGTCGCTGCCGCCTACTTGCGTTAAGCTTAAAACTGTCATATCCTCACATAATTGCCAGATATTAAACTGTGAAGACAAGACCACTCAGCCAGATAACTCTCAGGTAAATTCTCCTCTCTCTTAAATAAGTATAAGCCCAAGGTGTTTTTGTGATGTTACTCTGCCATTTTCAGGAGAAAAGTAGAAACCAGATTTTTCCACAGGAATCATGTCATGCCATTTGTTGTTTCTGTCTGTTTGTTCTGCTGCATGATGTTCTGTCATAAGCAGATGAAAATTCCTTAGAATATTGCTGGGAGCCTCTCTTACTAATGTTTCTGAAACATCTTGGTTCTTTGGAAGATTGTTTCCTTTTATGTTTGCTGAAGTTTATGAATAAAAATATCTGGGTAGTTGCCACTGGTGGTGCCATTGCCACTGGAGGAGGTGGGTCCCTCCGACTCATGTAAGCACGGTGATGAAACTGAGAACAGCCTCTGGCATCGCATCTGCATTCTCACCACAGAGCTCTGATCCCGACAGCTGATGTGCTGCTGACAACTTTATTCCTGTAACTGGCAGCCAAAAGTAGAAGTTTGATCTAGTGGCATCTCTTCAGCTGAAACAGCTTCCTTTAAATCTTTTCTGTTTTGCGATGTTTCTGTTATTATTTATATTAAATGATGCATCTTAAAACATGCAGAATCTGTCAGGCAGTGTCTGAGCCAGGAGCTCCCTGAGTGCCAGAAACAGCAAGGCCTGGTTTCCTAAACATTTGTGTTTCATGGCTGCTTGAGCTCGGCTCAGATCTCTCCTCATGGCTGGGGCATGTGTTGTTTCTTCATGGCTGGGGAATTCTGTGTGAATAGGCTTTTGTCATAACATAGGAACTTGCACTACAGCCTTTTTCCTGAAGGAGACAGGAGGGCACTTACACAATCTTTCTCTTGTCCACAGCCATCTGTTTTCAAAGAAAATTGGTAGGAGTTTTCTTGTGTTTGAAAACTCTGTGTTCTTTTTTCAAATTGAACAAAATTATCTAGAGAAGAAGGGAAAAACAGACAGATGGTGTTGAGCCACATTAGCCTAGTCTTTTTTAGCAACTCAAGCTAACAAAGAAAAAGACTGAGTCAATTTTTTCCTGCTATGCTTTCCTATATATTGATCTTTTCAGTGGTGGAGTGACAGAACAGTATTGGCAGCAGTAAGGGGACATCACTCTGCAGAGCATTGCTGAGCTTTACCTGCTGCTGCCTTTGTGACTGCCTGCTCTTTCTTCCCCTTCCCCATCTCCTGATTCCCACTGATGCCTTATCTGGAGGAGGCTGTGAGGAGTGGGAGGACAGGGACACCTAGCCAGGGAAGAAAGTAACCACGTGTGGCAAAGCCACAGCTATGGGTAAAGAGGGAAGTTTGTAAACAGACCCATTTGGTTTGTACAAGATGTGGGTAAACAGTACTGAACATGTCAGAAATAGGTATGCTCTTAGTCTTTGTATTTGCACTGCTTGTGCTCTTTACTCATGCCATTGCATGAAGCCTTAAAACCAGCCTGGAAAATGTTATTTATGCATTTGTCAATATGTAGGCAAAATTGCTAAATTACTGGTCTTTGTAAAAGTCTTTAGTAAAAGTCTTTGTCTTCAACAGCAAACAAGACATGGTTTAAGAGAAGTATTGGATGTCTTTTGCTTATCTCACTGCAAGAAACTGATGGGGAGAGGTTGCAAGCTGTTTCCACCATGGTGTTGCTCAGATGTACATTCTAGTTTGGCATATATGACATGACACCAAACCACCTACATCTCTTCTCCCCTGGTGACTTGACAGTACATGTTAGTTGTAAATGTGCCTTCAGAAGACTCATCTATGTAATAACTGAAGACATATTTATTACAGAGGAGCAAAACTTTTAAAGCTTTTTAAATACTGTAGTTTTAGTTTGGAATGTGGGGAAGATTTTGAGAGATGCAAGCACGTGAAAGATACAAAGATGGCAAGAAGGCTGCAAACACAATTAGTTTGTGATCTAGGATGACCCTCTTCTCACGTGAAGGCAAGCACCCAAATAGCACCAGTAGTAATAGTTCCTGTAAACTCTGTATGATTTAGCAGATACAGGATAACCTACAACCTGCAGCACATGGCAATATACGCCATTTAAGTGACACTGCTTTTATAGCTAGATATTTAGAAAAAATTTACAAGTGCTTTCCTAGAATTAGGTCTTGGCAGAGAAAGAAGAGAGAGGAAAATGAGGAAAGTACTGAGCATGACTCTCCTTAGGGACAGGCAGTATTTCATACTCTTGACCACTTACTGATTTTTTTTTTTTTCCCAAACATCAGCTGCCTAATTGCACTCTTAACTGCCAGTACAGAATTTTGTATTCATCGACAAAGGGAAGATGTAATTAATTGGGAACTTTATCAGTGTCATTTCTAAATCATTAGAGGGCCTGAACAAAGATTACTTTCTGTGGCATCTTCTCCATATGACATTACCCAGCATTATCTCAGGAATAACACCTGTAGAGGGAGCAGAAGTCAGGAAAAAGGACTTAAAGTGCTGACCTGCCCTAGCAGCATAAGATAGTGCCTTGGTGCTGACCACTGATGCTTGTTTTTGTCAAGCCTCTTCACCCTTCAGGTGAGAAAAGAGGATTAGAGAATTTGTGCATATTTGTTTTCAGGTTTTGTGGAGATGAACAAAAGGGAATTCACACTCTTATCCATATGCAAAAAAAGGGGGCAAACATTCTTTAATTCTTGGAACATAAAGATTATGCAAAAAGTGTGTGACTAAAGCCCTTAGTAGTTTTCAATAGCATATATGAATATTTATAATATTTAGCAACCTGGGTTTGGAATGGATTAGAAGATAATGTGCTGGCCTGCTGCCACAATTCCAGACTGTAAAACTTGAAAGGGTATTGTTGTGTATACACAGTATGATGGTAGTAGCCATTATTTGTTATATTATGCAGTTGGTTCTATTTCAGAAAGATCCAAATTTAGGTTTGTATGGCTTTTTGATAGTGGTCTTGCTTAGCACTGCGAGTAAAAAGAGGTTCATCTTTGCAGGCATTGACTAGAGGTAATTTGAAGAAAAACTGTAAGGAGCGGACAATTAAACTTCCATCTGAACGTTTTTTCAGTCCATGTTTCTAGTCTTCTTGCATCAAAAGAAGACAATCTAACTTATCTATGAGATTCGGGAAGGAAAATTTCACTTTTGTTTCATAACCTGTTTTTCTGTTCACTTTGTACCTTACAAAGAGGAACTGTTAGGAGCTTAGACATTATGAGACAGTAGAATAGCACTTGGAAAAAAAGTAATGTGAAAAGAGCACTCCAAAGATACATAATGCTTCAGAATCTCCCCATTGGCTTGTGGTGCTTGGGCCACATTTATTCAGCCTTAACACTCATTTCCTCATTGGTTTGTATTTCATCATTGCCAGGATAATTCTGAATGCACAGATAGAATCACATCATCCTCAGGAAAAGGCAAAGGAAGCCTTTCAAATGAAGTCTTTCAGCCAACTGAAGGAAGCCAGGCAGTTCAGCCTTTAACCAGAAGTCAGACAAGTCCGTTGCCACTTCCATTCTTCCTTGCCTAGAAGAGCCCACATAATGGCAAATTTGAAAATAGCAATAACTTTTTTAAAACCTTCAATACACACCCATAATTCTTCTTTTAGTACAGTACTGCATTACAGTATTTATTCTGGATGTTCTGATTTTTTGAGAACAAACTCCCCACAAGAGAAAAAAGAGTAAAATTATTCCAAAGAACACTTTTTTTGATAAATCTAAGTTTTCACATATGAAGCTAAATAATAATAGCTCCAAAGATTATTATGAGATGAGGCTTCAAAACCTAAATACTTACAGGTATGAAAAATTAGGGTGTGTATTAACAATCCATCTAGAAAGCACATCAAGCAAAACTAGCTCTCTTCCTAAAAATGAAGTGTTCTTAGCAAAGCTTCCTTTGAAGCTAGACAGTCTTGAAATTTCATTGTGTTGGCTGGTGCAGTTCACCTTTATGATCTCTCCTTGAAACAGTTAGTGTAGATGAGTATTTTTTGAACTGGTATAAATCAAAATAGCAGAATCACATAACAGAGCAAAATATGATGCCATAGAGGTGTGAAAAAGTCATGTTTTTATGCTTGTGTTGTTTTGACTTACATTTGATTGGGTTAGACTGAAAAACTGACACTGTTACATGCAGTGTGTTCTGTCTCAGCCCAGTTACCTTGAATATTTAAGAGGTTTCCATTGAAGTCAATGGAGTTTATTCATATGCTTAATGCTAAGCACCTGTGAGAATCTTTGCAAGGTAAGTGCCTTAGAGAATCTGCACAGTAATAGTGGCTTAAAGAGGTATGAAAATTACAACAGGATAAAATTTACTCTTACTTGAATTACACATGTAGATACATAGAACTTTAGGAACAACATAAGCAGATCCATATCCAGATTCCCTAGATCTTTTGGGAAAGTGTGTTTCAGAAATAACATATTTTAGATCAGTTTCATTTGATAATACAAGGTGTAATCCACAAACATTTAGGATGTCATATATCAATAGTGTTTCATATGCCGACCAACCAACTCATTTTTGTATCCTTGATAGTACATTAAAATGTCTGAGATTATCCATTGTATGTGTAAAGAATGTCTTACATTGGTGCTTTCCACTTCTGGAATGACAGATTTCACAAACTTATTTCATTTGTAACATTTTTGTTTAAGATTATAATTGTGACTTCATTTAAGATTATAATGAATTTAGAGGAGCATATGCCCCAGGCTTTCTTGTTCACTAGTAAGAGATATCTAATTCCATTTTGTGAGAGCTTATGACTAACTAGCTTGTTAATCTCACACAAAATTTCCATAATGATGAGAGTGCGCTGTGTTAGAAGATGTTGCTGTGTTGGAACACAGACATTAGAGTCTGATAGGGAGTAGCATTTCCTTCCTCTGCTTTTTAAGCTAAGCAAAAGAAACTGAAACAAATGTTGTCCTTATAGCAGTGATTGAATCAAACTATCTAGCTAACTGCTGAAATTTCAGTTTATTTGACATTATGTAGAACAACTAATTCTGCCCCATACTGGTGGCTGCATTATTTCTGTGGTGCTAATCACAGAAACCAGTTAAAATTCTACAGTCCAGAACTAATGTTTTGCTGTATGACTAACCTTAATTTCTTTTCTTAAAAACTATTGTAAAATAACATCTGATTTATCACAGCAAGTGCATTGATTGAAACTGAATTGAATGAAATGATGGGGGTTTTTTGCTGAAGAGGAAGCACAGCCAAGAAGGACTGAAGTGACTTCTGGGTTTTTTTTGGTGAACTGTCAGTACAAGGGTCCACCAAAAGTTAATCCACTTTTCAGGTTGAGTTAGACACACTTGTGCAAAGTAACACTGTGTAACAGGTCTGTTTATGAAACTTGGCTGCAGGCCACAGTATTGACAGTGGCCTTCTCACCTGTGAACCAAGCATTGTGTCAATGGAATCACCCTCATGTGCTTGTTTACACTGTCAGCTTCCAGGAGGACTGCATTTTAAACTCAAGTTTGTATAAAAGGTGAAGACTCTTTAATTGCTGAATATTTTCTAGAAATGGCCTTGCTGTTAGGAGCTGATAGTCTTTAAATTAACGTGTATATACTCCATGGTGTTCCTTTTACTTTTTACTTTTTAATATGGTAAGAAGTTATCAAAGAAATTCACATTGAAGGGACTGATTTTCATTCTTACTTAGGGCCTTTTACAGCATTCAAGCAAGGGAAACAGTTCTCTGAGCACATGTAAATTATACTCATGCTTATTTAAAGCCTGTGTAAATGCAAATCACACCCTATACATTAAAGTAGCAGCATTAAAATTATATTTCCATTCATATGACTGCTTTTATTGGCATGTGTCTTCACACAGGCACAGTTAGGTGCTTCGTTTGAATGATGATGAAATCCAGTGCTTGTTCTCTGATTGCATCCCATCTTTTCCTTCCAGCGCATGATTGCCAACACTGTCAGGACAGTGAAATTCTGCCGGAGCCAATCTTTCAGTAAGTGTATTACAACAGCTGTACCGTCGGCATTATCATCTGTAGCTACAGTAATTACAACTAATTCTGTGTGTACCAGAACTGAAGAGCCTGCTTTGCAGTGATTCTTCCATGTTTGGATCCTGTGATGTTTCACAGGGTAAAATATCCCTCAGGAAGCTCTAATAAACCCCTTCTCCTCTATCTCTTTTCCATGCATGTGAAAGAGCTAAATATCTGTGAGGTTTGTACCCATCTGTCAGATTAGAGCCAGTTGAAATTAGACACTGGATTCAGAAGTGGTTGAAATAAGTCTAGCAGGCAGCAGCACACAAATACTTGCTTGGATAAATGCTGTTTTAATATGAAACCAGTCTGGAGACATGGCCTTTATAAATGATATAACTGCATAAAGCAGTGAATTTAAAACCTGTTTGTCAGTATAATTACCAGAACTTCCTTGAGTCCATGTAAGATGACAGAGCTGTATGGTCAAACAGGCTTCTCTGTGGGTCTCATCCCATCGAGCTGCCCTGTCAGTCTCAGTCACATGGGCATTTCCTCAGCACTTCATCCATTTTGATTCAAAGGACCCTTTCTCTTTCTCAAACAACAGAATAAATAATATAAAACTATATTTTTATAAAAATAGTTTCTTTCCATATGAGTCAAAGTTTAACTGTACAAGATCTGTAGAAATTTCTGTAGAACTGTAGAAATTAAGAGAGGTTTTTTTTTTTTCCATCCACAATCCAGGTTTTTCTGGCTTTGTGTCTTTAATTTTGATGTATTAAGCACAGGTGAGACCTCCACATACTTAGAAATGGAAGCAGATTTTCATTGTACATGATATAACAAAAAGCCAATATATAGATCTACTGGATCTGAATTCCATGGGTTTTGTGTGTGTGTATGTGTAATGTAATGTAGACGCCTCAGTATAATTTTTAGTTGAATTTAAATTACCTAACACATATTACATTACACTGTAAGCTGTTCCCTGTGGGGCTGAAGATGCTTAGAATTTAACTCAGTAGTATTCCATAACTGCTGCTGGAGTAGGTATAATGTGGTTAAGTCATGTAAACAGGTAGTAAATTCTGAGGCTTGAATGGGGCAGCCACTAAACACTACATTGTTACAAATATTTAATACTGAGCTAGAAATTATAAAATTGCATGAAAACAGGCTTAATTACATAATTTTGAATCTGTGAAAGTTGCTGGTTCAAAAGCAAATCAGCTGCTTTAAATTGTAGTTGTTAGCTGTATAATATATAGCTAATAACTGATAAGGTGATGTGTAAAACTGTAACCAAGGGCCATCGATTTTAGTAAATATAGCCAAGGATGTCCAAAAGAAAAGTTAATTTGTGGGGGTAGTAACCAGAAAGACCATCAGATACGGAGAAAAGGTTTCAAAGAGAGCAATTGCTAAATATTTCCTTTTTAACTCACCAGGATCTAGTCTTTCCTGTGACAGCTTGTAAGGAGTTGTGCATTTTGTTCAGGCATTTGTCCATTTACGTGTATCAATCCTACATCATTTCTCTTTCACCAGATCCTGATGCAGCCCTAACTAATAAAAACCATCAGGATGTTCGGAGCTACGTGCGGCAATTAAATGTGATTGACAACCAGAGAACTTTATCACAGATGTCTCACCGACTGGAACCGCGCCGAGCATAAACATTTGAAGCGATGATGAGAAACGATCTTTTATCCACTCAAGGTCACTTGTTAAGAACTTCACTTTCTCGGCTACTGCACTGCCACTACAAAAATAAGCAAAAACATACCATAAGGTCTTAGGCAACGCACAATGTACCAGCCTGCTGGAGAACTTTGGCTGAGGAGGAATTTATACACTGTAGGTGTATGGGTGGCCATGTTGTGAACTGTTCATTCATCTTAAAGTGTAGTAAGTGATATCTCATACGGATTAAAAAAGAGGCAAAAGATAGAATAGTTAGTGGGAAATGCACAAAAAGTTATAACAGTTCTAAGGTAGGTAGTGGGTTCTTCTCCCTAATTAAGAATCTGTATTTTATGGTTTATGCTTCAGGTCAGGACCAAAACTGATCATCAGATTAGCTTGCTCAGCTACTGTTGACCTCAATAGAAGATGGATGTAAGGATCTGATGAAATAATGTAGGTTCAGGAGCGGTCCAAGGTATAGTTCCATTCAGAAAAGACTTGCAAATATTTCCATTTTAAATGCAACAAATATGAAGAAAAATTCCTAGTCTTAATCATACTGTCTACTACTACAAGTAGTGTGGCCATTTCAGAAAACTGACAATATTTTGGACTGAAAATATTTTGAATGATAAATAGATTAATCAGTGTTTACATTTTACTTCCTTATTTTTAAATTACCAATCAGGTTTTTACAAAATTCTGTTAAAAAGTAAGGTCGTCAAAATCAATAGCATTAAAGGTAGCAAAGGACTGGTTCAAAAAGAGCACAATATGCACAAATGGATTTCAAGAGAATATTTTCCTGGACATTAAAACCTTAAAATTCAGCTAGAATTAATTGTGGCTGGTTAACACATTTTCTGGTCTTACACATTTACAAATATCTTAATTTTCAGCCAATTGTTTGCACTTTCAATAGACTGTAAATAAATGTCAATTCATTATGTTCTAGAATATTTATTTATGTAATAGTTATTGTGCCAAAATAATTCTGGTTTATTTATTTTGTTTAGCATGTTATGAGAGTACAGCTTTTGTCTTCGCACTCTGTGCATTTACATGTAGAAGTTGTGTGATCTATCTTTTCTGTAAATAACATGCAGTACCTTATTAAATGTAATTGCTGGAAAGATTTAGTCACTGGCCTTATTTGCACTTTCAGCTTCATTCCTGCATAAATACCAATGCTACTAATTGGCTGATATACCAAACTTGGTTTGTCATTTGCTGGGCCTCAAACCTGCAGTTGGCCTTGGTGCACTGAGAGATGGACAATGAGATTAAAGCCAGTCTGTCCATGCCTGCCACGGGGGATGACAGGCAGTGATGCAACACCATGGTCTCGTTAGCTCATTTGTTTCTCAGGAGAAAACGCTTATATTGCCAGGGTTTAAATAAAGAAGGGATATATTCTTAATTTTAGCTATCTAACTAATTTGTCCTGCTCAGTCAGTAATGTGAGCACTACAAGTTATCTTGTCTTTGGGCAGGATTTTACCTCAGGCTGGCAAACTCAAGGCCTTGGCTAATAGGGCACGTGAGAGACCTCTGGGTTCGATGACCACTGGGAGGTCTCTCAGGGCCTGCAGCTGTGAGGGGAGAGGTGGTCTGGCATGTGCCCTTTCCCCTCCTCAGTGCTCCTGGGGATGGCTCTACTACTGCTGGGCAAGCCCAGATGGCAGCCAAGTGCCTGCCAGGGGAATGACGAAGTTCAAATGGCAAAAGTCTTTCTATTGCATTCACACTGGTTCTGCACTGTGAAGCTGGATGTCATAAAACTGATTAAGCCTGAAATTAGAAGTTGCAAATATTATCTCATAATTAAGCTTCAGAGATGATCTCATTGATATAGTCTACATTTTGCTTTGGACGCAGAGCATATTATTTTTGGCATTGAGCAGGACTATGTGGAATCAGTATACACATACAGATTTTTTTATCTATAAAAATAATTACATTCTTTTAGTCAAAACATAAATTCTGCAGAAGTTGAGAGTCACTGGGGAAATGCTGACACAGACCCACAATCTGCTTCGTACCTGCATTCTGCAAAGGAAAGAATTACACAGTTAAGAAATATTCTGCGGCATGATGAAATAATTTATTTTAACTTTGCTGTCTGACTAGAAGTTCAAGATGATTCAGAGGAAAACCAGCTAATAATATAGAGACAAATTTGTGTCTTATTATTTCAAGTGAGAAATATTTATTTCCATTTGTGCTGTTCAATGAATATACTTCATATGGCTTTTTCAGATACAGAATCTTCCCAGAAGCAAAGTATGCAGTAGAATAAACTACAGGGACACAATTACTTCAACAGGCATTTTTATCTTTGCAATCAACTGGTAACATTTCTGAGTTCATGATTTTATTTGTTCCAGGTTTGTTCCTATTGTTTGGACTTTCATTTATTTCTGTGTTAGCTGGTTTATAAAGCTGCCAAGTTTTGGCTTGGCTCTGCGTATAGACTAATTCTTCATCTGTTTAGTATGTTTTTATCCCCTTGGTTTATTCTTTTTTTCTTTAGAACTTCTAACTGTTTTACTTATTTGTTGCCAACAGTCTCTATCGTGTAGTTGTATCCCAGTGATACAAAGAGAGGTTTTATGGCACCTCCATATCAACAAATGAATGCAGTTTACTTACTCAATGAAACAGGTATCTTAACATTTTTTAATTTTCCTATAAAGGGTGCTGTATAAATAACAAGTGTTGCTATCTCTGTATCTAACTCATTCAAGTGGCTCAGATAGTTGCTATGGTTCTAATCACTGTCTAAATACCTAGAGATTAGATGAACAAAATTACCTTCTGGCTCTAGGATTTGTCCTGGGCTTCCTTTGCTCCCTGTGTTGACTTTACAACAGGAAGGCAGCTGTCAGTATATTGCTCTAGCTGTAGGAAGTCTAAGCGACTTTTGCACTAGAGTGGAGAATGAATAGGAACTCAAGAAACACTGAAATGTCAAAACATCCATCCTGACTTCACCCTGTGCTCGCAGCTGCGAGTCACAACTTGTTCCTGCTTCACTGAGGGCACCGCCTTGCTGCCGACTCTCAGATGGGTCTGCAGGCCTGGCTGCAGGGAGTTGGGCAATCCCCAGCGCCGCTCTGCTCATGAGCCATCCTGTTTTAGGTGCAGCCCTTGGCCTGGTTTTGGCCCGTGCCAGCTACCCCTGCAGGAGAGTGTCCAGCCATTACTTACGGGGGATCATGCAGCAGGGCCATTTCCAGGGGAAACTACAGAGCTGTCTGTCCTGTCTCCGTCCCGCCCCCACAGTCCTCCAGTGGGACCCAAGGTGCTCTGCACCTCCACCACACCCACTTACATAAACAACATAAATGCCGTGTTGCATTTATGCCCCCTCCTCACTGCAACAGTGCAGGCTGAGCATAAACCTGTTCTGAATGATGATTATGCCTGAGGGTCACAGGCCATACAGTCCTGATATGGCTGGTCCCTGCTGCTTGGCCTCAGGGCCCAGAGTTCCTGGTCCAGTTTTATTTACTGGCAGAGTCATAACTGTAGTAGGAGTTTTCAGATGAGATATGACCAGGAGGCAGTGTCCATAATAAATATCCCCTGCTGGGGACCACTGAGCCAGGGTGGTGACACCTTGGGCATTTTGGAAAATGTTCTGCATTACAGGGTTCCACCACTGGCCTTTTTTTTTGCTCAGGCAGCAGTAGAGAGCACAAACGCCTCTGTTTAGGGCTGCAGAGCCTAAAAAGTCACTGCATACAGCTCTCCCTACCCTGGCACATTTCACTATTGTTGATTTGTTAGGATTTTTTCATTTTCTCAATGAGCGAGCCCAGTGCTGACAAAGGCAAGGAAGAAAGGTTAAATCCAGGGAAGCTTGAATCCTGCACACCAGGAGGCTACAACTGTTTGGTAAAGGCAGGATTCAAAATATTTTCCACGGACATTTTGTTCAAACCCAGTCGGCCACAAAGATATAATAGTGACAGATAAAAGAATTCAAATGTATTTGCAGGACTCTGCAGATGGAGGGTTTGGGTTCTTTCTTCCTAGGTAAAATATTGTAAGGGCACACAGTCTCTTCAGACCAGGTACAAAGAGAGACAGAAACAAAATGCTTCTTTTCAGAGACACTGGCAAAGCAACCTTTTAAGTACAAGAAGTTTAAATATAATTTAGAAATCTTACAAAATAAGTTAGAGAGAAATCAAAAGATTTAACCTTCAGGGGTACAAAAAGAGATAATGAATTTTGCTTGGGAAAAAAAATTTAACAAAATTATAAATCTAAATTGTTAACACAGCTTCTTAGTAAGGTCAACTGCATAATATAGAGCACCTTAACCTCTTCCAGCAATTTTTAAACACCATGCAGCTTAAATAGACTACTTCTGAATTCAGCAGTATTTCTTCTGGGAGCTCTGAATGCAAATCAAGAGGTAATAGTAGAAGGAAATTAAAAGATGTGCTATTCTCATTTCATTTTTTGTACTGATAATAAGGAAAGCAGCATAGAGTGATATGGCAAAGTGAACCTCTAACTTCAATAGCTTTTCTTTCACTGTTAATCTGAAATGCATTACACTCTGCCTTTTCAAATAATCATAATGTTCTTTACTGTAGCCTGCATTAAAGTTTAGCAGGCATAAGCAGCAGCTGTCACCAGAGGTCAAGGTATTAGCAATCAAAGAAAATAATGACCAGATTAAAAAGTTATCATTAAAATTGCGAAACCAGAAACTTCTTTAGCAGCTTATCTTTGGAGCCCTGCGTCCAGAGCTGTAGCAGTGCCCATGGAACGCCTGGCACCCTCAGATGTCTCCCCATTGCAGTGTGGTGGGGCTGGGCAGCCCTGGGCTGGAGGGGACCCTCACCTTTTTGCCTCCTCTCTTGGAAAGGTGCAGCACTACCCCAAACTAATTCCCACAGGACAGGGAGCTCTCTGATGTGGCTGGTGGCTAAAACCTGACATCAAGCTTCTCGCTGTGGTCATGGTTAGAGGAGCACGCAGGGTACAGTGCTGTATGCCTTTACCTCATGCTGTCCAACAGCAGGGAGAGACTGGCTCCAACCCCACCTGCCCCGTGCACTGCTTTAGCAATTACAGCCCTCAGACAGCTTCTAACTAAGGCAGCAACTTGCAAATCCACAAAGGAGCATAATCCAAGCACAGTCTTGGCGGTTTATGACTTGAGTGATGGGGGCACTGCTGTAGAAGGGGAATTTCTTAAAAGGGAAAACAGAGCATGTACAGCTACAAAATCTATCACATCTAACTGCTGAAGGGTATTTCACAAAGGGTTGCTTTTTAATAGGCCTGGCACTCAAAGGTAATTTCTGAATTCAAAATAAACTCAGAAACTGACATGATAATGCATAAAGAATGAATAATTACTGACGCAAATTAGAATATTTTTCTTGGAAACTCCATGTAATAAAAATGTGACACGTGGGGGTACTGGTAAGAGCTTGACCTTTATTTCCTGGCCCTAATCCATTTGGGTCAGAGTGACAAAAAGCAAACCCTTTCTCACATGGTAGGGGTCAGCCAGTTGTGGGGTTTTTTTCCTCTTTTTTTTTCCTCTTTTTGCTTTCAAATGCAAATAAAGCACATTACCAATGAAAATAATGATTGTAAATGAATACCTCAATTAAAGGAAATTTACATAAAGATACGTAGGATAATGGTAGCAGTAGATATTCCAACATCCTAACAGACAATAATCCATTTCTTAATCAACTTCTGTCAATAATCATAAGCTTTCTGCTCTCCATGGTTTCCTCATTATAACACCACCTCTTGTGTTTTTAAATAGTTCTTTCTTCAGATGCTGTCCGAGCCAGCAAGTGAACCTGCTATCTGTATTTGCCGACTCTTTGTGTTTTTTCACAGGTGTACATTATTTCTGCACAGGACTACTGTCGGCAGCATTGTGGATGTTCTCAGATAACAGAGAGACAGTTTTGCCTTGGGTTTTCTTTAGATGTCCTCATTCTCTGTAGGACTGACCCTTGAGGGCTGCAGTACTGGCAGGTTGCTGTCTAGTGTCTGTTTGAAATACAACATTTCCTTCCATTTGTAATTCCTGCCCTAGTGTTTCTCCCGTTCCTCTTGTCTGGCATGTAACTCCTTTGTGGTGCTCCTGATCGGCTAGCACTGTTGCCAGAAACTAGTTATAGGTTTACAGGGATTTTTGTTTCCTTCCTGTCATAACTAGAAACTGTTAATAGTGTGCTTGATTTTTGGGGGGGTTGATTACCTTTATTTGGAATCACAGGAAAAGGGACTGAGATGATACAGCTAAACAGATTTATCTACAGTAACGGCTTTTCTGAGGCAGTCTAATATTATGGACATTTTCTAGTCTTATTTAATCTCTAAATACAAAGAGAAAAAAATATGAGATCTCCAATAGACAGATTTGTTTCTAATTAATGTCCAGTGGATTAAGTAAGTAGCAAAAAATGTAAGCTACTGTATGTTACAGTACATCATTAAAAGGAGTTAATATTTTCTTTGTAACTCAAACCAATTCTCTGCCAATGGTGTCCAAAATTTTCATTATTCCGGTACCTGCATTTATTTCAGAAGAAAGGTAAATGACATAAACAGATTGGTAATAACTGGTTTTAATAAATAAAATATGATAGTATGCTTTAAATCATTTGTTGAAAGTTCTGTGTTGTTGTCTTCCCTTGGTGGTCCTCAGAGGTGGTGGAATTGTGCCTGCCTCTCTCCAAACTCTCTGTGACTGAGCAATCTACTGGGAAAAAAATTTAGAGAGAAATGAAGGGACTGTTGCTTCAGTGGAGCTTGGAATGATGTGGATTAGAAAACACAAATGGGCACAGCTAAAATAAATTCAGTACAGCTCTAAAACAAAGAAAACAGTGTTAAGCTGTCTTACATTTTAGAGAAAAAATCTGCCAAAATTACAACAACAAATTAAATCCATTGGACCAGAAAATTTAATATAAGAAGGAGTATGAGCTATATATATATATACAGTTAAAAGTATGTCATGAAATGGTAGCTGAGCAGAATACTAGTGAGTGGATTACAGCTGAGTATAATGATCGGCTGAAAATTGTGGTGCCAGAAAAAGATAAGAAAATCCTTGTAAAACAATCAAGACTTGGATTTCTTGTTAATATTTTGCCATCTCATGGCTATCTCATTACTAATTATATTGACATTTTTGTAGAAGTTACATGTTATTTTTACACTGAACACATGCCTGATCAAAAGACAGTGTACAAGCTGTAACCTGCCAGTTCTGTAAACCATTATGCACAAAGCAGGTACTTGATCCACACCCATTGCACACAAGCATATTCTGCCACATGTCTGTATTTAATCATTCTGGTCTATGTTAAATAATTTTGTGCTTAATACTTTTACAATTAATTAACATTTAATAGCATATTTATAATTTCATGTTAAATATACCATATAGGCACTTTCATAAAATCCTTATTTAAAAATTAAAAAAAAGAAAAACAACCAACAGGTAAGAAAACAACAACAAAGATGGGTCTCATAGATGGATCATGGTTTCTTCATTTCCCATGAAGGTCAAGAAGAAGCCATTTCCCACAGGACACCAAAGACAGGGCTGCTGAAGCAAACAGGAATCAGAGTCTCGGCTGTGCGAGCATGGGGACTGCATGTAGCATCATGCTGGTGTTTGTGGGTGTACATTCACCACCTCATGTACACCAGGAATGGCAAGATTGCCTCTGAGCCAATTCCAAAGACAATTTCTTAGATTTTCCACTTGCTATCACCCAGAAAGAGAAAAGGTGGCTTATTTTGGCTAGCAGTTGTCATGCAAGTTGTCTTTTGGCATGCAAGTTGTCTTTTAGTCATTAAACCAATCCTGCTAGTTATGTTTTGGGGTGTAACTGCAGAGGTGTGTGATTGCAGCATGTGTAGACATACCTGCACGTATTTCAGTCTGGAAAGCAAGCAAAAATAATGTAGAGAGGGCTTTCAGGTGAGCCATTTTTCACCTCTTCCAGATCACAAGCCTGATGGAACAAATGGCATAAACCTAATGACACCATGTAGTTACAGCTAACATTGCTCAAACTAGCTAGATTAACACTAGCATACACTAGCGCTTCATGTTCTACAGCAGCGTGTACAACCTTCCCAGGATATTCCGGGCATGACTTCCACCATGTTTTCTGGCCAATTTTTAAGCTAGAAATGGAAGCAAGCCATAGCAACCAAAGAAGCAGCCGTGCTTCAAAGAAACTTCTGTGTTAAGCCTGAGATGAACTCTGGGCCAGTCTTGAAGGAGAATTGAAAAATACAGAGCAGGTGTCCACCTCCAAATTATCTGTGTCTAGAGTTTCACATACAGTTTAAGCTGGCATAAACCACCACACTGCTAAAAATGCACTTCCAGGCTCCATCCCCTCTCAGCTGCTTTTATCAGCCCTTGCTCCTTTCCTGCCTTTGTGCTGGCACAAGCTTTTGTGCAATTGCTTGATGACCTGCATTCTGCTCTGAGTGAAAACTGATTTGTTTTCTCTGCAGCAGCTTCTCCTGCACAGCCCAATTCCCTGTGCAGCTGTGCAAACACCATGCTGGGAGAGGTGAGGTGGGCAGTGCAGCCGCAGGAACAGGGCTCAACAGGCAGGGCAGGGCTGTGCCTTGTGCTTTTGGCAGGCAGGATGATTTAAACCACCTGGACATATGCATGACACTGTATTTTCCATGTTGAAACGTGGTGAGATGTCATTACACAACCTGTAATGAGATGTAAAGAGACAATTCACATGAATTTTTTCAACTGTAAAATTGAGTTAAAAGTTGCTAGAACTGCCTTTATCCTTTGCCAATTTTTGTGGCTTTACAATAACTTTTGTTAGCTTTTAAATATTTTCTTTTTCTGCATGTCCCATATCAATTGAAGAAGCCTGAGATTAGGATTGAGGTCTCCAGAGGTAACTTTTGAGTTTCTCTGTCTGAGTTTACTGCCTCAGAAAGGAGGGAAAACATACCACCAATGTGTTAGCTCACTATTCTATACAGTAAGTCAATACACTTAAGAAATTGCCATTACACTGGTTTCTGATCTTTTCTAGCTATTTTAAATTTAATTTTCTTGATAATGGAAAAACAACTTGAAAATATACAGTCTCACTAGCCAGAGGGGAGAAAAGAGTACAAGCTCTAAAATGCATGCTCAAAACATTGTTGTAAATAGTTTCAGCTTCACAACAGTGTAGCACTGGGGTTGGACAGTCCTTGTGCAGTCTTCGCTTTCTCTTCCTTGTCCTCTACTAGAGCAGGTGCAATTAGTGATTTAAACAAGTGGCGTGTTAACACATTGCCTGGTGCAGACTCTGAAGGGCCCTTGAGGGGAAGCTGTGTGAGGAGCAGCTGAAGGCACTGGGGTCTGTTTGTCCTGGAGAGGGGATTGAGGGGAGACCTCACTGAAGATACAACTTCCTCATGAGGGGAAGCAGAGAGGCAGACACTGATCTCTTCTCTGTAGTGACCAGTGACAGAACCTAAGCAAATGGCCTGAAGTTGTGTCAGAGAAGATTTAGATTGGATATTATTAAAAGGCTTTTCACACAGTGTGGGGTTGGGCACTGGAACAGGCTCCCCAGGAAAGTGGTCACAGCACCAAGCCCGACAGAGTCCGACAAGCGTTTGGACACAACTCTCAGGCACATGGTGTGGTTCTTGGGGATGTCCTGTGCAAGGCGACGAGTTGGACTTCACGATCTTTGTGGGTCCCTTCCAACTTAGCGCAGTCTGTGATTCTGAGAAGCTGCAGCCCCACCACGGCGCTCACGGTGTGGGCGCAGGGTGCGCAGGCCGTGAGGGGCCGCGCGCGCCGTGCGCCAGCGCTCGTGCCCCAGGGCGGGGGGG